>OX411310.1:12863402-13321038 GCA_948150685.1 Rhaphigaster nebulosa
TTTTCACAAGATGGGAAATACATACAACAGACCTGAATAATCAAAATTATTTCATTTTTTGCAAACCAAAATGATAGGCTCTCGAGGTTCAAATTATCATTACCACTCCCTCCTTAAATCTTCTCATTACTACCACGATTTCATTTTGAGTAGGTAATGAAAACCTCATTGAAAATCGACTACTTTATCGATTTTATCAAAGACGCAATCAATTGAAATTGCATCTTCAGCGCCAATCCTTAATATGTGATCCTTAATTTCATTAATGTGTCGAAACTAATTTTGATCGCTTCTAAAAATTTCAAAAAGTTATCAACATGCAGGATGTTTCAGGTTTGGAATAATTCTTCATTACAGGGTTTCGGAGGCCTATTTTTGAGCTTTTTCTCAGAATCACCCCTATAATTACCAGAATTCCTTGCAATAATATGCGGCTGCACTATGTCGAAATATTGGATAAAACTGACATAAAAATCTTTTAGATATCTGTAATTATCAGAGGTTTGTTTCTCCTATAATTGATGAATGTTTTTTTCTAAATGATCAGGTAACTTTCAGATAATATGTAATTTAAATAAAGTGTCTCATTTAGCATCAAAAACAGACAATAATATGATTTATTTCCAGAACTCACATAAAATTTAACAACCTATTAGAATAAATAAAAAACTGTTACACACTATGTATATATAAATATCTGATGTGGACACTCCATGACTTCCTTGTACTTCTATAAAACTATAAATCGGTGGCGCAAAAAGTGACCCTGAATTTGATTACTAGTTTCCGAAGATAGCTGATTTCAAAAACGACAATCGGCATCAGAACGTCCATATATTGACACACATAAGCTCTTGTTTCTGGAGGTCTCATTCCATTATTATGTGTCGTTTTCTTTCTGTAGGTAGTAAGTTCCCAAGAGATTTCTTCGTGTTCCTTGACAACATTAGAACTGTCGATGTCACTAGATAAAACCTTGGAAATCGATGGTTTCAACCTTTTAAGCGGAATAACTCGCTTAACTTGTATCTTATTCTCCTGCTGCAGACTTGTTCAGCTCACAAATGGGAAGGAAAAAAAGTATTTTACACTCAATTTTAACGCTTAAAACAATTGTTAATTAGAGTGGAAAAAATCGCGTTTATAACCTTTATCACCGAACCATACGATCTTTGTATTAAATGTCAATATATCTTTTATGTAAGTTTATTACGACCTTCAAGTAAAGTACCCCTTTCAGCCCTTCAATTTCAACCAAAATCTATTATATTGGTACAAAAGTCTTATTTACCAAATTTGAGATGTTTTACATGATGATTCTAATTCGACCTTTAAGTAAAGTACCACTTCCGGTTTGCCAATTTTAACCAAAATTTGTGTTATTTATATTAATATGTAAATCTTATACACTAAATTTGAGAAGTTTTGCATTATATTTTAATATAATCTTTGATAAAAATCAATAATGACTTTCAAATAAATACTAATTCCATCAGTCATGCAGTGACCAAAATGGGAGGTTCACAACTAGATTTTACAATAATCCTTAATCAATTATCTGATGTTTGAATAAATGGATACCAAATAAACTAAGTGGTCTACATATTATATTATAGTATGATTCTATTTTTATGAATAATTATTAAGATTACATATTTATAACTGGCAGTGATTAAAATATTCATAAATGAATTTAATTAATATTAGGGCATTAGTGAAATATTACACTAAAATATCATCAACATTTCTTAAATATGCCAATTGCACATATTTGAAAATATGTAAGGTGGAGGGGAGAGGAGGGACGGGGCTGGATGGAGTTTGGTCTATAGGGTCAGTTCTAATAATGGAAATAAGTTTTGCCATATTCTCATGAAAAACAGTCAAAAAAGCATAATACACAGACAGCAATTGAAATATATTTTATTTATAATATATTATTATTCAATATAGAAAAATAAATAAAAATGAGGACTTTTATTAATCACAAAACAATTAAATGGTATTATTAGTAGTGAAATAAACCAGCAGTAATAAAATTTCATAAAAATTATTCGTTCATTATCACTAATAAAATTTATATTTTATAAAAATAATTATACAGCTATTAATTGAATGTTTAGGAAAGTATTTTTATTTTTCAAAAAACAAATTAAATCAAGTTCTGCAGAGGTTTAACCGCGCAGACTGCTATACACTATATATAACACTAGGCAGTTGACATCACTGGGCCCCACTCCTGGACCTTAGATAGTCTGCTACACTTCTCTGGTTGTATTCATTAGCCCAATATAAGGCAGTCAGCCCATTATTATCCTTAGCATCAACTGCAGCACCGCGGTCAACGAGCAGCTGCACCACGGCTAGGTGGCCCTTACAAGATGCAGCCATTAGCGGTGTGTAGCCATCAAACCCCTTAGATGCTGGATCGGCACCACGGTCCAACAGTGCTATCACGGCTGAAGTGTGTCCTCCACCTGCTGCATAATGTAAGGCAGTGTTCTGGTCCTCTTCTCTCATATCCACGGATGCTCCAGCATCAAGCAACACTGTCACCATTGCAGTCTGTCCTCCCCCTGCTGCACAATGTAAGGCAGTCTTCTGGTCCTTTGTTTCCATATCCACAAACGCCCCGGCATCAAGCAGTGCTATCACCACTGGAGTGTGCCCTTCAACTGCAGCCCAGTGTAAGGCAGTGCACTGGTACTCATCTTTCAAATCCACTGATGCCCCAGCATCAAGCAGTGCTGTCACCACATCAATATGCCCTGCCTCTGATGCACAATGTAAGGCAGTCTTCTGGTCCTTTCTTCTCATATCCACTGCCGACCCGGCATCAAGCAGAACTTTCACCACTGCAGTGTTTCCATTCTCTGCAGCACAATGCAAGGCAGTCTTCTGGTCCTCGTCTTTTAAATCCACCATCGACCCAGCATCAACCAGTGCTTTCACCACTAGAGTGTGTCCTCTTTCTGCTGCACAATGTAAGGCAGTCTTCTGGTCCTTATCTTTCACATCCACTACAGCCTTGGCATCAAGTAGCGTTGTCACCACTGCAACGTGTCCTCTAACTGCTGCCCAATGTAAGGCAGTGTTCTGGTCCTCATCTCTGATATCCACAGCTGCTCCGGCATCAAGAAGCTCTGTCACTATTGCAGTGTGACCTCCCATTGCTGCACAATGCAAAGCAGTGCACTGGTTCGAATCTTTAACATCCAACCCAGCCCCGGCATCAAGCAGAGCTGTAACCACTGAAGCGTGTCCTCTAGCTGCTGCCCAATGTAAGGCAGTGTTCTGGCCCTCATCTTTCATATCTACTGCAGCACCCGCATCAAGCATAATTTTCACCACTACAGTGTCTCCTTCTTGTGCCGCACAATGTAAGGCAGTCTTCTGGTCCTTTCCTCTTATATCCACCATCGACCCTGCATCAAGCAGTGCTTTCACCACTAGAGTGTGTCCTCGTTCTGCTGCACAATGTAAGGCAGTCTTCTGGTTCTTATCTTTCAAATCCACTGCGGCCTTGGCATCAAGTAGCGCTGTCACCACTGCAACATGCCCTCTAACTGCTGCCCAATGTAAGGCAGTCCACTGCCGCTCATCTTTCGTATCCACTGCCGTCCCGGCATGAAGCAGTGCTGTCACTATTGCAATGTGTCCTCCTCTTGCTGCCCAATGTAATGCAGTGCACTGTTCCTTATCTTTTTCATCCACCCTAGCTCCGGCATCAAGCAGAACTGTAACCACTGAAGTGTGTCCTCTGGCAGCTGCCCAATGTAAGGCAGTCTTCTGATCCTCATCTTTCATATCCACTGTTGCCCCAGCATTGAGTAGGAATGTCACCATTGCAGTGTGTCCTTCCCTTGCTGCACAATGTAAGGCAGTGCGCTGGTTCTTATCTTTCATATCCACTACAGCTCCAGCATCTAGCAGAGTTGTAACCACTTCAGTGTATCCTCCCCGCGATGCACAATGTAAGGCAGTGCACTGGTTCTTTTCTTTCATATCCACCGCTGCCCCGGCACTAAGCAGAGCTGCAACCACAATCGTGTGTCCTCCAGCTGCAGCCCAATGCAAGGCAGTGTTCTGGCCCTCATCTCTCATATCCACTGCAGCTCCAGCATTAAGCAGTTCTCTCACGACATCAGCACGTCCACAGCGGGCTGATTGGTGTAATTTCCCATCATCAATACGGTCCCTCAAAGCCAGGCCGGCGCCAATCTCCACTAGAATAATAGAATAATCAGAATATGTATAATTATAAATAATAGCATTAAATAATTTAATTTATTTCCTAGGGTCTAGGTCCCCAAAACTCTGCCAGTGGTTCCCATTGTTTCCTTCTAAAGACATTTTTTTGTTATATTAAATAAAAAAATAAATTATTATGAGATCAAGGAAAGAAGATATATCGTAAATAGAGGATGAAAAAATATATAATCCAATGCACTAGTTTATTAAAATTGGGGACTTACATAAAATTTACAGAACATTCACATTCTCTTTCCAAAACTCCCTATAGTATACCTATTCTGAATAGTTGATATTTTCTCCGTTAAATTAATATAAAAACATAGAGCAAGGATTTTCAAATCTATAATTTTATAAATTTGTGAAATACGCTCTAGAACACGCATTTATAAAATCCTAAAAATAATTATTTTTTTTTATAAGGGTTTTTTAAGAACAATAAAAAATAAATTTGTTCTTTTTTCTCAATTAGTTGTTACATCCAATAATGAATTATTTTGATTTGATATTTTCTTTATATTCTAATTAATTTGTTTAAATTATTGATTTTGACCATTTAATCTTGATCAAAATGTTCTTCAAAATAAGTATGATTGAAACCTTTGTAGTCCAAATTTACAAAACTTGGCCTCTGCTATGTTATATCTTGTTGCTTTGTTATAATGTAATATTGTATCTCTGGTGAGCACGAGGTGAGACTAAAAAGATTAATGAATTATGTTTTTATTGATTATTTTAGATTTGGCACCAAACTCACAGGTCAGTATATTACAGATGAGCCTAGCAGATAAGAGAAATCCATAATCGATTACTTCATGATCCCAAGAAACATAATAAAGGAATTAATAGATTTTAAGAAGCTACAAATATGAAGTGACCATTATCTACTAACTATGGACAAGACATGGTTTGACCAGTACTAATTTGAAATTCAAAAAGAAAATGAAATTGTTTAGACCTGTTTCACATTAAGTGATTTAGTTGATTCAACTAGTAATGGTGGGAGCCAGGAGAAGAAAAAGATAAGCTTTTAAGTAAGAATAGCCTCTACCCATTCACACGCAGTCAACTCAAACGCCGAGGCGGGTGTACATGGAGAAAAAGTTGTTCTCTATCTTATAAATCTAATCTGGAAGGAAGAAAGAATACAAGTTTTCACCGTTGTTCCAGTATACAAAATATCTGATGTGGGCAACACATGACTCCCTTGTACGCCTATTAAATTATAAATCCATGGCTCAAAAAGTGATACTGAATTTGGTTACTAGTTTACTAAGATTGACACTTGGCGTTCCGACATCCATCTATTGACACACACACACACACACACAAAAACACACACTCTTGTTACTGGAGGTCTTATTCCGTTATTATATGTCGTTTTCTTCCAGTAGGTAACTAGTTTCCAAGAGATTTCTTCATTTTTCATGACAACAATAAAACTGTCTATATCACTGGATAAAGCATTGGAAATCGATAGTTTCGACATTTTAAACGGAAAAACCCACTTAACTAATATCTTATTCTCACGCTGCAGACTTGTTGATTTCACAAATGGGGAGGAAAACCAGTATTTTACACTAAATTTTAACACTTAAAACAAGTAATAAAAATGTTTAATTGGATTGGAAACCAAATTGCGTTTGTAACCTTTATTACCGAAACATATGTTTTTTCTTTTAATTTAAATATAATTTTTGATGTAAGATTATTATGACCTTCAAGTAAAGCACCATTTTTACGGCTCACTAATTTTAACCAAAATCTAGTAAATACATTTATATCGATATAAAAGTCCTATTTACCAAATTTGAGATGTTTTATATTATATTTTAATATAATTTTTGATGAAAGTCTAATATGACCTTCAAATAAAGTACCACTTCCGGTTTTCCAATTTAAACCAAAATCTAGTATGTTATTTAAATCAATATATAAATTATAAATACTAAATTTGAGAAGTTTTGTATAGTATTTTAATATCATTTTTGATGGAAATCAATTATGACCTTCAAGTAAAGTACCACTTCCGGTGATCATGCAGTGACCAAAAAGCGAGGTTCACAACTAGATTTTACAACAATCCTAAATACAAAATTATAACTTTCTACAGCAAATCGTTTTTGAGTTATGCGAGATACGACCATACGAACGTACGTACAGACGCCACGACGAAACTAGTCAAAATGGATTCAGGGATGGTCAAAATGGATATTTCCGTCGAAATGTGAAAATCGAAAATTTTCGCAATTACAATACTTCCTTTACTTCGTACAAGGAAGTAAAAAGAAGGTAATAGGAAGTGTGAAAGTCTATAGAGGTATGTCATTACTAAGAGTCCCATGGAAGTTATACACATGGATTCTGAAAAGAAGGCTAAGATCGACAGAAGCTTAGAATAGTAGTAGTATGGTTTTCGAAAGAAGTACTCAGGACCTTATATACACTATGAGGCAAATATCAAAAAAACTTGCTGAGAACGGAAAGGAATTGAGCTGTTGTTTTGTTGATTTGGCAAAAGCCTTTGACCAAATCAGAAAGGGAGACTTAGCTAAGGCCCTAGAGGAGCTGGGAGCAGATACAGGACTAAGAATGGCTACTGAAAGCCTATACAAAAGAAATAGAAGCTTATTTTCAATAATGAACCTTTTAAATCGACCAAGAAAAAAAATTTAACTTTACACTTAAAGATATGCAGAATCCAACAATCAAATAGAAAAACATCCATCCACACACAGCTTTTATCTGAGACTATTGAGCTATGGCACTCAATCGGCTCTAACGATTTTGATGAAACTTAAAATCGAAAAATGGCTTTTCATGAAATCTAAAATCTTCTCTCCTTAAAGGCCATACAAATTTACATATATAACACATCTCTGAGAAAAAGCAGGAAAAGAGTTATTAAGAAAACAGAAGTTTGTTTGCACATGACTAAAAAAATATACAATTTTTAGTTGATTCTATACATGACCTTTTGAAAGGTAATTAATTCTCTAAAATAAAAAAATAAATCATCAAAACTGGACTTGGTTGCCATATTTTTGGTTTATATTTTCAATAATGAATCTTTGTGACCAACCAAGAAATTTTATTTTTTAACATCCTCAAAATTTGAGGTTTTACGTATCAAGATAAGTATTATCAAAAATGGAAATAAAAAGAAATAAAAAATTAGGGATTGATAAATTATTTTTCACTTCTATGATTTATCAATCCCTAATTAGATTGATCCTTCTATGCCATCATGCGGATGTCAAATAATAAAAAAAAATTTGTCTGTCCACTGTTCCTGGCTTACATGGCTGTAAAGAGGTTCTGAAGTCTTAAAATATCTTAACTTTGTGCTTAAAGATTTTGTATATGATCAAAAAGACAACCTTCAATAAAATAATAAGCAATTCAAAAAATACAATGTTAAATTTATGGCCTCTAAATTGAAACTATTTTTTTGAGAGGGATGCTCCCTAAATTTTTACCTTTAAAGGCCCCCCACTTTTCTTGATCCACCCTTGAATAGGCCGATTATCTTCGGATTTTGCGTGTCACCCAGAATGATCTCAGTATTCGACATTACCATCCTCCATTTTGTTTTGAAATGGCAACAAATTAAACGTTTCATTCCCCAGCCATTTAAGAAGATATAGGAAAAAATATTAAGTAGTTCAGAATCGTAATATCAAACCCTAAAAAAAAATCTAACTTATTATTTTTTTTTTAATCCAAATTATTTACTATTTTTTGTTTTAACTATTTGGAAATAATAAACCATAGAGCAATAATTCGTAGCGTTTTAAATAATATTGCATTATAATTTAATACATACTGAAAATTCTGCATTAAAAATTGATTAAAGTGACAATGCAGTAGATATTGATTAATAATGAATCTTTAATCTGTGGATGCGATGCTTTGGCAAGGGTGCGGTACCTCCACTTTTGTTGTGACCGGATCACTGACCCTAAGCTCTGCGAGATGATGGACCCGAAGAGTCTACTCAGATTTGCAAAGGCTACTGGCATGTTTTAAAAGGTTTAGGCTAACGCAAAATAGGCCTTAATAGGCCGCGGTGCAAATTTGCTGGGAATAAAAAAAAAATAAAATAAAAAAATAATACATCTTTGCAAGTGACTAAGAAAAAAATAATTTTTCTTCCTCCCTAAAAATTTGAAGTTTTATATTTTAAAATAAGTAAAATCCAAAAATAGAATTAAAAAAAATCCATCCTTCTACAACTTTACTCCGAGACCACTGGACCAATTTTAGTCTCAAACCAATCCAGGATGATCCTCGAAACTCGACATTACCATCTGCCATTTAGTTTCAAAATGACAGCCGATTAGAGTTTTCATATACCCATATCTTAGCCATTTACAAAATTAAAGTGTTGAAGATTCATTATGTTAAGGCCCTTAAGTCTTTAAGGTTTGATGTCATGTGCAATCTATGTTCTAACAAAAATAGATTATGTCCACTTTCAAATTTTAAACATGAATTTTCTTATTGTGGCTGTTTATCCAGTTTTCACTTGGATTCCCTGTCTTTTGCATAATTAAAAAATTCCCTGACTTTTGCATAATTAAAAAATTGCCTGACTTCTGCATAATTAAAATATTTTCTGACTTTTGCATAATTAAAAAATTCCCTGACTTTTGCATAATTGAAAAATTCCCTGACTTTTGCATAATTAAAAAATTCCCTGACTTCTGCATAATTAAAAAATTTCCTTACTTTTGCATAATTAAAAAATTTCCTGACTTTTGCATAATTAAAAAATTTCCTGACTTTTGCGTAGTTAAAAAATTATGACACCCTCTGAAACTATGAACAACTTGTTGTTTGAGAACAACAGGTCTTTTAACTCTTTCACAAACAGTTTGGACTTTTACATGATAGGTTTTCTGCTAGTAATTAATTTTCTGAAAAATGTTTACTTATTATGCTTTTAATTTTCCAATAATTCAATGAATTTTTATCTGAGACAACATTTTAACTGTTTTCAGCACAACTTTACGATGCAGCCACCATATCAGTAGCTGTGGCTGCACTAGCACCATTTGTGCTTCCAGCTTTGTATTCAACTTTAAAATTCATATTCATTGGAATTATTAAAATTATAACTGCTTTTATAAGATATTATTTAAAATTATTAGTGCTGTCGACTTCCAATCTCTAAAGACACATATCAGCCTCCAACAGATACTTTTCAGTTGAGGTCGGACCCTTACCGTAATTTAAATTATAACTGCTGAAGTACGATTATGCCAGACCACTGGAAGTAGACAGCACTAATAATTGAAAAAAATATCTAATTGAAGCAGTAATAATTTTAATAATTCCAATGAATACAAAGCAATTAGTTAGCACAAATGGTGCAGGAGAGCGCTAGTGCAGCAACCGCTACTGAAAGGCAGCTGCGTTGCAAAATTGTACCGTATTTTCTTAAAAGATTCTGAGTAATTTTTTTATTTAACAGTAGACAGGAGTAACTATACTCTGCATAGTTAAAAGATTTTTAATTGGAATTAAAACTTAAAAATAAAGTTTGAAGATGAACATAATTTGAATCTTAGATTAAAACAATATGAGCTAAAAGTAAATAAATATTTATTTATTTAATAAGAACTTAAAATAAATAAATATTTATTTACTTTTAGCTCATATTGCTTTAATCTCCAATAATTCCATCTAATTTTATCTGAGACAACATTTTAACTGTATTATATTAATCATATATATATATATATATATGAATATATATAAAACTAAAATATATATATTATATAATATATAATTATATATATATATATATATATATATATATATATATATATATATATATATATATACACACACACATACATATGTATTAATATTAATGTTATATATCTTAATATTTATCTTCTATTTATTTACCTTCTTAATATATAGCTACAGAAACAAATAAATATTTAAAATAGAATACTTACTAGTGGACTCAATTTTATCAGTCATTTGTTCTTTTATAGAAACACCAGAGTTACTCATTTCACCTGAAAATAAAACAATATGTGTCAAATTTTAAACAAAATAAAATAGCGCTATTATTCAACAGTTCAAGACCATTAGTTAAAATTTAATACCATTGGTGGCAATATGAATTTAGATGATTTTGGCTGTGAACTGACTATGCATCTTAAACCCAAGAATCTTTGAATATCCTCAAATAATTGCTTTATCATCAATAACCTCACCTTCAGTCATAACAAAGCAATTTAAATAAATTTATAATGAAAATTGTACCAGTCTACGACTGTAATATTCCAAACATTAATCTACTTTTAAAAATTAAGCTAAATCCTGGATTTAAAAAGTGAAATATTTTTCTTTTAAAGCAAGCTCCATTGGTCATAAAAACATTCATGAGAGAATTTTCAGAAACTGATACAAAGTACAAGAATTAAATATGCACTTATCAAATTTCAAAAAGGGGAAACTTACTAACACCTTGAGTTACAACTATTTCATCTTTAACAGAAACACCAGAGTTACTTTTACCTGAAACAGTATACAACAAACGTTATATCAGTACTAATTTTTAATACAAATTGTAAGAATCAGTTGACAATAATCGCATATTCTGCAACAGGTTCATAAACAATAACTTACAAGTTGACTCCGGTTCATCTATTATTTCTACTTTTTTGGAAGCAATTAAGTTCCCCATATCTAAAAAAAAACCTATAATGCAAACTTAATAAATACACAGCTAGCTACAAAACTTAAATCTATTAAAACTTTGTTAGAATAGACGCAATATATGGGTGGAGCTAAGATAACAATATCGTTTATTTTGATTCAATAATATCGATATTTCATTCTCGATATTATCGATTACACATTTTCAAAAGAATTAATTTAAAATAATTACAATTTGTGAATTTTCGGTTTGAGAATTTCAAAATTGAACTACATATATAAAAAATTAAAGTACTTTAACTAGAAGACTTAGTTAAGACAAGTTTACACAAAATCGTTAGAGCCGTTTTCGAGAAAATTGTAAAAAAAAAAAAAAAAAAAAAGAAGGGTAAAATCGAAGATATAAAGTGGCACTTCCGGTAAGTCGACTTTGACGAAAAAGTTGCTGTAACATCCCAGGCATAAACCTATCATAAAAGAAGTAATTTCCGTTTCGTACAACTTTTTGTTTTTGAGCTAGGCTGTTCAAATACGCAGACCATGATGGCAAACTTGGTTATTGAGGGTGGGGGGAGGAGGGACTTAAAGCGTGTATTTCCGTTGAAAATTAGAATTCGAAATTTTTCATGATCGCAATACTTCCCCTTACTTGCTATATATTTCATATCTTAAGCAAGGGAAAGTAAAAGAGTTTTTTCAATGTTTCTCCCTTGAGACGATTTCTGGCTGGATTGATAATATTGCCGGCTTGAGAAAAAATTTCCAGATGAAACATAGCTTCCGCTATTATCAGGAAATACATGCACTCGTTATCAACAGCTGATCAGCTCCTTGCCTTGAACGGGGGCGGTGCGGCACAGCCGAGGAGTTGGAAGCGAAGCGGCGCAAAGTGGTTCAAAACACACTTTTTCGAGACAAAACTCCGCCCTGGTCGTTCTATTTATGATAGAGCAACCATCTCAACGTCATTTTGCTCCTAAGTAAATTCACTTTAAATGTTTAGATTACCAAATTTTTATTTGATAAAAATCTATAATTCTTTTTGGTTATTTTAGAAAAAAATTTGTTTACTAATAATTCTTGTATGTATCAATATTTTCTGTATTTCCCTTTGTTCTTAATTGTTGTTAGATAAGTTTAAGAAAATTTAGGGGTTTATATCACAACTTGGTGATTTTTCACGATTTTTCCAAAAAAATCGTCAAAATTATAATTTATTAGCATATCTCAATATATACATAACATATTGAAGTGCAAAGTGTGCGAAAAAATGTTAGTTTTGTTTCTAGATTTTACCATGAAAATTTTAAAACTATGCATCAATTTCTACGCTTTTTACGAAGCGTAACGCGTATTTCGCTATAGACATTTTTCAATGAGTAGACCAAAACAAATTTGTCATAGAAAAACAGTTTAATCCTTAAATTTAGGTTTTCAGTAAAAAAAAACATAGTGAAGTTCTGCCCCCAAGCGAGATATAGCTACAAATGTGTTTTTTTTTTTAGGATATTTTTTTATTTATTTTTTATTTTATATATGCAATTACGTAATGTGATAGCTACTGTTAAAATGATAAACTAGAATGTCAGATAAGATGGAATTAATATTAAAAGTAAGAAAAATTCTGCCCCGTAACGCGATACAGCTATTTTTTTTTGTTGATTAATTATGACTTAACTAAACGTTTGATGTACAAAGTGCAGCTCTTGACGAAGAGGACAGACAGCCGTAAAGCTCGTGCATATCTACGTATCTTCAGATGGGAATAAATAGGAATCCAATCAACAAAAAAAGTAAGAAAAATTCTGCCCCGAAACGCGATACAGCGTTTTCTTTTTTTTTTTTTTTTTGTTGTTGATTGTATTCCTATTTATTCCCACCTGAAGATACGTAGATATGCACGAGCTTTTCGGCTGTCTGTCCTCTCCGTCAAGAGCTGCACTTTGAACGTCAAAAGTTTAGTTAAGTCATAATTAACCAAAAAAAAAAAAATAGCTGTGTCGCGTTCCGGGGCAGAATTTTTCTTACTTTTAATATTAATTCCATCTTATCTGACATTCTAGTTTATCATTTTAACAGTAGCTATCACATTACGTAATTGCATATATAAAATAAAAAATAAATAAAAAAATATCCTACAAAAAAAACATTTCTACTGAAAACCTAAATTTAAGGATTAAACTGTTTTTCTATGATAAATTTGTTTTGGTCTACTCATTGAAAAATGTCTATAGCGAAATACGCGTTATGCTTCGTATAAAGCGTAGAAATTGATGCATAGTTTTAAAATTTTCATGGTAAAATCTAGAAACAAAACTAACATTTTTTCGCACACTTTGCACTTCAATATGTTATGTATATACTGAGATATGCAAATAAATTATAATTTTGACGATTTTTTTGGAAAAATCGTGAAAAATCACTAAGTTGTGATATAAACCACTAAATTTTCTTAAACTTATCTAACAACAATTAAGAACAAAGGGAAATACAGAAAATATTGATATATACAAGAATTATTAGTAAACAAATTTTATTCTAAAATAACCAAAAAGAATTATAGATTTTTATCAAATAAAAATTACCTAAAAATTTGGTAATCTAAACATTTAAAGTGAATTTACTTAGGAACAAAATGACGTTGAGATGGTTGCTCTATCATAAATAGAACGATCAGGGCGGAGTTTTGTCCCGAAAAAGTGCGTTATGAACCACTGTGCGGCGGCGTGAACTTCAGACAGACAAGCACGATATGAGACCTGACCTGCCTTTCATTGTCAATATATTTATTGATCAACTAATCAATAACATTAATATTGATATTGATATACCAGGCCTGGCAGAGAATTCCTGATAAATATGATATGCCCAAGGTAATTTGCAGCGTATTTACATTTTTTTTTTTTTTTTTTGTATTAACTATTCCTCAATTTTAAACAGTAATCCTTTATAAAAGTACCTATTGAATAATGGCCTACAAAATATGATCAAAGGTTGGTCTCATCTTTGGTAGGTACTTTGTGTAATTTGGTCATAATAATAATGACTAGCTGATGTACACGTCGTTGACGGGTGTATAAAGTAAATTTGAGAACATTTTTTAGACTATTGTTAAGTAACAGCAATAAAGTTTTTGTTTCGTGATTGAAAGTGAACGATTTCGGTACGAGTTTACAATCGAGGCGCTTTATCACTGGCTTGGGCCGAACTTACTCGAAGGTCACCGCACTACCATTCTCTAGCGTCATTTGGTCTAACTAACTGCTTTCTATTCAATTCTAACATTCTAAGCCTAATAATTTTTAACTTCGAAGCCAGCATCCCAAAGGAGGATTCCACAGATTTTTTTCCTCTCGACAAACTACTATTAAAAATCCTTCGATTGTTAGCAGTCAGTTCTCTTCGGAAAAAAAAGGCCTCATCATATTTTTCTTCAGGGAAAACGCTTCATCGCCAACGAAATATAACGGAATTTGCACGGAATCTCATGGTAGGGGACGAGAATTGGGCAAATCAAGATTTTGAGACTACAAAGCTCTGCCAAAATTACTGTTAATTAGTACACGGCCATCACTATTCTGTCCGTACTCACTGTACCATCAACTTTACCACGGACATGCCATCTGCATCTGCTACTGCGAGTAAAACAGTGGAAAAAAGTAGTTACAAATAATGTAGGCAGAACCCGATCGTGATGGAGCTTGTATTCTGATGTGTTTATCGTCTATACTGCAGAAACAATGAGGTATATTCCACAATGAATCTGCGATATCCGTCCATTTCGCTGCTGTCGGTCGGGATGTACACAGGTTGCAATTTTTCCCATATGAACTTCGAAGTGTGACACCACTATCCCGATTGAAGAAAGCCTTTTCATGAAGTAGAAAGAAAGTGCTTTTAATGAACACTCCATCGCAAAGAATCTGGAATGAAAATGAAAATAGTTTTGATAAAAAACGTTTCAGTTCCCAAAATGAAAATTTAAAAAACTAAAGTTAGTCTGTTAATGCATTCGTGTTTGGGGTACTTGCTTACTGGAACGTACATTTTTATTTGCTATACAATCAAAAAGAGTTATTAAATTATTATAAGTTGGTCCTTAAATCGAAGTTAGGTATGTATTTTTATGTTCATTAATTATTATTTTCTTTATTTCTTGTTTCAGTGGCAGATTACAAGGAGCGTTGGAAGAATGCGAGAGGACGTTATACGAAATACAAAAAGCGGCTAAACTGCCATCTGGAACAGGAGTTAAAAAGACGAAACAATATTACTTAGCAAACCGCCTTCAGTTTTTGGACTATTTTCTAAAGTCACGTAAGATTAAAGACAACATTGTTGCTGGAGGAGATCCAACAAAGGAGGAAGTTGGAGACAGTAAAGATGAAAACCGAAATGAAGATGTGGACGATGATTTTGATGGGACTCAAGCTTCCATGCTACTCTCTGTTGATGACGCCAATATTAATTAAACCCGCAAACACCAACTACATCATCGCTACCTCCACCTCCGGCACGAAAAAGTGAAAGTGGTTAAAGAAAGATACTAAAATCATCAGTTTCAACTGTAGATGAATTGAACAGTTCTGCCAGAAAGTATTTTGAGGAAAAAAAAACGACTACCAGGGCATAACCAACTGAGTACTCCAACCAGCCAGCAAGTTGATCCCGATATGGCGTTCATGCAGAGTGTTTTGCCGGACATGAAGGCAATGGATGACAGGCAAAAAAGGAGCTTCAAAATAGGAATATTGTGACTAGCAGATGAAACACTGTATTCTGTAAATGCTCCATCAAGTGACTTCTCAATCAGAGCTCAATCTAGAGGCTCATCAATAATTGCTGCCTCAGTATTCTCTGTCAGGGGAGAATTCCCCGGAGAGGGGGAATGCTCAATGGGGACATTACTGGGCACTCCACTGCCAACGGATGGCAATAATCGCGTTTTATGCCCGCTCAACATGTATCACCAAGCTGAAGATTAAGACAATTTTTATATTGAGAACTACCTAATCCTCCCAAAGTAGTTTCTGAAGTTCTTCGAAATAATCAATTCGGGTTTTTTTTTTTTGTTTTACTGGTCAATTTATTAAAAGAAAATTATTTGTTTAATATTTTTTCTCTGTTTTTGGAACTTTTAAATAACTTGTTTCGTTTCACTTACCTCGACCTTATCAGTAGTCTCTCTTCTGAACAAACTGGTTCTCTCCAAATAGTTCTTTTTTTTTAAGGGCCATTCTTCACAAGGGCCAATATTTTCTAAAAGCACACATGAGACATCCTATAAAAATTCTGGAACCGTTCTACATAAATATTCAAATCAAGCATAACGTCGAATGTTCCATCTGTTTCCTTTAGCCACAAAGAATGAACTCCAAATCTTCTATTTTTTTTTTTTTGCACATTGGCTATATTAGCCAAGTACACCACATCCAACATATCTCCATCACTACTTGCCATATCCATCGTAAGCACAATACTGTTGCTAACAAGAAGTGTTGCCAGATTTCCCACCATTATCCAGTCTCTTCTGTGTACAATGAACATGTCACGTCTCTCACCGCCCTTCGCGACGGGGTTTCTGTGTTAATGTTGAGCTGAGACTTAGAAATAGCTGGATCATTTCAAATGTAGAATTCCACCGTGTTTTCACACTCTGAGTTTCAGGTTGCTTTCTACCCTCAAATCGTCTGAAGAACATTGTATTTGAACCATAAGAAGCTTAACCTAACCTAACCTTTCCGATTGCAGATTTAAACACCAGATTGCAGTGTTGCCAGATTGTTTCTTTTCTCCATAGATTTAGGATTAGCAAATTTCTAGGGTTTTTTTTAGGGCGAAAAAGTTTTTGGGGCCTTTTTAGTGTTTTTTTTTTTAATATGCTAAATGCCCACCATTTTTAGCTGATTAGAAACTATAAATTAGAAAAGATTGATTTGAATACTAGAAATTTAATAACATTTATTGCAAGAAGTTAAACAAAACTACTCTATTTCACACAAGTTTATAAAAAAAACATGGAATTAACGGATTTTGTAAATTATTTTTCTTTTATTTTGATAACTTTATTTATTTATTTTTGTTACTACATAATTAACTTGGTCTTTAGTGTTTTAAATTTTCATTTGTTTCCTCAATTTAATTCAATTATTCAAGCTCACAATATGCTTCCTAATATCAAATATATTTTTGTTACTGTAATACTAAAAAACCTGTAATGGAATACACTTTTGGATTCTGTTTTGTAGATTATATTCAATTTTAGTCTTGTTTTTAGTTTGTTCTAAGACTTACAATTAGTCTTATATTAAATATATGCTTATATACTGATATTAACATATTCCATAAAAAATGTGATGAAACCTAAATGGGGACAATTTTGAACTAATAATTTTGGATCCTTTTTTTTACTGCTATAATTAAACGTTGATATATGATGTAACTTGTTTATAGTTTGCTTAATCAGTAACTTGACCTGATCTTTCAGCTAGTATAACTGATTTAATTAATATTAATTATATTGATTTAAAATAATATTATTATTTAAATAAAATTAGTATTTTATTAAATAAAATAAAATAAACCTTAAGTACTTTCCTAATCATTTATTCTTATCTTATACTAGTGGGTAATTTTCATCACACAAATAGAAAAATAAGAATTAAACATTTAGGTTTAGGTAAAATTTGGTGGATTTATAGGAAAATTTAGATAAGTTTAGGTTTGAAGATAGTGAATTTAGGGGAAAATGTAGAGAGTTTTAGGGGTGAAATACAGGACTACACTTACAGACTGTAAACCATAAGAACTTTCCCGATCCAGAAACAGGAGCTCACACCAATACAATAGAAGGTATGTGGGTTCTTGCTAAAAGGCGTAACAAAATAGAATGTGGGACCAGTAGGAGTCATCTTGAGTCCTATTTATGTGGCAGAAGAAATTTAATAGCGAAGATCTTTTTGAGAGGATTTGGAAATATATGATTTTTCCCTTATTGTTAAAATTGAACAGGTTATGCACTCTTGAACCAGGTTAATCACTGGAGCCTTTATTCTGCATAAGACCCTTTATATCTATTAATTAATTTTATTATTTATCTCTTGACAACTGGTACATGAAACTAATACTTTGTAGCTTACATATGAATGTAATTAGCAAAGTAAATGTGTTGTAAATATATATTTAATGTAAGGTGCCCTTGGCTAATTCCGGTTGGGTCCATCGGTAAAGTACGTCTAAAAAGAAGTGGAAGAAGTTTTTATGAATTGTTTTTCTCCTTTTGTTGCTACACTTATGTACTATTCACAATTGCACATTAGCAGGATGGCACACATTCAAAATTAACAGTAACTTCAGAGTGTTCCCACAAGAAAACCAATGTCTTCGGCCTACACACTGTAAGTTATAGAATTACAATTAGTGAGTGCCCACAAAGTTTAAGTGTCCATAATAGATATGGTAAATGACATGCCCAGTTGTTTTTTTTTTAAATTAATATGTTAGTTATTTTATCATTTACTTTAACTTCAATATTTTAATTTATTTTTTTAATTAAGAAATAAAGGTGTTTGTCATTATTAATTTTAAAGATTATAGTTTACTTATTCTATTTGACCATTTTCTAATTATTGTTTTAATTTAAATTTAGAGGTTCAACTGTACTAACCCATGGAAATTTTGGTGAGTATATTCTGAACTCTCCCTCTTCCCCCACATTTTGGTCATTCAGATAGCAATTTAAATGTAATTAATTAAATAATGATGCTTTATGTAAACAGTTGATCACAATATCATACCTTTTGACTCTCTTTAATTTTTATTGCTTTGGCCAGGTTTATTTCTTGTTTTTCTCTTTTGCTTCAACATGGAATCTGACATTCTTATCCAGATTGGTGCTGTGAAAGACAAATTACAGGATATGGTCAAAGAAATTAATAAAATTGTTGATCTTGGTCACTTAACTCTGATCCATGCCAATTTCATTTATTTGAAAGTTCTTTCTCCCAACTTAAACTTATGTTGATCCATTTGATGCAACATGAGATGAGATTTTGTAATTGGTTATTATAAATGACTGCCCTCCTCTATTCTATTCTCTATTCCATGGTAATACAGTTATACACATCTACTATGAACGTTGTACGAGGCCCGCAAACCTCTACAATCTCAAGGGCTATTGGATCTTATGGTTAAGTTTCGTTTTTGCAAATGCCTTTACCACTAACTCCTGTTTCGCTATAACCAGGATTCATAGATTACATTAAGTTCATAGCACAATTCCTCATTATCTCAATGACTTCTCCAGTTTAGGGAGTAAGGTAGGACTAAAACCAGAAATAAGACCTAATGAAAATTCTCACCCAATAAGTGCGTATCACATAAAACTCCTGCCTGATAGGAAAATACTGAATTCAAAGTGAAAAATATTTCTTTTTTTTAGACCAGTGTTTTTAATTGTCTCATCAAGCAAAGAACACGAATTATATCTCCGAGAGGTATTCCTATGACTTGATCACTATGACATTGCTATCAGCCCCAACAAATGTATTTTAAGCATTAGATAATCGACTCAAAGATATTACACCACTTGAAATTCTTATGCTCTACTTGCCACCTCCCAAGGATATTAAGCAACTCGAGTGTTTCTTAACAATGATGAACTTTTATCGGCCTTGCCTAATGAAATCAGTACTCACTGCTCACTAAATTAAATTTTTTGTTTAAGTTCTGAATTTTAATTATTTATTTTTTTAAACATGTCTGGATTAATAGGATGTACCGGCAATCGGGGCCCAGATTAGTTTACAATTTTATATCTCATAAAAATCGGCCATGATTTTTTCACAAGTAATAACACTCCACTTAAATTTACAAAATGCATTTATTGGGCCATAATTCTTCCATTCTTATACAATTAACTGATATATATATATATATATATATATATATATATATATATATATATATATATATATAGAGAGAGAGAGAGAGAGAGGTTTGAAACCCTCTATGTTGCCGCATCAAAGGTTTGAATTAAAAACTATTCATTCCATCAAGGACCTATATTATAATATACAAATTCGTACTATTTTTATAATCACAATAAGAACATCAGATAAAGGTTCCTATATTTGTGACAGTAAAAATGAAAATGTTACCTGCCTGATTGAACTTGGCACTTTTCACCGTAGCTTGGATGACAAAGTTGAACAACACTGCAGAGAGGGAGTTACCTCGTCGAACTCCTGACTTAACAGCAAAAAAAGTTGGTCCCTTACAATGTGCTTGCTATAAGTCGGACCAAGCTTGATAAGATAATAATTCCATTGCCAGGTAGAACTCCATTTTGATTGATAGGACCATATATAACATTAAAATCCATGAAAAGGATCAATAATATCTGGCTCAATTCCATAAGGAAAAAATCTGGTCTTTCAGTTGACGTATTTTTTCTGAAACAACCTTGGTAATACAGCATAGGTCTTGCCTGTACAGTTGAACTAATATCTTTGCTTGTATGATGGGCCAGCATCTTTTCAAAAGTTCAGTACTCGCTGAATAATAATCCCAACTGGGACATTAGTAAAGCTTCTCATCTGTATGACGGTTTATCAAACCGTTTTATCGTGCCTTATCAAATAAGGCAGAAGTCACTGATTTATAATTGCAGTGAGAACATTAATTCTCATATCTATGGTGAAATATTTTATAATCTTAACGAGAAAAATGATAAGGCTACTTCTCAGTGTGATGGCACATTAAATGTCTTTTTAAATTTCTACTTCGTACTGCTCTATATTGACAATGAGGACATTGATGAGGCTTCTCAGCTGTATGATGTGCCATTATATGCTTTTTAATTGCATCAGAAGTAACTGATTTATAATCGCAATGAGAACATCGATAAGGCTTCTCGCCTGTGTGACGAGCCATTATATGATATTTTAAACAACGATTTTCTATGGTTTTAAACTCACAATACGGACATTGCAGAGGCTTCTCACCTGTATGATGGGACATTATATGTCTTTTTAATTGGTCAGAATTCACTGATTTATATTCACAATAAGAACACTGAAGAGGCTTCTCCCCTTTATGATGTGCTATTACATGTCTTTTCACATCTTGAGACCTTACTGATTTATAATTGCAATGAGGGCATTGGTGAGGTTTCTCACCTGTGTGACGGCACATTATATGCTTTTTCATATTATCAGATGTAACTGATTTATATTCGCAATGAGGACATTGATAAGGCTTCTCGCCAGTGTGACGGGCCATTATATGATGTTTTAAACTATGATTTTCTCCGGTTTTAAACTCACAATAAGGACATTGGAAACGCTTCTCACCTGTATGATGGGCCATTATATGTCTTTTTAAATGGTGAGAACTCACAGATTTATAATCACAATGTGAGCATTGATGAAGCTTCTTCCCAGTGTGATGGCTTTGATGAGGTCTCTCATCTACAAGAAAGTACAATACATGTCTTGGTAAAGTGCCATTTTATACTAATTTATAATCACAAAAAGGATCAAAATGATACTTCTCACCTGTAGGGTCAGATTTTACAAATTTCTTCAAATCTATGTTCATTTCTACTGTGCGAACCTCTATATCATTGAATGATTCCTTTGCACCTATAAATAAAAAATACAACCATAACAAAAATTATAAATAATGAATGTTTCCTAAAAAATTAAAAATCTTTATTATTTCCCGATAAAAGAAAAGAAGTATCAATTGAAACCAAGTTTAATTGACTTTTACTATTAAATTGTAGTTATTATTATTATTTGAGTGTTGGGAATTCCATCATTTCAATTTTTTTGTGATTATTCCTCATCAGGTAAGTGGATAGGATAATAATGTAAAAATAAAATATTTGTTAATACCTTTGGCCCTAAATATCCCTCTCGTTCTACTCACCCATCCCAGATCCTCTTACTTAGTACCCTAATCTCAGTCAACATATACTCCCTAGGGCTACCAGCTTTGGAAAGTAAATAACAGGGGAGGCTTCTATTAATTAGGAGAAGGGCTTCCAATTAAAAGGGAACTTCTGGCCCCCACAAGGAAATTAAAAGTGAAAACCCAAAACATTGCCAGGTTTTATATTCTGTAGGTGTCTTAAAAAATTTAAAGTAAAAGTGTACAGAAGAAATTCTAGGCTTTTGGATCGATGGAATAAATTGAAATTGGGTGAGCCAATTAGAATATTAGAAAATCTTGGGGCATCGAAGTCACGTTTATAAAATGAATAAACAAGGGAACTTTTCAGAAATAACAATCAAAGAAGAGAACTTTAATACAATTTAAAAAGACTGCCACTGTAGTAAAATTCAAAATATTAAAGAGGTTCAAGCTTTGTGGACAGTAATATAAAAATGTCCAGACATCATTTGTCCCCCAATCATCATCCTGACCTCAAGCCGACAACAATTCATTTTATAAAATCAAAGTTGATCCCTTGATGATGAAAACAGAAAACCAGATTAATTACAGAGAATTAAGGATGTTTCGTTAACACCAACATCTGTGGAACAAATATTTGGAAGTGATTTGTCATAGAAAAAAAAAAAAAAAAAAAAAAGCTTATTTGGCACCAAATCATCCAAATTTTGGATAAAAAAAAAAAAAAAAACCTGTACCACTACAACCCGTGAAGGGTCTTGGGCTCAGTACTTGGGGTAAGGACCGTACTGTTTCTAAGCCAACGGTTGTGTAAGGAGGTGATTTGGCAGAGATCACGCTCAACCGCCAGGTTTTTCCCCCAATTAAGGGTACCCACTTTATAGAGGCTGGGTGAGCCCCAGGAGGGTCCCCCGATCCCACAGGGTCGATCCGCGACTGAATACAGAATAAATAATTACCTGCCTCAGCCGGTCTCGAACCCGGGACCTTGAGATTAGTAGCGCAGTGCCTAACCCACTGAGCTACCCCGCTCCCAAATTTTGGATAAAGTTGCTAAATTAATAGCGAGCAAACTTTATAAAATTATTGACATTTGTTAAAATTTCTTATTTTTAGTTCATTTGATCAAAAAACTTGAAAAGAAAGGCTTAACATAGAAAGTTGTTAATGTACTTTCTCAACAATCAAACAAGCAAAGATGCGTACTTGAAAAAAACAAAAGTGGGAATTATCAATAAAGTCCTTCTGAATGAGGAAAACGCCAAAATAAATTATATTGATTCGTGGGACTCTAAACTGTAAAGTTCTTTGAAATTCGTCCCCATAATATCTGTGGATGTATAGTGCGAGATGAATTTATTTTCATCATATAGATTCATTTTCATCGTTGATATAGTTTATCGTTATAGATAAAACGGAAAGTATTTTAGAAAAATATTTCTCTGTGAACTTAAATTATTCACATTGAAGGGAGTTTTTGTTGACCGTATATATATATTTAAAGGGAGAAGTTGGTTGGGGAGTGCGGTCAAAGACAGAGGCAGTACCAGTAACAGTAAAAAATGATAAAAACAGAAATTACAAATAAAATAAAAAAGTATGAAGTATAAATGTAATTTAGTGTTATCTTTTTCTACTTCATACTTTTTTATCTTACTTGTAATTTCTGTTTTTATCATTTTTTACTGTTACTGGTACTGCCTCTGTCTTATTTCCTTTTTATTTTTTTTTTCCTTTTTAGCCCTGAAGATGACCTAAAACTTAGGCCGAAACGTCGGCACAAACTATATAAGTTTACTTATAAAAGTGCAACTCTTTGATCGCACCCTACCCCCCCCCCCCCCCCTCCCCGACCAACTTCTCCCTTTAAATTATTCACAATTAAAATAAAATTTTATTTATTTTTGAGACCTCAATTAATTATTTCTTTATTAGTTAATTATTCCTATGTAAAAAGGTAAAATATTGTAAATATTAAAGAATAAAAGCAATACATATCTATTAAAAAAAAATATGCCTAGTATTTTTAAAACATTATTATTTTTTAAAAATAAATAGTTAAAATTTTTACAAGACGAAAACAAACAGATAGAAAAATCAAGCATAATCCAATAATCAAAAGATTACAAAATCTTTTATATGTAAACTCATTTAACATAGGAAACGTTGATATGAAAATATGTCCTTAATATGCTCAATGTGCAGGTAATATTGTAACCACATACAGCTCATAGGATGCCTGTAGTTTAAAGGCAACAGGCTTGTTTAGTCTTTCACGAACAGTTTGGGGCTATCCATATTGTCATTAGGTGTTTAACTTTCCAAGAATTTAATACATTTTAAACTGAGATAACATTTCACCTGCATTCTTAAGAAAGTTTTAGGTAACTTCTTTAATTTGTGGCAGATGGGATTAGCTATAGCATCGATAGTCAGTGTTTAATATGTTTAAGTATTTTAATTGAAATTTTATTTCCAAAATAAAGTTAGATCAGTTGATGTCTGCATGATGGTATAGAAGGATCAATCCCTAATTATAAAGTTTGATGATGAACACAATATAAATCTGGAATAAAAACAATAAGAACATGTAACGAATGAAATGTCTTCATATTAATATTTCATAGCCTCCTCCCCATCTAATCCATCTCTTTTTAAATAAATCTTCAGAAACCAATAAGGTATAAAGAGGGGATACTTACAAGTAGACTCAATTTCATCTGTCATTTCTTCTTTTATAGAAACATCAGAGTTATTTATACCTGAAAGTAAAACAATTTGTTAACTATATTATATATGACATAACTACAATACCTGGGAAGTTTTTAACAATCGAAACAAACAAAACCGCAAGATTTAAGATTTAACAATAAAACAGTCCTATTTAACATGCTAACTGTATTTTGAATAGCTTATTTTTGAATTTGATGTGTTTTTAGAAATTAAGATGAATGTATAACATTCGAAACTAGTTTTCAATAAAAATAAAATTATAGAAGTGGCAAATAAATTTATCAATCCCTAAAGATTGATCTTTTTATACCATCATGTGGACGTCAACTGATTAAAATTTAATGCTATAGGTCACAAAATAAATCTAAATAAGTTTTTTTTTTGTTGTCTTGAATAGTCTATGTATTTTCCACTAAACTTATGTTATATTTAGGTTGTGGACACCGTTTTCAGGCCAAATAAGTTCTGTTTAAGGTTAAGAACCGAATGATATTACCTTGGCTAAAAGAAAAAAATTGTAACCTATGTTTCAATCAGAATGGTAGCTAAATGGTATGTGGCAAAGGAACATCTTTCAAGATCCGCAGAAAACAAAAGCTATCGCATCCACATCAATAATTTTATCTTCAGTCCTAACCAAACAATTATTTGTCGCTGACATTGCCGCAAGTTGTCGGTATACAAAATATGTCGACTGTATATATTGGTGTAAGCGTGCCTTTAGAGAATCTTCAGAAACCGACACGAATTGTAAGAATCAAGTAGACACCCTCTAACATTCACAAATATTAAAAATGAAACTTACAATTGTGTTCGATTTTATCTGCCATTTCTTCTTTAATAGAAACACCAGTATCTGAAACAGTTTATAACAAAATGTTATATCAGTACTAAATTTTGGGATGTAATATTCAAAAATTGTGTAATAGCTTCACAAACAGAAAAAAACTTACAAGCAGACTCATTTTCATCTATTATTTCTTCTTTAATAGAAACACCAGAGTTACTTATATCTGAAACAATATATAACAAATGTTATATCAGTACTAACTTAAGGAATAAACTGATAAAAATTGTAAGAATTAGTTTACACTAATTAATATTAACTAATAGAAAACACTTACAAGTAGACTCAGTTTCATCTATCATTTCTTCTTTTATGGAAACACCAGCGTTACTCATATCTGAAAAAGTACAAAACAAACATGATAGTCATCTGGTTTATGGCAAAATTACAATATTTTTAACTTTATACAAAGGGAAATCTCATGAGGATCAATCCATTTTCTTATCAGTTATTCCCTGTCACTGGGTGAGTTCAAAACTATGGTTAAAACATTTTTCAGCCTTGTACTTTAGCTTGCTCCAGAGATATAGAAACACTGAAAGGGCTTTTTGCCTATGTGGTTCCAAAGCTATTTAAATATAAAACAATATTTTTTGTATTATTAAAAAATAAAATGATTATTAAACTAATTAAATTTTAATTGTTTTGCAATCAATGTATGAAGTGATTTGTGGCCCATTAAGCTAAAGAATCCAGTATATAACAAGATTGAATATAAAATTAAATTAAACATGGAGACATTTATTTCCAAATGAATTATCACTTACCTATACTTGTGAAAGAAAGTTCTTTCAAGTGTCTTGTACCACAATGGTGAAGGGAACGAAGAATCAGGTTTTCACAAACTAAACAACAGACAAGAGGTGTTAAAAAATATCGATATATCCAAGTTTTTAAGAAATATATCTATATTTTTGTTCGATAGTTTTAATTCGATATATCGTAATATCGATAATAAAATTTGAGTACTGAAAACTTTTTTTTTTCTAAAGTAAAATAAAGAAAAAATATCTACTAGGACGGCGGGTTCGACAACCAAAGAACCAAAACAAACTTGTTGAAAGTAGACTAGTAGTGTGGTGTGTTCGTGTTGCGATTTTATTTTTTTTTATTGACAAATGTTTAATAAATTAAAACTTTTATTTTTTGTGGTAAACAATATTTAATTGTTGCTACTAAAGCTATTACAAATCTAAGACATGCTAATTTATATTACCCTAGCCTTCAATTCAATCTAAACCCTCATCTTCTTCTCCTTTGGAAGATTAAAAATATCAAGAACTAAAATATCAATATTTTTGGTACAACATTGCAATCGGGTCGCATTATCAGTATCAGTACCCGAAGATTGCCGCACTAGTACTCTCAAGCGTCAATTGTGCTAACTAACTGCTTTGTATTCATTAGAATTATTAAAATTTTTACTGCTTTAATTAGATATTATTTAAAATTATTGTTGCTGTCTACTTCCGGTGGTCTAGGAAAGTTCTGACTAAGGCTGCAATAATTTCAATAACGGAAAGAAGGACCCGCTTTCAACGGAAAAGGATCTTTTGGGGATTTGTATATCTCTTGAGGGAGTGGAAGTCGTCAGCTGTGATATAATTAAAGCAGTAATAATTGAAATTATGGTAAGGCCCCGACCTCAACTGAAAAGGATCTGTTGGGATTTTGTTTATCTCTTGAGCGGAAGTCGACAGCACTAATAATTATGAATAATATCTAATTAAAGTAGTAATAATTTTAATAATTCCATTGAATGTTACAATTGAATACAAAGCAGTTAGTTAGCATAAAT
This sequence comes from Rhaphigaster nebulosa, assembly GCA_948150685.1. NCBI lineage: Eukaryota > Metazoa > Arthropoda > Insecta > Hemiptera > Pentatomidae > Rhaphigaster > Rhaphigaster nebulosa. Next base: position 12,890,627 of record OX411310.1, read on the forward strand.
GGAGCTAGGGAGTGCTGGTGCGGGGACCTTCGGGTGCAGGCTCTGATAGTGCGACCCGATTCTAAAGTACTAAAAGGTTTTTGAACAAATGTATGCAATAAAATAATTAAAGTATTTAGATCTATAATAAATTCAATCACAAATCGCGAACCGGGGTTACATTAGGACATATTTTACAGATATTTTCTTGTATCATACTGATCAGAAAAGTTTTGACCTAAGTGAAATGATAGCTATAACCTTTAGTTACAATACTCATATATCTTTAACAGGGAGGGGATTGTTTCTATCTTACTCCGCCATCCGAGATTACATTAGGGCAGACATTTTTTCTCATTTTATGGGAAAACGGTTGGTCTGAGAGAAAAATGCTAAAGGAAAAAATTGTAGAGCGTAGCATTTTCTTCCAAAATATGCTCATTGTTTGACAATTAACGCCTGAAGCGCATCCAAACTTATGTCTGTAATAAGAATCATGATTCCTATATATTTTTCATCAGCATTTAATCAACCTGAATGACGAAAATTTTGAACTAATAATTTTGGATTCTTTTTTCTTTTTGCTATTATTAAACGTTCATCTCTATTGCACCCTGTTTTGTGTTTTTTTAAGTTTGTTTGAAATCAGTAATTTCACTTACTAATAAAATATAATAAATCTTAAATACTTTTTAATTATTTATTCTTATCATATATTAGGGGTTAATTTTGATTACACTAATAGAAAAATATGAAGGAATGAGAGGGTCCGGGATCCGGTCCAAAAGAATAGATCACAAACAGTAAAAAATATTTATTAGAAACCGACGTTTCTACCCATTTTGCAGGTCTTCATCAGGGCTAATAAAAAATAAAAATAAAACAATGATATATACAATGAATGATATTAAAATTTACAAAGTAAATATTTGTACAATATATTAAATATTGACTAAGTATTTACTTTTTAAAGTTTAATATCATTCACTGTATATATCATTGTTTTATTTTTATTTTCGTATCTTGTTTATTTAGCTCTGATGAAGACTTGCCTGCAAAGTGGATCGAAACGTCGGTTTCTAATTAATAGTTTTTACTATTTGTGACCCATTCTCTTTGATCGCCTCCCGGACCATCTCATTCCTTTACATAATCTTTACGGTCAACTATTAATTATTCAATGCTAGAAAATGAGAATTAAACATACAGGGTTTGTTGATGGATTTAGAGGAAAAGGTAGAAAAACCCGAAATCAGATTTTTTTTAAATAGCCGCCTACTGGCTACTACTGTCATGAGAGCTTGGAGAAGGGCGTTGTTACCTTGACAACGGAATGTCCCAAAGCTCCTGATTGGTCCCCCACTCTCCTCCTTACATCCACTGGTTTTTATATTGATCAATCTATTTTTATTGAGTTCTTATCAGATGATTGGTGGGTAGAAAAGCACAGGATTGGTAAGAAATCCATATTTCTTTTTTAACCACTTTGTTTCATTAATTCTAATTTCTAATTGACTACGTTTCTGTAAATTGACTTGAAATTTAATTTTTAAAAATTGATGATTTTAAAAATAAAATAATTTTGTGTTTTGGACATATAAACTGGTTATCAAAAATTAATACATTGTGTAAATATTGCCAGTACAAAAAAATGAAAAAGAACATTAGTACTCATCTTATTAGGAAGTAGACCATTAACTTTTAACTGTCATCGACCATTGAAAAATTGGTTTATTTTATTGGAGGGAGTTTTTGTTGACCATATATGTATATAAAGGGAGAAGTTGGTCGGGGGGTGCAGTCAAAGAGTTACACTATTATAAGTAAACTTATATATTTTGTGCCCAAAATATTTTAGGCACAAAATAAATAAGTTTACTTACCATTATAATGGTTTATTTTATTGTTTTGTATTGCTCAAAACACTCTTACCCTAAACCATTTGACATGCTGTCTACTTTTTTAGGTGTGAATAACACAGTATAAAAATAGAAATGGCAGATGAAATCGAGTCTACTGGTAAGTTTTTCATTTTTAAAATTTGTGTATGTTACATAGTTTTACCTGATTCATAAATAAAATTCTGGTAAAACTATCGAACCGTGGCTTTTGTGTCTGAAGTGGCCTGTCTGCAGTCGAGATGGGTTCCTGCTTGCTATCAATTTATTTCCATGTTTTGGTTATATTATGCGCATTTTAAGCGGAGGAAGTTTGCCAACTGTAGTCCTCACCATAGTGAACTAACTTTCTATTATTATCACTTTTTGGTAGGCTTTTAAATTTGATAAAAAGGCCAAGACTACCCACAATTTTTTTTAAATTCCACTTCTCAAGTGTGAAGAATATGACGCAGTGTCCTAAAAAGATTTTATGAAATAAATTACGTTTTCTCTGACTTATTTTTTGAGATATACAAACTGTGAAGTAATTTAATAAATGAGGATAATGAATTTTAATAAATTAGACTTTAATTTAAAGCACCTAAACGATTCCCTAATTTTGTTCATAATGACCTACAATAGAGACAAATCTTTTTTTAAACATCCCATTAATTTGTAAATAATTGATGAATTATCCTGATTATTCTCTACTTTTGCCAACAAATTCTAATAATTTTATAATTTATTATTTAATTATTTTACCATAATTTATATCTGATTATTTAAATTTAAAGGTGGAAATATTTTAAACTGATTATGAGTTGTAAACAACCAGTCAAAGAACCACAGAAATAAGACAGTTGTAAGGAAATTTAATCGAAACGACCAAATAGTCATGAGATTCAGAGTTTTAAATATCAGGAATTATCAAAGTAGAATTAACACTAGAGCCATGCTTCGATAATTTTACCAACATTTTTATTGGTTTGCTAGTCTTTATAAAAAAAAAAAAAAATACAAGTATTCCTAGAGGACTATTAGAAATTTATAAAAAAGGCATCAGATACTATTTTTTCATTTGACATCTGCTCGTTATAATGAGGTTAAATAAAATTATTCATTGTTTTCTTCCTTTTACTTCCCAGGAGGAAACTGTATTAATCTCAACCTCGCTTAGGCTGATTCAACTTGGTCACTGAGGTATATTGCCTAGTTATACCACTTAAAGAAACTATTTATCGACGCAGTATAGTCCGTAGTCAAAACAGTTATCAGTGACCAGACATATCTTGAAGATCACATTAAGATAAAAAGAGATTGTAACTTTCTACTAATTATCAGAAGACTGTACCATTTTCAATGGTAGTTTCATATTGTAGAGTATGGCTTTAAAAAATATAATACAAATAAAACTTAATTGTTATACCAGGATTTAATATAATTAGCTCTCGAGTCTTAATTGATGAGATATTTGTTTATCCTTTCTTTCACTTGATTTTTCAGTAATGTTTGATGTCAGTGGTTATCAAATATAGAACTGAAGTTCGTAGTCGCACTTACGCATTAAAACAATGACGTGCACAAATTTTCATTTATTTAATATTTTTCGATAGTACTATCGAACATCAAAAAAACTGTTTTAAAAATTTATTTTAACAGAAATAACATCCAAAGCACTAAATGTCTATGTGCATACAATGAAATCATTTCAAGGAGGGAAACTAAAGGAAGTCATAGACATTTAAATATATTTTTAGTTATTTTATTCACGAATATATAGCAAATTAACATAACATAATGATGAAGCATACTTAATAAAAACGAATGGATTCTTGAATAAAAAGTTTGAAAGAAGTCAATAATTGATAAATGATTTTTTTAAATCAATGTTTTCCTATAGATGTTCCATCCCTATCCAATTTTTTTAAAATCAGTGTTGCCAAGTCTGTCATGATTTTCCCTCTAAATTTATCTACATTTTCTCCTAAATCCACCAACTTTATCCCTGAATGTTTAATTCTTATTTTTCCAAAAATATATTAAAAATTATGCCCTAGGATAAGTTATAAAAAATGTACTTACGGTTTATCCAATTTTTTAAAGCATTTTTGTATTACTTCGATTCAATATATTTAATATTACTTAAATTAGTTGAAATATCAGGTCAAATTAATGACTTCAAGCAAACATAAAACAACACAAAGAAGATAAATCAACAATGAACATTTAATAAATAAAAAGAAAGATTCAAAATTATTTTTTCAAAATTGTCGCCATTCAGGTTTAATTATATTATTTATTGAATATTTTAATTCAGTCTCAACATTAGACTGTAATGTCACAATAAGGGATGGGAACATCTTTTTATTAGCTTATTATCCTGCACATTTAGTAAATAGATGTAAAATGAATTAATAATAAAAACTCAAGGTGTTTTCAAACTTTTTTTTTTTAGTTGACATCCGCATGATGGTATAGAAGGATCAATCTAATTAGGGATTGATAAATTATTTGCCACTTCTATAAATTTATTTTATTGAAAACTAGTTTCGAATGTTATACATTTATCCTCAGTTCTAAAAACACAAAAAATTCAAAAATAAGCAATTCAAAATATAGTTGGTATTATTATAGATATTAAATTATATAAATCAGTATTATAAAACATGTATGAATTATGAATTTAATTAAGACAAGAAATCAAATACATGTTGGTACTCACCAAGATTTAAATGGATTATATCAAACAGAAAAGTTTGTATTACATTGTACTAACAATGAACAAGAAATAGGCAGGATGTTTTAGGTAAACGGTGAAGGGTCAGGGTTTTCCCAGTAATGTCGGTGAGTAATTGTTTTTTCTGTTATAGATGGGAATAAATTTAAGATTGGACTGTAGGAGATATTTATTTGGTCATTTAAGCAAAAATCTGGATTGGATTTTTTTTACCCCCTAATCATTCTAATTTTTAGTTTCTAATCAGAAAATAATGGTCAACACATTTAACACTAGATAAACGGCTAAAAAAAAACTTTCTCATCCTAAAAAAAAACCTAGAGGGTAAAAAAATATCTAAATTTGGGAAAAAACCAACCTGGCAACACTTAAAATTTTTTAAACCTATCAATAGTGTAGCTACAATAGTATCGGGACTATCAATAGTTTTACATCAATAATGAGAAACAACAGTTTCAATAGAAATATAAAATAGCCTGGCAGGCCAGATATAGAAGAACAGAAGTCTGAAATGAAATAGCCATTATTTATTCAATTTAAGATTAAAAGAATACCCATATACTAAATAATATACAAGTAAATAAACGATAAGGTTGCTAAAGATTACAATAAGATAAGGTTACATATGTACAAAATAATAAGGGAATATGCATGTAATTAAATGATAAGGTTACCAAAGATTACTGTTACTATGCAAAAAATAACAAAAAGAGTATACATATAAATGAACGAAATTAAAAGTTTTTTTTTTTCTTCTTTCCTTATCTTGCATAGGACTTCCCTTAAGGGAGTAATAGTCAACACTTCCCTGGGTGACCAGCCCTATTGGGAAGCGGAGTTTGCAAACTCCCACCACTTCTTTTTGAAGTATAATTTTGTTATTTTATATTTTAGTATTCAGGGTGAACTCCTTGATTTTCGAAGAATTAAAATTTTAATATGTTTTTAGTACCATTTACTTATCATTATGCGGAGTTTGCAAACTCCCACCACTTCTTTTTGAAGTATAATTTTGTTATTTTATATTTTAGTATTCAGTGTGAACTCCTTGATTTTCGAAGAATTAAAATTTTAAAATGTTTTTAGTACCATTTACTTATCATTTAAAGTATGAAATGAGGTGATAAAGGCATTAGTGACAGTTGGCTGATGTTTCGAATTGAATATTTTTTTATTTTATTGCAGTTCCCACGATTGGTATCAAAGAAGAGGAAAAACCGCAGATTTATTATGGTGAGTCAAATTAGAAATTAATCTAGTTTTTAATTATCTGATGAAAATTCATTTTTATAAGGATTGGTGTAAGCCTTTTGGTAATTACGGTGGCTTTAATGGAATGCAGAACTTTTAATAAACATGAGCACAGGTGTAGAATATTTTTATTTTATACCAGGCTTTGTTTTTTTAATTTACCCAAAATTTACTCTGGACTTGAGTGCTTCTTCCCAGCTATAGCTTGGCCATTAGCCTTGCCAATTATTAAATTATTGTGTATATGAGATATTTTCTTTAATTATCTTGTTTAAGTATGATTTAAATTTTTACAGGTGGGCTTATTCATGTGAAACAAGAAGAAGAAATGCTTCTCTCAGATGATGGTGAGAAACATTGATGTGATTAACCTGAGGCCATTCCACACTTTATCTTACTTTTCTTTATCTTCTTCATCTTGATAACTTTACTTTGATCTATTATTAAATATAATCATCCTGGTTTCCCTTTTTGTTCTTGATATTTCCACATAACGTCCTGGTTAATACTTGTTTGAACCAATTTTTATTTCAGGAGATAACAGTTTTAAAGAAAAAAAACAAAGGAAAAAAGTAATTAAAATCATTTTATTTAAAAAAAAATACAATATTTTTAAATTACTAGTTAATTTTGCTTTATTGTTTTCAGTAATGAACCTTTGTAATCGACCAAAAAAAAAAAATTAACCCCCTCAAAATTTGAAGTTGTAAGATTTGACTTTTCGCGGCTTTTCTCTGAGACTGCTAGGTCAATTTTTTTGTTTTGACACCAAATTCATAGGTCCTCTCAGGATTATCCTCAGAACTTGACACTGCTATCCGACATTTTGTTTCAAAATGGCGACCGTTTAGAGGTTAAAAAAATTCAAATAAATGTTCAATTTTTTTTTTTTAATTTACAACTATTTGAAAATAATAAACCACAGTACAATCATTCGCAGAATTTTTTTATTATATTGCATTACAATTTAATAAATGTTGAATATTCTGCATTAAAAATTGATTGAAGTGACATTGCAGTAGAGGTTAATTAAAATAAATACCAAATTGTTAATTTATAATTTTTAATGATCATCTGTTTTGTCGTTTATTTTCATATCTTTTGTTCTCAAACCTGAATAAAAGACAGGTTAACAACCTTTTCTAGTCATAGTGGGAAGGTAAACATTTATCCCTTTCGTGCCACAAAACAAAATTCTCCCCCCCTCAGACTGCATTCGAAGCGGCACCGTTTCAGGAACGAAAATGCTGAGAGGTACTGTCTCAATACACTCAGCTGCCACAACATCGAAAATGATTTCATTTTTTAACTTGTGATTATGCATTTGTAACAATAATAATATTATAACTTCTTTTTTACTTCCTTGTACGAAGTAAAGGAAGTATTGTATTCGCAAAAAATTTCCGTTTTTAGATTTAAACGGAAATATCCATTTTGACCATCCCTGAATCCATTTTGACTAGTTTCATCGTGGTGTCTGTACGTACGTTCGTATTTCGCATCACTCAAAAAAGGTTAGCCATAGGAAATTGAAATTTTGTATTTAGGATTGTTGTAAAATCTAGTTGTGAACCTCCCTTTTTGGTCACCGGAAATGGTACTTTACTTGAAGGTTATAATTGATTTTTATCAAAAATTATATTAAAATACTATGCAAAACTTCTCAAATTTAGTATTTATAACTTATATATTGATTTAAATAACATAATATATTTTGGTTTAAATTGAAAAACTGGAAGCAGTACTTTACTTGAAGGTCATATTAGACTATCATCAAAAATTATATTAAAATATAATGTAAAACATCTCAAATTTGGTAAATAGGACTTTTATATTGATATGAATGTATTTAATATATTTTGGTTAAAATTAGTGAGCCGAAAAGGGTACTTTACTTGAAGGTAATAAGATTACATCCAAAATTATATTTATTTAAATTAAATGTATAAATCATATGTTTAGGTAATAAAGATTACAAACGCAATTTGGTTTCCAATCCAATTAAACATTTTTATTACTTGTTTTAAGTGTTAAAATTGAGTGTAAAATACTGGTTTTCCTCCCCATTTGTGTGTGTGTCAATAAATGGGTGTCGCGATGCCGAGTGTCGTTTTTGAGATACTGCAATCTTCGGAAACTAGTAACCAAATTCAGGGTCACTTTTTGAGCCACCGATTTATAGTTTAATAGGCGTACAAGGAAGTCATGTGTTGTCTACATCAGATATTTTTTTTTTGGTTGGAAGAGCATAGTTTCAAGCTATTAAAAAAAATAAAAAGTTTATCTACTTGATCATTTACTCAATCCACCTCAATAAAATTATCATGAGAAATAATATAATTCTATTGGGCTATACTTGAAATACTATTGATACTCAATAAAAATTAGAAATCAAAAGAAAATATTGGAGAGAGTTTTCGTTGACCGTAGATGTATATCTTAAGGGAGAAGTTTAATTTAATTAATTAATTTAATACATTTAATTAATGCAATTAAACAAATTAAATATAAAACATAAAATTTAATATTAAATTTTAGAAATGGACTTAGGCCACTTTCAAAATAAACAACTCAATTATTGGTTTTTGTTACAGATTCAACCAACAATGAAGAGGAGGAACATCAGATGTATTCCGGTGAGACAAATTTCAAATAATCTTAATACCATCTTTGCCCAAAGAATTAACCCTTCTGTTACCTTCAGCCCTCTGTGGAAGTGGGCAGTACGAGAATGTGAACTTGCTCCTGCCACTTCTACACTCCCTTGCTCTCTTCATTGATGTTTTTTGATACCAGAGTCATAGGGCCAGAAGTGCGAGCGGAAGGGAGTGTTTATATTCAGCTGTACTTATCAGTAGAATCCGAGCAGTTCTCCTTTGACCTTGTTTGTTTGGTACAATATCTTTCTTTGAATTTACCAGGTGTGTAAATATGAAACCGGAATTAGCCAGTAGAAAGCGCTAGCTGTAAATTTAGCTACCATGAAGTCCCGCTGGGGGCACCATTTTGTTTTGTTATCATCTGTGAAGGTGTTTCAACTCACAATTCAGTTGTCATACAACAGTGTATTTTGGGAAACAACAGTATACATTTCGAATTTTGTGCCTGGAAACTACAATTTGCGGGCAACATTGATATTTTTGTTACCATTTAAAGAAAACAGCAGCAGAATCCCATAGAATGCTTGTTGAAGCTTACGGTGAGTATGCTCTTGGGAAATCACAGTGTTTTGAGTGGTTCAAAAAATTTAAAAGTGGTGATTTTGACATCAAAAACAAGATACGTGGAAGACCACCGAAAAAATTTGAAGACAGTGAATTGCAAGCATTGTTGGATGAGGATGACACTCAAACCCAACAACTCGCAGATCAGTTAAGTGTGACACGAGAGGCCATTTCCATTCGATTGAAAGCCATGGGAAAGGTTCAAAAGATTGGCAAATGGGTTCCACATGAGTTGAACGAACGGCAGCAGGAAAATCGCAAAACCATTTGCGAAATGTTGCTCGCCAGATACAAAAAAAAGTCATTTCTTCACCGAATTGTGACTGGCGATGAAAAAGCTTCAACAAGCATTCTATGGGATTCTGCTGCTGTTTTCTTTAACTGGTAACAAAAAATCAATGCTGTCCGCAAATCGTAGTTTCCAGGCACAAAATTCGACATGTTTACTGTTGTTTCACAAAATACACTGTTGTGTGACAACTGAATTGTGAGTTGAAACACCTTCACAGATGATAACAAAACAAAATGGTGCCCCCAGCGGGACTTCACGGTAGCTAAATTTACAGCTAGCGCTTTCTATTGGCAAATTCCGGTTTCATATTTACATACCTGGTATATTGTTTTTGGTACAGTATGCAGGCATATTAGATTAATGAGTTAAGTTTAAACCTTTTGGAACATGAGTGAGAGACGTTTATGGGATTCAAATGATAAAAATAATGAAATTATGAGGAATTGATTTCATCCACCATCTCCTTTTGAGACGATGTCTATATTCTATAAAAGGCATATAGTTAATATAACTGAGAAGGATCAGCGTTGATGTTGCTTCAACATCCTCCATTGTCCGAGGTCAAAATGGAACTGGCAAGTATGAGGAGTATAGAAAGAATGTAAAAACTCATTGCCTCTGATGCTGCCCCAGAAGTAAGTAGGGGAATAAATAAGACAATAGTGTGGCAATAGCTGAATATAACAGAGGGGTAATTGATTAGACTTCTGCTTCTTGATGTTGGTGAGGTTCAGGCAATTTACGGAAACCTTTAAATCTCAAGCCAGTTCTCAGACTAGACCTCTAGATAGAAGTTTTGATATAATCTATCCATACAAGTTGTCATACCCTTGTTTAGGATTTTAGAGAATGTATGATCATATATCATTGTTTGGTGATTCGTAGATTATTTTAATGGTAGTACATGTAATATTAAAGTTATCATATTTATGCGGCCTGAAAAAAAATGAGCCTTTTACCATTTAAATGGATTCTTTGTCTAACTTCAAAATTAGCTACTAAATTTTTTAAATGTATTTATACCAATCATTTTGAGAGAGATTGGCTGAAATTTTATTATCGAAGGGCTCCAGACTCCAATTCATTGCCACAGGTTTCTGTCCTACGAAAAAGTTTTAGAATCTCTACTCAACAGTTACATAAATATTATTTCCTGCTTTTGGAGTGATCCTATTTTGTTATTTTATTTTTTAATATCTTTACCGACCTTGTTGATACCTTCCCCCTTTTACCCAACAACCTATTTTATCTATGTCCACCTTATGTCATCGCTTTCCACTTCACTGTAGCTCTTTGTATATTGTTGATGTCTTTAGGTTTTAATTTTCTCTGATCTTGTCGAATGGGTGTATTTTTCAGTCTATCGTCATGTGTTTTCTCCAATCACGATTAATTCATAACCCACTTTTCTATGGTCTCGAAAGTCTTAGCTATGTCCTCATTTGTTTAGTTCCATAAAAAATCATCATCTGTCTAAAGAACATCTTGATGCTGAGAGATTCTTGTGCTGTATATATTAATGAATGAATATTTATTGATGCAAAATAAATAATAATTAGGCAAGAATAATAATTAGAAGTATGATTCTCATGGAGTTCATTTGCAATGCTCATTTTGTTAGAGATGTAGAGATTAACATTATGTGAAGTTTTCATTGTTACACTCTAAAATATTATATAATTAATATCAGTAAAGAATTAAATATTTAAATTTTAAAAAGTGATCAATAAAAAATTTTGCACAAACTAATAACTATTTTAAATATTTGTTTACTATCCGAATATTTTTATTTATAGGTGCCAAGGTTTCCCTCGATGAGACTGAGATAAGTCAGCATCCTATGGAAGCTAAAATGAACATGGATTTGAAAAAATGTGGAATTTCTCACCATACAGCTAAGAAGTTCCATCAATGTCCTCATTGTGATTATAAATCATTATATTCTACTAATATGAAAAAACATATTATGGGACGTCATGCAGATGAGAAGCCTTACCAGTGCCCTTATTGTGATTATAAAACAGCCAAGTCCGAACATATAAAAAGACATTTAATGGCCCGCCATACAGGGGAGAAGCCGCATCAGTGTTCTTATTGTGATTATAAAGCAGTACAAATTGGCAATTTGCAAAGACATATAATGTACTGTCATACAGGTGAAAAGCCCCATCACTGTCCTCATTGCGATTATAAATCAGTCAATTCCGCACACATGAAAAGACATATAGTGACCCTTCACACTGACGAGAAGCCTCACCAATGTCCTCATTGTAATTATAAATCAATAACACTTCGTAAATTAAAATCACACATTAAGGCCGATCATAGAGCTGACAATCCTTATCAGTGTCCTCATTGTGATTATAAGACAGTAAATTCTGATCATTTGAAAAGGCATTTAATGGCACGTCACACTGGTGAAAAGCCTCATCAGTGCCCTCACTGTGAGTATAGAGCGGTAGAAACTCGTAGTTTAAAAAACCATATCATGTCCATTCATACAAGTGAGAAGCCTCATCAATGTCCTCATTGTGATTACAAAACTGTAACAATCCATAATTTAAAATTACATATAATGGCGCGTCATACAGATGAAAATCCTCATCACTGTCCTCATTGTGATTATAAAACAGTACAGCTTTGTAATTTAAAAAGACATATAATGGCCCGTCATAAAAATAAGAGTCCATCATAAAAGCAAGAAGTCTCATTTAGCTTAGAGGAGAGTGATACAAATCTGCCACCCGCTGCTTTGGGATTCTAGATTACGTGTTGTTAGTAAAACCGAGCATTCACGGTACTGCATGTAGGACTACACTGGATATCGGACTACCTTTGGACTGTGAATGGCTACATAGAGCATATAGGATGTTTGTAGGCTTCTCCGATCGTCCCACAAGCTTTCCACCCTCATAACATCCTATCAAGACAGACAAATTGCAGACATTTTTCTATTTTTGAAAACATTGATAAGCAATGAATTAGAATAGCTCATCGGATCCCTTGTTGGACCGTGATTGGATGAATAAATAAATATATATATAAATACATAAATAAATCCAACCAAGTTGGACCGTGAATGGGTAGCTTAAGTCTGTAGTGTTATGCCATAGCAGCCATCTCAGGAAGCATCAGGCAGTACCTCCATTGCATATATTGCTTTCAGTTCATGTGAAAATTCGTTCGAAAGCCCTAGAAAATCCCTGTGGCCTTAGTACTCTATGGTGATGACGGAATTTTCCCACAATAAGGTGCTATTTCACCACTAGGCTTAAAAAAAGTTGTTGCTTTTTTTCTGATGTTAAAAAAGCAGAATTATGTACTTTTGCAATGTTAAAAAAGCAGAATTATGTACTTTTGCAATGTTAAAAAAGCAGAATTATGTACTTTTGCAATGTTAAAAAAGCAGAATTATGTACTTTTGCAATATATATTCATATTGGAAAACAAATATTTGATACATTCAGATCAAGTTGATGCCACTAAAATTAACTTTCTCTTAAGGTGGTGTCATTCATCATACCCCAATCTCCTCATATCTTGTAGCATTAGAAAAGGTTTTTGATAGGATGTGGCACCAGGGATTCCTTTTCAAATAGAGGCCGTTACTCCCATAGGTATACTTATTTACGTATACGTAAATCATTCAGTTTTTCTTTTCTGAGTGATTTTTCTCTGTTCAGGACTGAGATTTCATCCATCAAAACTATTTCAGCAGGAGTCTCTCAAAACTCCATTTTAGCACCTTTTCTGTTCTTGATGTACACTTTCCGACAGACAATAATGTAATAACTCCCACTTATATTGGATGTTACTGCAATCATTACTAGTGATGAAGGCTCTACACAAGTCTGATTAACACTACAACACAACCTCACAAAGTTGTTGCAAAAAATGGAAAATAAAATTGTATTCTAATAAATCCCATAACGTATCATTTACATTACGATATGATACTTGCCCAACAGTTTACATTGGCAATCGACAGTTACATCAAACTGACAAAATGGCTTACTTAGGATTAGCATTTGATAGAGGACTGCCCCACATGTCGAGAATAAAAGCCAAACTTTAAAACTATTACTGAAATTCCCATACTCCCTACTACAAAGATGCTCTAAATAACTACTCAAATAGAAAATTAACATCAACAGCCATTTTTTAAAACCTGTATGGACTTACGCATCCAAATTTATACCTCACAAACAGGTACATAATATAGCAACAATTGAAATTCCAGGCATCGTTCAACGAAGGCTGAAGAGGAGTTGGATGAAGGATCTCATGGTATAACCAGATCTGGAGCTGTACCGCAGAGTGCTGGCTCCCTCATGTCTTATGATAGTAATATTAAGTTTTGTAAATTATAGGTGTAATTAAAATGTTGAAGTTAAAAAAAAAAAAAAACCTTTCCACTTATTAAAATAAATGGTTTTTCCACAGTCAATTTGTTTCCTGTTTTATGTATTGTAATAATTATTACTGTAGCATTAATTGACTGTAATATCAAATATGGTAAATACAACTGAACAAGTTATTTGAGATTCCAAGTTTTTGAGTTTATTGGGATATCCTCTATGCACTCCAATTGTTCGTATTCATACTTTAATATTGCAGGAATATAAACTAGGGTTAAAACCTTACTAATACTTTGTACAGAATTTATTTCTATTACATCTATACAATAAATATTGTTTGTACTTCCACATAACAATTTAAATGACAATAGATAATCCTACCCTTAAATGAAGGGTTATCATGCCACTGATAACAGTTTATAAAAAATAAAATTTTATTTAACATTCTGAATTATGTTTAAAATGGATAATGTACCATAATAACTAAGCATGCCATTAATATTTTTTTTTTAACAAGAAATGTTTTATTAAATAATATCTGGAAAATGTTGCTAAGCAATTCATTTAACAAAACATTCCGAAAAGTTTGGAATGCAAGATGCATATAATAAATAACCAATTACAAACAAAGAGATCTTTGTCTGTGTCAAAACAATCTAAAATTGTACATTTAAAATATTTGATCAAATATAGAAATTAGGAATTGAGTTAATATAAAAGGTACTGTTTTATAAAAAAATTCCTCCCTTCTTTAATTATTTTACTAACTGCCAAAAATGTCTTTTGCCTGATCGTCGACCATTATAGATAAAGAATTAGGCGTGTAACATGTCGACTGTCTGAACCTTTTTAATAATTTATCATTGCTGAGTGGGGTTTTACAATTGCCGAAATTAGATTTTTTCTCAGTGTACCTATTTGAAGAGCTTGAATTAGAAGATGCTTTGGGAAGTTTTAAGTATATGTTGGCAGGATTTACAAAACTCGGCCTTAATTTGGTACTTACAACCTTCTTTGACTTCCCCTGGACAGAATTAGAACTTGTTAATTTTTTCTGAGAGGAAGTTACATTTCTTTCGTAAGCCCTAAATAGAAAATTAAAATCATTCCATTTTTTTTCGAAAACTTCCCTTTGTTCCATAAAAGCAGACCACTTGCAATCCATATCTTCTTTTTCATTTTTCAAATCTTCAAAAAGATTAATGATATTGTGAATATCAATAACGTCACCGTCACCTTCATCGCAATCGTCAGGTTTTTCATCATTGCTGCTATCTTCTTTATATTCTCGGTCACCGTTTTCTTCTTCGATTTTTTCTAAATTATTCTTACCCGAGTTCAAAATGGTCGTTTCATTTTGAATGTACGAATCTGTACTGTTAGCAGAAGATAAGTCATTTTCATTTGTGTCATTCATTTTTTCAATTGGGCTTAAACAATCGTTCAAAGTGCTGCTTGACTTGTCCTCTGGATAATCTTCTGAATTACCTGCGACTTCACTATTTCCACTGCAACAAAGAAATATTATTTTTTTAAATTATAATAAAAGAATAAAATAAACAGGGTGTCTAGAGATATAGCATGAAACAATTCAAGGATTTCAATAACTATAAACTGTAAAATTCAAGGTGCTTTTCACCAATTTATTGGATTAAATTTAAAACAAAGTTGGAACCATATAATGTATTTGGTCCGCTTATGATAAAATGGACAATTCGACCTGAGAATGAATTTGAATAATTATAAAGGTTGTATTTCTGTTTCATAATGAAAAAAATTGTTACTTAACTTCTTACACTGAGGGCTCAATGCATCGCCAAAAATAAAAACAAGAAAATACAGTGTAAATACATAAAATTCATGTACTAGAATAAATTTTATTAAAATATATATATATATATGTATAATAAAATAATCAGAGTGGCGAACTAGCAAACTTATTATAAGAAGATGAGTGTAAATCTGTTGAAATTGAAACTCTGAGCTAACACATTATTTTATCGTTCCATAACATCCCTAGTTAACTTTTGTTAGTGATACGTAAGTTAAGACAGTAGTTAGAATAAGTACGTGTTTGAAAGAGACAAGGACTGACGAACCAAGCTAGTGGAAGGAGGTTTATTCTAGCTTTCATAGAATTAGAGATATAGTCCAGGAGCTGAAGCCAAAAAACGTGTTTGATTTCAAGAAATTTTTTGATAGTCTAGGCCGAAAGTACTCTCATAATTAACTGGAAATATGAACGTCTGCCACCCTAGATCGGTTGCAATCAAATTTTATAGGTCAACAAATTCATTGTCATTTTCGTCACTTTTTCCAGATTTTCCTCAATAAGTCGCTCCCAGTACATTTTAGATATAACTTTGACATAGCCAATTTTAAAAAATGTTAAATTTCCTGTAAGTTTTATATTTAGTATTTTTTAAAATTCGTAATAGCTACTGAAATACGGGGTCCAACAAATCTGTAAAATGTTAAAAAACGCAAATTTTTTTTGCCTTAATAACTATTTTTCAGTGCACTTTAGTGCAAAATGCTTTATAACCAATCTTGTAGAGGATTAAATTTCCTATAATATCGATGCAAAATATTTGTAATTACTCTCAATAGACGTCAAGTAATATTGAAATAATAATTTTAGAGAACTGGAAATTGTTATTTCAATATTTCTTGGCGTCTGAGTAATTAAAATTTTTTTTATGGAAATCATAAGAAATTTAGTCCTCTACAAGATTGGTTATTATGCATTTTGCACTAAAAAATAGTTATCCAACTTTTTGCATTTTCTTGACGTTTTGCAGATGTTTAGAGCCCCCTATCTAAGTAGCTGTTACAAAATTTAAAATACTAATTATACCACTTGCAGGAAATTTAACGTCCTTTAAAATTGGCAATGCCAAAGTTTTATCTAAAATGCACGGGGTGCGAATTACTATGAAAAATTTGAAAAAAAGTGACGATCTAGGGTGGCAGACACCGTCCATTTTATATATATTTCCAGTATATTTGAGAGTACTTTCGGCCTAGACTATCAAAAATTTTCTTGAAATCAAACAAGTTTTTTGGCCTCAGCTCGTGGACTAATAGTAAAGGGAACAATTATTACATTATTACTATATATTACACAGTATATATATATATATATATATATATATATATATATATTACTATATATTATATTATTACATCTTCTTTATGTTTTAATATTTTATACACTTGTTGATTAGCACTGATGGAAAAATGGAATTAATAGACTAAATATTAAAAATTACCGATGAATGGCTGTTTTTCATGCGGAATTCCTGATCTTCAAGGAATTCAAGGCTGCTCGACACCCAGAATAAATTTGATATATACTACTGGGCTGCTAGAACTCATGGCGGATGTCGAAAGTCAAGGCATAGGATAAAAAAAATATTTTTAACATAAACGTTTTAAGTTGATTAAAACTGAAGTCATCTACATTTATTTATTTTGACACATCATCAGCTTTTTAACATTAGTCTGAACAGAGATACATTCTTTGTTCTTACACGATTCAACAACTCCAACATTGTTTTGTCGATAACTCAATAAAACAACACACTCGATCACTTGTCTTATTTTCCCGATTCCCCTCTTTCGCAATTGTTTATCATTTCCACCTTTTCTTTTAAAGAAAATGACTATCTTGATTTCAATGAAGATATCTATGTCACAAATAAGTTGGTTTGAATATTCTCTGAATGCTTGTTACACACTCACTGAATGTATCTTAGTTCTGTCAATACTCTCTAAGGGGATTTTCACACGATCCTATAAATCAGATGTCGGACCAACATCCGATTTATTGATCTGTGTGAAAGGTAAGCATGCTTTGTGCCTAAACTAAATCTAACTCGGATCCAACTACGATATTTCGGACTGTGTGGAACCGCCCTAATGGATAGGGGATATTGGAATGGCTTTCAGAGAAAATGAAGGGGAAATTCAGAAACAAAACAATGTAAAAGGATCATGGAAATTCGTGAATTTTTAGAATGAATGATTAACCTAATTATGCATGTTAAAAAAACAAATGTATTCCTTTTCCTTAATACAAAATAAAATTTCTAGATAATGTATATTTTTACAGTAATTAGACATAAGATTTAATTTGTAATTAAATAGCTACATAAAATTACTGTTATAGAAAGGTGTCCGTTAGGAGAAGTTTAACTTGATTACAATATTTCGATTTAATTTTTTTTTTTTAATTAAAAAAACATTATTCTTGTTAACATAGAATTTAGTTTGAGAGTAAATACCTTCTAAGAAAAATAAACTGAAAATAGGCTGTTTTATTATTATTATTATTTTTTTAAAATCAGTAATAAATAATTATGTTAAACAACAGTCATTAATGGTTTACCTTAAATATTCATCATCAGAATTCCTTATGTTTTTTGTATATTTTTCATCACTAATTGCACTATTTGGGTTATTTCCATCCATTTGAAATTTCTGTGACAGCCATTTCAGCTTTACTTCTTGATCCACAGAAGCAGCCAATGACTTTCTTGGCATTCTAAAAATAAATTAGAAATTAAAATATATCGATCACATTAAAAAAATTATTAAATATTATATTATTAAATTAAAAAGCTCTGTCAATCTTAAGAAGTTTATAAATGCCATATACAAATGTTATTTGTTTCCATATCATTTAATAAAAATCTGTTTAGGTGCTAATAATTTACTAAAACATCATTCCAGAAAATGGTTTTGTACAAACAATTAGCTTCAGCAATAATGACCAAATAAATATAAGTGATAAATTGAGTGCTTCCTAAAATATTTGTCAACTACAATTTATTTATTATTAATTACCATTTTAATATATTTCCTGTCTTTAAAAAACTTTTTTCTTATAATATTCTCATTTAAATCAAAAAGGGCAATTAAAAATTATCCTGCAAATTTTCGTGAAATTCAGTTCTGCAACGGTGGAAAAACAAGATGTTTTAACACTATTCTTGTGAAAAAATTTTGATAATTATCAATTAAAAATATAATTTCATCAGTACTTTAAACAAAAATATACAACAAGAATTATATCTATCTATATCGTGACATGTATTGTATCAGTATTGAGTTTTTTCTATACTGAATCTGAACTTGAGAAATAATTTAAATCGAGTTCTAAAGAAAAGAAATTATCGCTGTCCATAGATGTAATTGAGCACTTACTCACAAACCCAAAGGTTATGACTTCGAATCCCGGCACCGGCATGAATTTAATTTAATTAAATTAAATAATTCAAGCAATTTATCCTTCAGAAAATACAGCCTATTGCTGGTCATCTTTTCTTAACCACTATATTCATTGCAAATTCTTATATTAGTGCTTTCTTATATTGCAAATTCTTATATTATTCCTATATTAGTGCTTCACTAATATAGGAGCATGAAAGGCCCTTAGATTTTATAAATCTGACATCCGACTAGAATTTAGTAAACCCAAAATGCTTGATTATTAATCTTAAAGAGAATTGGATTGATTTTGAAATTTCAAACACCACACAGTTGAACCTCACCTAATGAATATCTCAAAACGAGCAAAATAAATCATTAAAAAAATGGCTCCTTTATAACGAGCGACATTTCACATGAATGATTTAGAAAGAAGTCCGCTCTTCATGTCACTCACTTGTGGCCCTTGGGCTGGCCTTTAAAAGCATGCCCCATATATATTTTTATTAAATTCAAAAATACTTACAAAAAAACGTAATGATAACATATTCTTACATGTGTAATCGCATTCACCAAAAATTATTATTATTATTTACCTGTTTTTTGTAGAGTCATAATAACTGGACGTTTTAGTTCCTGAGTTAGAATTCTTCAATTCTGAATCACTTTCAGCAACGAGACACCTAAAAAATCAATAAGTATAAGCATTCATAAATAATATAAATTAATCAAATAAATTGCTTATTATATATGATTCAGTGTTCATAACATTTATCAACATTTAAAATGAAATATAGTGAAAGTTTTCTTAAAGGACTCCTCTCTGTATAGTGGAGCCCCTGCTTAATAAACAAGAGACCAATTTAATGTATTTGAATCCCTCTACTCTGGACATGGACACCAATTTTATTCCCCGCGTTTTCACTTTAGAGCACTTTTCACTTCTCTGGAATGGACAAAAGCCACAGTATATACATGTACATTACTACAAACTTATGATTCCAGAACAAAATCTGAGGGTCGTTTATTTTGCGGATTTTTTTTAAATACATAATAATGGTTTTTTGCAAAATATATCAGAACATTAACTACAATTTATAGTAAACCAGCTAATAATACACTGTGGACAAGAAATGATTTCTTCAAAATTCAAAACTGGAAATTATTGTATTATGGTTTATAACGACACTGAAGGGGAGTGGTTGTATTTTGCCGTTATAGCCGGTGTTTGTTATAACTGATACCAACTCTAGAAGACGGAATATTTCAAAAATGTATAAAACATACTGTCAAAAAAAGGAATTTACATTAACTATATTATAAACCTGAAATTTACACAATTTTTATATAGACTTACATATCCATATCGTCCAGAACGAAAGAGGCGCAACTCAAACAATGTGTTTTTGTTAGAACAAACATTAGACACAGGTTAAGTTCTACATAGAAGCCCCCTCTCCCCCCTTTCCTTGTGTATTTCCTCTAACAAAAGTTGGTAGATCACCATTTGTGTCTAATAGTTTAGCTTGTTATTTGAAGGTAGTGATGATAGCGGTCCAACTATTAAAATTTCTGATGTTAGTAATTTTGAGTTGTGCCCCTTTCATTCTGGATGCGGGAAATGTAGAATAATTTTTACACTATTCTTCAAACAAAATTTCTCGATTATAATATATAGATTGAACATTTAATCAATTAAACTTGTTTAATAAATAAAATCAGCTATGAAGGACTTCTTAGAGCATTGGTTTGTAAAATATTGATACGATATTTTAGCTCCAATAACCTGTTTGATGATGTCGCTCTGAAGGTCATTGTTTACAAGTAATAACTTTTGTCAATTATGAATTAAATTCAAAGCATCACTCATTAAATTTATGGTGGTTATCATCTTCTTCCTTGAAAATTTTTATAAGGTTTGTTTAGATTTTGAACTGACTACCTCTTCCCATTTCTACTGTTGAGCGCCATTATAACCGATGTTTTTTTACCACCAAGCTCAATGCAAAACGAATCGCTATTATGACTTCAGAAGGAATGATTAATAGGTCATTGTGGGAAAAACACCCTCTTGAACAAAATAGTGCCAACTAATAGAAGAATATGCACAGATGGGGTCGGATATGACCTCAATCTTGTTGACAGAGGGTTAAATTTTTTTATTCCTGATCGAATAGAAAATAATAAACCTTTTCATTACTTAACTACGTATGCATTTGCTTTGAAAAAAAAAAATGTTTAGACAATTATATAAGATTCTTCATATTTCATTAAAAAACTCATGCAAGGAAAACAAACAAAATGTTTGATCTTCATTATAATTTTTATCGAATGTAAAAATTTTATAATGAAAATAAATGTACATATTTTTATAATTTAATTTTTGTGTCATTTTTAAATTTACTCCTCCTTATTGGACATCTCTGTAGAACGGACAAAATCATTTTCCCCATAGGTGCCCATTCTATTAGAAGTTTCTCTATGCTTTTTCTAATGCTCACCGAACAGTCCCATGTTTACAATGCTTTTGAAAGAGACTGTAGCGGCGTTATTAGGCATTAGAGATGGGCAAAAAGTACCCTTGAGTAACGAATTCCGAGTATTTTACTTGAATACTGTCACTAGCCGAGATTAGATATAACTGGGGATGGAAGGGATAGGTCAGTCTTAACATTTTTGGTTTCTTATAATTATTTTACTGAATTTGTAGGTTGTAAATGATTTATACCTAGTTTCAGAATTTATGATAAAGCATTATTTATTCTAAAATGAGATCTTCATTTATGGATTCTAGTTCAGGAAATATATACAATTTCAGGCTCTTTACCTAGTTGAATAAATTATTAAACTTTAATGCTAAAAAAAATAAGAGGAATAAAATGAAAGATAATTAAAATATATTTAGGAATACTAACAGAATTAAAAAAAGAAGAAAATCTGCTATAAATACAACCATGCTGAGCTGTAGAAAACTAATAAATTCTATAACAGCACTCAAAATAAATCAGCTCATTTCAATAAAATAGCTGCTAAAATTATAAAATCTAAAATAAAAGCCTCAAATAGCTTTTTAGATTTTAGATTACCAAAGAGCTTTTGGTAATCTAAAATGAAAAAAGGAATAGGTATCTTTCAGACTGATATTACCAACCAAAGATTAAAAAAAGAGCGAGAATCAATGATATCTTAAAAGAAAGGTAAAAATTAAACATACTTAATAACAAAGAAAGTATGATGAAGTGTGATTGTCAGTGGCCGCCTCAGGCATTTGATGTACAGACCATTTCAAAAACCTACCAGATAGGGGTAGTGAAACTGGAGTAGTACCCAAAATTAATGTAAACCATTAAGGAAAGAAAGAAACTATCAAATTTGTCCAAAGAAAATAATTTTCATAATTGTTCAGAACATTTGGACAATGTGTGGATACAACTTTCTTAAAATAAATTTAATTTTTTTGATATAACATTAATAATATGGATAGATACTGACCTAGCTTTTCCAGGCAACAGGGATCCACGGGTTGAAGGTGGTTCAAAAATGCTTTTTTTCTTTACACTCTTAAAAACGCTCCAAGCACTGTCACTATTAATAGAAAATTTAATTAATTAAATTTATATTGTAAAATAAATCTTTTTATTCATACACATGTGACACTCAACTTTCATTTTTATTATCCAACTTAGTAAATAAATCCATGACAGAGCAGCTTGTTAAAAGCCTAGTGGTTCTCAAACCTATTTGATTCGCAGCACACTGAATTGATATGACAAAAATCAAGGCACCTCTGTTATTATTATTTTTTTTATAATTGAGATTATAAATCATAGAAGTAAGTTATATCAATGTTATATAATTGTTTAAAATTTTAATGTTTATTTTTACTCAATTTAATTATTTAAAAATTTCTCGACATCCTTGTGATGCCCCAGCACCTACTTTGAGAATCATTGGCCTAAGGGAAAAGTATTGATAGAGGTGTCTAAACAGCCGAACGATACTCTTGGAATACAGTTCAGTCAACCTGGATTTATCCCCTGCCAGATACTCCTAGAAGAGTCTCTTCCTACTTGTCTAAGGTTGAGGCGCCCTGTCGAAGACCTATAATGTGTGTCAATGCGTCGGCATTTAATAAACAGTAACCACTGTTTATTCTTGACAGCCGTCCGAATATTTGATTTACCATGCGGTCAATCATCAATACACAAAATAAAATTATTATATTGGTGAGAGTATAGTTGACCATGGAAAATTATGAAGGAGAATCTTGGTTGGGGGTGTGGTCAATAAATGAACACACAATAAGAAAAAAAATTATTTTTCTTCCCCACATATGATTATTACTTATGATTAATTTACTCCATCTTTAAGCTTTCATAACTTACTATTTTTTATTTTGTACATGCATTTTTCCATGTATTTCATTCTATCTTACATAGAAAACATTTAGTTGTATTATAACCACTTATATTATCTTGAGATACTTTTCATACTCCTAAATCTTAGGATTAGGATTAGGATTAAAGTAGTTATTATAATTAGTATTTTTCAGGTATTTTATATATTCTATATCTTTCTTTACAGTCATTTTATTTATCTTTCTATCTATATTTTCAATAACTTTTTAGTCATTATCCATCAACATATTTTTCTTTATTTCTTATCATTTCTTATTATGTTTCACAAGATGGTTAGAATTTTTCTTTATACTTTATTAACATATTCTTCTATATTCCTAATTTTTCACATTAATATTAACATATTATGATCAACAAATTTTACTACAGTGCAATCTCGTTAATCCGTTGGTTCCACAGTCCGGCGCATTTCACACATTCTTCCCATTCTCAGAATTTACTTCCCTACCTATCTTTAACCCCTCCCTTCTAACTTTTATGACATTTCACACTGACGGAAACAACTAAAACTACGAGTCGAACTGTAACCAACAGCGAAGCTCTTAATGCTGTCAATACGATTATCAAATATGAAGAAGAAAATGACACGTCAAGTGATGTTAAAATGGCACTGAAACGGGTTTAAGATTCTGTATTTGAAAAAATGTACGCTGTTAAAAAACAAAAATCAATCAAAGATTATTTTTCCAAGAAATAAAATTACATACTACATAATTTGTTTTTAATAGAACTGTTTATATATTATGTATACTATAATAATGTAACTCAATTTGTAAATAAAAAATATTTTGAAAAATGCATATGTACAAACTATGTATTTGTTTTTACACCTATTTTTCCACTCATTTCCAGTAATCCGGCAGTCCTCTGGTCCCATATATATCAGATTAACGAGATTTATAGGATTTTTCATCTTACTAATTGTTAACTTTCTTATTATTTATGGTACTGCCACTGTTGTTATATCTATTGTTATATTGTTTTTCTTAGCCCTGATGATGGCCTAAAACTCAGGGACATATTATATAAGTTTTTTTCTTATTGTGTGTTCATTTATTGACTGCACCCCCAACAAAGATTCTACTTCATAAAATTATTATAATTTAAACATAATAGATACTAATTGTTTTATATACAAACCTGATTCCTTTGTTAAAAAATGCCGAAGTATCTACATCGTCCGAGTCAAATGGAGTTAACTGAGGAGTAGATATTGATTTCCTCAAGTCCCTGTGGTTGTAGGCACCCAATCTATAAACATCATTTGAACTAAATAAGATAATCCATATCATTTTGTCTATTTGATCATTAAATTACATAAAAAATCAAATATAAAGAAAGCATTAGTTAAACTTAAAGGCTTAAAAATAAATATCTACACATAATTAAAAAAATAATAATAAAAACGTATTGCCAGTCTATCTGACCATGGGTATCACATAAATGTACTGCTCGGAGTTGACATTAAATTATAAAGAGAAATTAGTGGTCAGAGTAGAAAATTTGGAAGTAAAGCATGGACCAATTATTCTATATGATCAATGAAAATCAAAAAAGTGTATACAAATTTAACGAAACAATATCAAGAAATACTGACCTTTCAGCATTATTCGGGGAAGAAGCAAGCAATGGTTTAGAGATGGTAAATGTGGCATCTTTACCATAACTTGATAATTGGGATTTTGATCTCAGACCCAGCATACTACGACGAGGCTTAACTTTCTTCTTTTCTTGCTAAAAGGACAAGAAACAATTAAAACATAAACATAAATATGAATCAAATTTGCTTAAGAAAAACAATGAACAGAACCCAAAAGGACCAAGAGTTAATCATTAGAAGTCAATCACCTAATAAATTTTAAATCCAAACCTTTAAATTTACTTGTTACATCTTGACAAAAATTTAAAGAATCTAATGTAGCATTTTGTTAATGAAACAAATAAATTGTTAAAATATTTCTAGCTTTATTATTATAACCTAAATTATTGCTTTTTTGATTAATAATCACAATAAAAGACAAACATAGAATGATTTTATAAAAAGGTATTAGACAAACAAAGTAACAATGATGTTTCAAAGAAAGACTCAGTAAGATAAAAAATCATTTCCCAATATAAATGTTTATGCATGTGCACAAGTTTACATAAGGTGAATTGCAGTAATATGCAAAATAAGACTTCAAAACTTGGTAAAAATGTAGTTTATGATCAAACCTCCAATTGCATGCAGTAGCTTCAGGTGGGGTAAAGATAAATTAAATATAATATTATACTTTTTACTACAATAAACCTAATAATGTTCAAATAGACCACTAAGCACTTTTAAAACTATTTTCTATACTATTGCAATAAGATATAAAAAGGAAACCGATAAACATAGAAACTTACAGAACCATTGGAACTTTTTAAATTTGGAACCACAACTGGAGACTTTCCTGTGTTTTCTCGCCTAGAAGAAATTTCCTTACAGAGTGCATAATCTTCATTTTCTTTGGAACTACCCTCAAACAGATTTTTCCTAGCAGTGTTGGGTGATTTTTGGAGACAATTTCCTAAACCTATAGAACATTTTTATTATATATATAAAAAGGTAACAGATGAGAAAACTATAAGTGGTGAATTATGAAAACTAACTCTTCCTATCATAAGATGTCAGTGAATTACAAACTCCCAAAGGCTTCATAGGTTGATTTCCACTAGCAAGTCTGGCAGACCTCCTTCCTAATTCACTCATTGTAAAATATGACACTAGTGAAAATTCAAATCAAATGAAATTTAAACTAATTTCAACTAAATTTCATAAAACGACAAAGGTACGTATATGATTTTAGCGGTCATTCCCTAATAATATAAAAGTTCAAATTCCAACATTGTTGTAGTTTCAAAACAGCAATGTTTACTTCCAATTGTCGAGGGAAAACTTCAAATAACTAACGGCTCAAGTCAGTGCTACCAACACAACAACTCGACACGTCGCGACAGTTACTACAAATTTTCAATTAAATAATTACAAAAACTGTAAAATGAATTCTCCTATTTATTAAATCCTATGACTAAAATATTTCAATCTAGATTCCATTAATAATTTTTACTTTAGTATTATTTCAATGACGTATTGGAATCGTAGGGGAGGGGGCAACAATATTTTTTCACTTTAATTATATATTCCATAATCTTTCGCTTAATGTATATAAACCAACATTTTTAATAACAGAAATAAATAATTTAAAGAAACTCATACTTAATTGAATTTATAATATACTCCGTGAATTAAATTTGTCATTTTGTTGTATCAAAAACCGATCCTGTATTTGGTATCGTAAGCAAGGCCGCCACGTGGGTTTTAGTCCGCCACCCCAAAAAAAATCGACAAGTAGTCTATTTTCTCACATTTCAAATTTCCAGCCGGCTTGTACCAATTTTATTCATTAAAAAAATAATATTACACAGGCTTTAATTTTTTTTCCCATCTGACCACGGCGCCCGGTCCGACCGCTCATGACCCTATTTCATAATAAAGTACAAGTGCAAGTAGATCTATGGTTTACTGCGCATTTGACACGCTGTGAAATGTTGCAACACGATAAAATTTAAAATAGTTATTTACTATTTTAAATTCGACTGTCGACGCGACGGCCCTGTTCTGTTAAATTAGAAACCAAATAAATTTAGTGTAAAATTTCACTTACTAATATGGTTTTTATTTTATTTTTATCCGACTGCGGTGAAGCCACAAATAGGGTAATGTGCTTAACTTGACCGATATTAGGTATCTAATGATTTTTTGAGAGAACAACTCAACCGATTTTCAAGTTTAATGGCTCAAATTATCTCGTGATTGTTTTGAGCTCTAAATACTACAGAAATGTTGTATCAAATGTGTTAAATCTGTCTATTTGAGGGTATCCAACGATTTTTTGAGCGAACTGCCCGATCGATTTTAAAGTTTTATGGGTGATTCAAATTACTCATTGAATTTCCGTGAATTTTTTGAAACATTGTGAACTCAAAGTACTGAAAACATATTTCACTATATTTTAACTATTTTCGGCGTTTTGTTTATATTTTTATCATGATATTTGTAAATTCATGACCATGTGGTAATAAATTATAAATAGCCAATACTTTGAAAATTAAAAAAGTTAAAATAAAATTTAATTTAATAAAAAATAAAAATCTTAAAAAAAAATGATCTAACCAAACCATAATCTGATGGTCCAATATCTGGGGTATACGCAGGATGAGGCAAAATATTTACTCTTTGCAGTTCCGATAGTTTTTCCTTGGTCAAACGAGAACGATGTGCAGGGGTATTGTCGTGTTGCAAAATGGCTTGGTTCCTGTTGACCAAAGCAGGGTACTTTTCCCTCAAAACTGCATCAACTCTGTCTAGCTGTTCACACTAAAGGTTTGAGTCCACTGCCCGATCATCGGGAACAAGCTTAAAATGCAAAACGCCTTTGAAGTTTCACCAAACACAAAGGAACAATTTTTTTCCTAAAACTATCTTGGCGAACTTCCGATTGTACAGCTTCACCTGGCAGTACCCACTGCTTATGTTTACCAGTTTTTTAAAAAAATATCCACGTTTCGTCACTTGTGATAATTTTTTTCCAGAGCCTGTCATCTTTCGGATTTTGAAGCAAAATTTTGCACATATCAACTCGTTGCTGGGCTTAGGCCACTGTAAAGTCAGGTGGGTCGGACTTGGTCTTAAATTCCGTAAGCCCAGGTTTTAAGATTACGAGCCACTGTGAACTTATAAGCCCCATACTACGGTCGATCAATCACGAGTAGTTGCATGTGGATCCTGGTTCACACATTCAAGAAGAACGTCATCAACCACCGATGGTCGACATGATCTGGTTCATCTGCAAGCCTCATATTCTCATTGTTGCAACGGCTGAACCAAAGTGCAGCAGTATTTCGATGGATAATTCTCCTTCGATCGATAGCTCTCCTTCTATGGCACAAATTTATTCGGCGGCTGACTTTGCGCTTAAACCTTTTTTTCCAGTAATATCTCAAAAGACTGCGAAACACGATTTTTTCGTCTGACATTGAACGTGCGTTGTAAAAATGTAAATGACCCCATAAAGCCAACTCAAGTCGCAAGGAATTAAATGATTAGTCAAAGTAAATGTTGACATACATAGTAGAAACAAAACATTCTTATAGGTTTAATTATGAGAGTTGGAATTAAGGGTTGTGTTAATGTACAAGGACTTTTGTAATAACCTAGGGTTTGTTAGTAAAGATAAGGCTTGTCCTTACCTATTTTACGGGTTTTGTTCTTCCACTTTGTGCCATTTTAATTTTAATTTATTTATCCAACGTCACTTTGTTTCTCAATGCTCCAGGAGAACAGAGTTTATAAAGAGGCTCTCCGATAAAATCATACTTAAAAACATTTTGTTTACTACTTTTTAAAGTTTAACATAATTATGCTATGGATGGGGGTAGAGTGGTTTAATGAATAAAGATCACAAACTTGGTTTTTTATCTCTTATTTGATAGTTTTATAACATGCTTTAAATGATAAAATTGAGGGTTAAACACTTGTTTTCCATCCTTTTTGTGAGCTGAACAAGTCGGCTATAGAAGCAGAATAAAATATAAGTGAAGCGGACTACCCCACTAAAAATGACGGAACATTCGACTTCTAGTGCTTTATCTGGTGACATAGACAGTTCTAATGATGTCACGGTTCACGAAGTACTCTCTTAGGAGCTTGTGGCTGAAAAAAATGCCATATAATATTGAAAAGAGGCTCCGGAAACTGGCTGTGGGACCTCTCGGTTTTAAAATTCGTGTTGATTTCGCACCAGGAGGTGCTGCTGGTTACTGCTCCGCCTCTTGCCTTTCATGAGATACCTCATCCTATTCACTGGTGGTGAATAAGATAATCGACAAGTGTGAATAATGATTTCAAATTTAAAAAAAAATATTACATTATTTACCAGTATTTACAATAAAAAATCAACATTCTCCTAAAAAACGAAATATCCATTAAAAAGCAAAGAAGTTCCTATAAATGATAAAGCTCTCCTGTACGAAGGGCGGGAAAGGGGGGGAGGGTAACCAGCTAGTAGCTATATATAAAACACGTTGTTTTTCCCGTTGATAACTCATGCCAGGATAAATTGTTTCGAAACAGTTTTATTACATTTTGTAAACATATATAAGCAACAAGAAAGTGGTTCGGTACAAAATTCTTACACAAATAATAGGTGTTTGTGACATTAGATATTTAGAAAACTTTAATTAATCAAATGCACATGACGTCATTGGGGATACCGTTTCATAATCAGAAGCTAATAGTATGAGATATGATATATAGTAGATAGGAATAGTAATATAGATAACCTTACTCATTGTTTGGATTTATTGTTCCAATCTCTATATTATTTTTGAAAGATGTTATTTTGTCGGTACGCTGTACTTTAATTATTTATCAAAACCAATAATTGAGCCATCATTTTTAAAGGTAACCTTCACCGCTAACGACGAAAAATAATGAAATACTTCTATGCGCAATAGCGGCTGCGCGATTGCTGAAAAACCTGTTTTTTCGCCAAAAAGAAACGATTTTAATAAAACTTGCCTAAAGTTTATTATTAAAAGCTCTATAACTATTCATGTCTGCACTGTACTTTCTGAAAAATGAAAGAAAAAAAGTAATGACGAAAACTAGAGTTTATTTGGTTCGAAAAATATACCTTTTCGGTTGATTGTATATTGTCCTGTTGAAAGGTAACAAAACTCTGAAAAAAAAAAAAAAAAAAAAGATTCATCGGAATCGGAACATTGTTAGCAAAGTTACAGCATTAGTAGCCATGTTTTTACTTTCAAAACGCTACAAGGTACAAATGGTCTGCTATATTTCTGATCGTTGTGTGCGTATTACGATTCAATCAATACAATGATTACAATAAATTACCTCACTCATTTCTATTTTCCACCTCGCATCTCTCCCCCTCCCCAAGCGCATTCCAAGCGATAAAAAACAACATTCATTGGCGTAAACAAACTGCAACCGGATTAAAATAACGCATCTCATAACAAATACGGTATATTTTATTACTGAACAATAAACCATGCGAATGATTCGAACGGGTCTACTAGTTGATTTAATTAATTAATTAATTTTCTCCGATTCATTCATTGTTTACTTTAACTGCCTACGGTTGACGAAGCATGGTAGTGGTTAAACATACTGCTAGTATTGTAACTTGTATTTTTAACCGAATCCAAACAAAAAAGGTTATCAATTTGACATTATGTTCTGTACACTAATTCACTAGGTCACTAGAAATAATTTTTGAATTTTGGTAACATTCGTGAGATTCTAGGTAGTACTTCTACCAATAAAAAATACTGAAAAAAATTAAAGCTTGAGAAAACTCGCTCCACACTATCTGAATCTTCAAATAGGGATTTCTAAGCTACCAATTCATCCATTTGATAGATTTTTCTGAGCATTTCGAATTTCGACAAAATAGTGAGCAGCAACTCGAAATCGGACATTTAAAGTGAAATGACTCGTGTTTGTCGAGGCATAACTTCACCAGTCTTGAGCCGATTTCTATAATTATTTTTTTAATCAAAAGGGTATACCTCCAGGGTGGTCCCATTTAAATTTCATCATAATTTGATGACAACTTTGTTTTTATGTACGTTCTCTCATAATTAGGGATTGATAAATTATTTGCCACTTCTATAAATTTGTTTTATTGAAAAGCAGTTTCGAATGTTATACATCCATCCTCAGTTCTAAAAATACACACAAAAAAAAACTGGTTTTCAATAAAACAAATTTATAGAAGTGACAAATAATTTATCAATCCCTAATTTATCAATCCCTAGATTGATCCTTCTACACCATCTTGCGGATTTCAACTGGTTCTTTATAATTTTGTCATTCTTGAATCACTTTCTATGATTCCTTTTTTAATCAAAAGGATGCACATTGGGGATGGTTCCATATACATTTGACCAGGATCCGATGAAAACTTTTAAAGATAGAGTATTTTTTAATACGAGCAATTTATATTTTGTTACATATTGTTAGCCACCGTCACCCTGTAATAACACCTTCTAAGACTATTACAGCTGGGGACTTATTATCACCATGGTTACGTTAAGGTTAACCCTTTTTACTTTCCCTTACCTATATACGAAGTATATAGTAAGGGGAAGTATTGCGATCGTGAAAATTTTCGAATTCGAGTTTTCAACGGAAATACATGTTTTAAGGTCCCCTGAGTCCAAATGACTAAGTCTCGCAAAATGGTCTGTGTGTCTGTGTGTCCGTGTGTCTGTGTGTCTGTGTGTATGTGATCAGTCTAGCTCAAAAACGGAAAGCTGTATGGTACTGAAATTACATATTTAAGGTTAGCACATGCATGTGATGTTACAGCAACATTTTCGTCAAAATCGACTAACCGGAAGTGCCACTTTATATAATCGATTTTACACATTTTTACAATTTTCTCGAAAACGGCTCTAACGATTTTGATTTAACTTGCCTAAATTATTCTTCATAAATACCTTTAACTTTTCATTTATGTAGTAAATCACCGAGGAATTGCAGGGAAAAAAGTTATGATGAAAAGAATATTTTATTTACGCATAACTTCAAAAGCGTGCAATTTATGGTAAATCATGTATGCACTTGTATGAAAGATAATTAATTATCTAAAAAACAATAAAAGAATCATCAAAATCGGACGAGTATTAGCAAATATACAGCGCATCGGACTAACCGGAAATACCTATTATATTATGGATATTACACTTTTTTACAATTTTCTCGAAAACGGCTCTAACGATTTTGATGAAACTTGCCTAAATTATTCTTCATAAAGGTCTTTAACTTTTCATTTATGAAGTAAATCACCGAGGAATTGCAGGGAAAAGAGTTATGATGAAAAGAATATTTTATTTGCGCATAGCTTAAAAAGTATGCATTTTACGGTAATTTATCTATAGACTTTTATAAAAGGTAATTAAATCATCTAAAAAAGAATAAAAGAATCATCAAAATCGGACCAATAATAGCAAAGATACAGCGCATCGGACTAACCGGAATTAGCTATTATATCATGAATTTTACACTTTTATCAAAAACGGCTCTAACGATTTTGATGAAACTTGGCAAAATTATTCTTCATAAAGGCCTTTAACTTTTCATTTATGTAGTAAATCAACGAGAAAATGCAGGAAAAAAAGTTACGAAGAAAAGAATATTTTATTTACGCATAACTTCAAAAGCTTGCAATTTATGGTAAATTACGTACAGAATTATATGAAAGGTTATTAAAGTATCTAAAAAAAAAAAAAAATCATCAAAATCAGACAAGTATTAGCAACGATACAGTGTATTTTATGAGGAGCATAAAATAGATGGATAACCGAGCGCATCCGAAAGGAGATAGATGCGACCGAACCTTCTCCCACCAATCCGCCAATCTGTTGTAAACAATACGCTCTGTAATAAAGTAATTTAAGAATACAAAAACGGAAATTAACTTAATAATTTCTACTTTCACATTATTTAATGGAAAGAAAATGTTTCCATAGAAACTTAACCAGCAACTTCTAAAATATATTTGCAACTTGACAAAGTTAAAATATATAGGTAGTGTACAGAATTGTTGTACTAAAATTGTTTTAAAAACTATTTTATTGTACTTAAGTGGGGAAGAATTGAATGCTACTGAGTTTATTTCAAGTATTGTTTATATGAACCCTTTAGAATTATATTAAAAAGATAATTATTAATGGGCGGTAAGGGAAAGTTGTGTGATGCGCGCACCGCACCAGATTTTTTGTTACAGCCTGTGTTGTGTGTGCTTGCCCAATCACTACTATATATTATTACGTTAGTATAGATCCCTTTTCCGGCTCTCAGGAGCGATGGATTTTGACGAGGGAGGTATCAAAAGAACGAGAATTTCACGAAGATGTGACGAATTCCAATTTTGTCTCTTAAAATCTTACAAGGGCTTAAATAAAAGTGATGAAAAAACTGGAAGGTTTCAAAACTTTGACGACTGAGAGTCGGCGGATCGAGATGGGATAAGTTGGGTTTTAAAGATTTTGATGCGGGCATCAAGACCATATACGCTCCTGTGGAGCGTATTGGTCCAGCGTTTTAAAGCTTAAAAACCTACCGTTTTCGAGATAACGCACGGGCGTCATGCCATCTTGCGTACGTGTCGTTGTCATGGCAACTTTATATCAATTTGAGTCTGTTTACAAACACTTTTAATGAATGGGAAATTATATATTGTTTCCCATGTCCAACCCTAAAGGGCACTGTTAAATATGAATACAAAATATAGAAAATGTTATAGCTGGATCTAATTGCCTAACTGCTAAATTGAAGAGATTTTTTCCAGTAGGGTAAGCTAATTATTTATTAAACATGAGCTGTAACTTCAACATAGTCATTACAAACTAATTAGCTTCCCCAAATGTGTGTGTTAAATAAACTTTTTTGGTAATATTATATTGTTTACAAGAATAAATATGTTTTCCTAATATTGATTATACTTCTAATGTACATAGATGATATCTAATGCGAGAGTTCTCGCCCGGGCATACTAGTTATGTACATATTTGTTTATATTTGTGTAACTAACCCTTTAAGCATGTGTAGTAATTTGTAGTTAATGCAAAAAATAGTAAGACAGTCTGTTTATTTTAATTTTGGTGAATTGGTTGCGCAACAGAATAGTAAGGTTTATTTACATTTTCTTTATATTTTCTTTGGCATGCAAAAAGTAAATTTTTATAGTCAATTAAGGAGAATGTTTAATTTGATTTTTTCTTTTAATTTATGTTTATAATTTTCATGTTGTTTTTGTTAAAAAATTTTAAATATATTGATTTTTCCTTCTGTAATTTGTTTATTTAATGAACCTAACCCTATCAACCCTTACAATATGATCAAGAACTTACACATGATTTAATAGGAAATAAGAACAAAAAGTAGATAATGCTTAAAATATTTTTAGTCGTTTTTTCCCCGAAAAAAATAGACTATTGTGGTGGGTCGAAGGTAAGCGGTGAGCGGCGGGACTGCGATTTCTATCCGTTTCATAACCCCTTGAGCACGATTATGGAAAATTTGGAGATGTCTGATATATATTTTTTCCCCGCTACATTTGAGCACCTCCAGCGGCCCCCTTTGGGTCAAATGAGTTGAAATTCGGTATGTAGGGCTTTCTTCAAGGCAGAACGATACCATTAAACAATGGATAAATTCCAGTCAAAATTTCGGTATGTTTACCTGAAATTTCGGCATTTTTTAAGTTTTGCGCATCGCTACAGCTCCACCATATTAGTTTAAAGGGCTGAAAATTTGTATGTGAATTGGGTTGGTGTCGGGGAAGTATCCTTTGGGGGTCTCGACTTGGTCTCCCCAACCCCCTGGGTTTTCCGATTTTTTAAAACATTTGCGCACCTTTAAAACCACTCCAATTTGAATTAGGGAGCTCACCCTGTTGCATTCGAAAGTAAATTAAATTACCTATAAAACAAAAGAAGTTTCATCGAAATCGGACGGCTATTAGCAAAGATATGGCTATTTCAACTGTTTCAATGCCTTATTAGTCGTTTTTTCCCCGAAAAATTGTTTTCTTATAAAAACTATAAATAATATTTATTTTTTTACAATAATTTTTAATGTTTTTTTTAAATTAATTTAAAACATTCTTTTTTCAACCCTACTGAATGCAACACCAAGCATGTGAAAATAATTCATAACCCCTAGAACACGATTATGGAAAATTTGGAGATGTCTGATATATATTTATATATATATATATATATATATATATATATATATATATATATATATATATATATATATATTTTTTTTTTTTTTTTTTCGGTAAATTGTCATTTCATATGTAAATTAAGGTATGTTAGGAGACTGTCTTTTGTGGGTCTCAATTTTTTTCTTACTCCTCCGTGTTTATCTTTTTTTAACGGTAAAATACGACCTTAGTGACGGAGTTCTACTGCTCACGGATTTTTTTTTTTTTTGTATAGAGAGACGAACTTTTCAATGGGCAACAGCTAATCACTCGCGATAATAACAATAGCTTAGTTTACAGCTTCATTTCTGAATCTATTTGTTTCTTTTCTCTTATAATAAATAAAACAGTCATTTTCCCAACAATGGGACATACAATGGGCAATTGGTGAATCCAACACACAAAAATGGTGAATCCAACAGTTTTCATTTTATACTAAATAAATAAAAAATCTAATCTTTGCTGTGTCATAGAAGCAGTAGAGATTTAGTAGGCCTTAACCACGCCTTTCATATTTAAATTAACCCAACGAGGAATTTTAAACAAAAAAATACATCGAAGCGGTACACAAGAACAACTAAAAAGAAATTAATAAAAACTTTTTAGAAAAAAAAACCCTTCTTCAAAACTGTACACAAAAATCACTAGAGAAATAGAAATATTTTTTCTTACAAAAATAAATTATTAAGTAACTATTTCAAATCAACATGAACTGTACAATAAGTTAATATTTTTTGATGTCGGTGCCTAGTCGCTGCACGACTCGAAAATTCTGAAGAGAACTTAAAACTATTTAATAATTGAGACGAACGAGTTAGTACTGTTCAGGTTAATTTGGAATAGTTACTAATGCTACTTAATAATTTACTATTCTAAGAAAAAACGATTTCTACCTCTTTAGTGGTTCTTGTGTACAGTTTTGATGTTTCGTTTTTTTTCTTAAAGGTTTATATATACTCAATTCTGTTTCACAATATTAAAAAAAATCTGTTGAATATTAGAACTGGTAATTTGCAAATGGTTTCCTTGTACGTTTCAACCAGTTAAAGGTAATAATCACCTCGAATTGAGTTATGAATATTGGTACCAATTTCTTTATTTGGCGACCTATCAAAAAGTTTGTAAACTGCACTTTTCTATGCAAATTATCTAAATGGACTTGGACAACAATGATCGGCTCCAAGACGTAATCTGCATTTGTCACGTTCTGATAACAATTATCTGGATGGACAAAGTTGTGAAATGACCATTTCTCTTGACGTATTGACATTATTAAAGTCTCCGTCAGAGTTTTTGGAATGCAATAAATTTTCTTGAACTGTATCTTGGTTTTTTCCGGTTTTATAAAACATCTCAAATTCTAAAATACTGCCCAAAATATTCATTTAGTTGGACTAGTCTTACTTTTCTTAAATCAATAAAATGCAACTCTTCTGTTTACATAATTTAAAATAAGATTATATTATTTACTCATCAAACAGATATCGCCTTCACTAAACATTTTCCAAATTGATCGATCGGCTAGATATATAAGTTGTAATGCTACTTGTTAAGGACGCTAATGATGTATTAGTGTGGTTATTAATAAAAGAAAAAAGTAAATAAAATCTACTTCCTTATTCTATCTACATTTACAAGGTTAGCAAGAATTTCTTAAAAAAACGGCCACGAAAAAAAACACACAAGTTTTGATCAAAACCATAGAGGGTAACGTGGGGCAAATCCGCACTAAACTTTACTAAGTTCGACCTTATAGGACTGGAAATTTTTTATTTTTGAAGCTAGATTTTTTTTTAAATATTCTCTAGATGATTATGTATAAATATTACATTCAAGCCTACGTTTCGAACCCGTCCATTTTGATGAGATTGATAATTTAATTGAATAGTACTTAGTACGCATTTGCCCCTACTTTAAAAGGCGTACAAGATTTTTGGATGACTCATTTTTCAAGCTGGAGCGGTTTCTGGTATAATTATCGAAAAAAGTTAAAACTAGTGTGAGATTCAAATAATAAAATCTTCATTGAGCTATGAAAGTGGAATTTGGAATCTAATTGAATATAAGTAGATTATTTGTTATTGATTTTTATTTTACTTTTTTTTTTTTAATTTTTACCTAAATTTATTGAGGGTGGGGGAGGAGCGATATGACACTCTGACTCTGTATCTTTTATTATTAGGCGACAACTCCCCATGTCCTCCTCCCCCTACGGCTATGGTAGAGACTAATTAATACCTGTCTCACCGCGGGGCCCCACACTATACAAAAATTCAATAAACAAGTTATAAAATACACAGGCATTTTTAGTTTAGATTTTCCGGCGGAGCTCTGCGCCAAATAAAATGAAATTGTATTAATTTCGTTATTCTCTTATTTCCTAATAGTTTAATATTTAAGTAATAATTTTGTAATAAAAATAAATTATAATTCAAATTTGCTTTAAAAAGATCATGCAAAAAAAGTCATAAAAAATTGGAGCTAAAATCCAAAATTATAAGCTGAATATAATAGTTTTGAGAATAAATTTAAAACGCTTGATATTGCCTCAAAATTTTCAAATTATTCCGAGAGAGGGTCCCCGGACCTCGCCTCTATTTTCGTGATGTTCCAACAAAACTTTCCGGTTCAAAAGGCTTGCCTTGCAAGATATTGCAAGGTAAATCTTATCCCCTATGGCTCCGCAAGGTCTGCATCCGTCACTGAATAATAAGAAATATTTATAAATTATATAACAGTAAAGTGAGTTTATAGCCACTAATAAAAAAACAATATGTCGAAAACCTTGAACTTTATTATTACCTTGGAGTTACGCAAGAATAATTATTCTCTATCTCTCTCTATTTTTAATCATCTGTTGTTCCCCCCCCCCCCCCTCCTTCCTTTCCAGCGCAGATCCTGCTGCGTATAGCATTGTCCTATTAAAATAGAATTATCGCGGATGCTTTTTTCTTTATTTAGTTTGATGGCCTAATGCATTAAGCAAAAAAGCATTTGAAATAAAATTTAAAAAATATTGTTTCTAAAATAACGTTAAATATATATATATATATATATATATATATATATATATATATATATATATATATATATATATATATATATATATATATATATATATATATATATATATATATATATATATATATATAAATACTTCTTGAAAATATTTATTTTATGTTTTCAACTAAAACTAAGGTACCTTCCCAAAAATTTCTATTCTATAGTCAAGGTGGAGGTCAAGAAAAAAAAAATATTAAATACCGACGTTTGCAGGTTTTTTTCAAGGCTACACAGACCGAGATACAATAAAAGGTTATGACAAAAGTTATAAAACAAGTAATGCAAAAAAATGATAAATAATAAAAGATAAAACAGTAGAAATAAAATTGGAGACGTATAAAGAATGACGTTGTGACAAGACAAGAGATATAATTACAGTTGTAATGTGAACATGATAAATAACAAAAAGTAATAATAGAGATTAAATAAACAATAAATAAAATAGATAGTAAAATTGCAGAACTATAAATAATGACATGCCGACATGTCATTAACAAATTTTTAATAAATTATAAATATTCTTCAGTTATATAAAATTATATAATTTGTCTTTATTAAAACTTAATTCAATAATTTCACCATTCGGGTTCTTTCTTTTTACTAGTATCGAACAGAAAGGGTGAATTACTGTATACATTTAACAACTTTTATTTTGCAATATTAAATTTCAAATATAAATTAAATATTGTGATTTTTATTTTAGAACATATGCAACGTAAAAACATCAGATAATACTTCTCAAAACAAAAACAAAACAGTAATATAAAATAAGTATAATTTCAAAGTTTAACTAAATATTTTAAAATGTTGAATTTTAATATTTTTACATTGTATAAAATTCTTCACTACTCATACCATTCAAGAATACTAAAGTTTGTTAAATATTGAACTGTTAAGTGGCCTCAAAACGATCAATTAATATCGGTAATATTATTGATGGGGTTAGGGAATAAATATATTGATGACTCATCAATATACTGAGATTATGGAAGAGTCGGAATGGATCGTTAAATATTTTCATTATTGATTAAGAATTTTCGATAGTTAGAGATAAGCTGAGAGTCATAATGAAACTATGCCATCTTTTTTGTTTTAAAGAAATGATGATTTAACATGTTTTAGAAAAAAAAATTTTTTGTTTGTATTTTATAATCTAATTTGAATTTTAATGAAGCTCTATAGACATTAAGGACATTTTATTCAGTTTGTTAACTTTAAAATGGAACATTAAATTTTATTAATTTTATTTTACTATTATGAAAAGAATTCACTCAAAGATAAAACTAATAAACTAAGCTAATATTGTAAAACATAAAATAAACCTCAAAAGAATCACTCAAACACCGGCTCGCGCGACCTATGCTGTAAAACGTCATATACGATTGAGTTCTCCAGCTTAACCTGCCAGAGGGTATCAAACCAGTAGGTCTTGCTGATGACGTCGCAGTGGTAATTGGGACAAAATAAGAGGAAGTGATCTAGAGTATTTCACTGATCCGCAATGGATCATCAAGCAATTGAGGATGAAAGAGAAGGAAAGGCGAGCCAGGAGGTAGTCTAATACAATGAGGCAAACGCCAAAGCAAAGGTGGTTCCATGGAGTTGGGAAACAGGTATAAGGAAGTGGATAAAAATCCGACACACGGATAGATAGGGCCTATCTGCATCTTTTGAAGATTTCTATCAACCATCGATAGACTATTTCAGCAATAGAGTTCTGATTTATGCTTGAGATATTGTGCCAAGGAGATATAAGTTCATTCACTGGTGGCCTCCCACAGGGTTCCCTATTAGGGCCTCTTTTGTGGAACGTTATGCACGACAATGTTTTTTAGACTATCACTACCGCAGGGAGCTGCTGTTGTTGGTTTCGCTGACGATGTTGCAGTGGTAGTAGTGCCGAAGTATGTTGAATAAGTAACCGTAATTGCCAACCAGGCTGTAGCTGTATTCCGAGATTGGCTGTTTACTGTTGACCTCCAACTTGCAATCACAAGACTGAGGCGCTCCTTGTCAGGAACCAAACAGAGACTATAACTATCACATTGGCAGGAGATTCGTTCTCAGCCATAGTTCTCATTGACACACGTCTCCGGTTTAATGCTCCGAATAATATAGGAGACGGGTGGTCTCAATGTATCTTCATCAATGTATGTTCATGAATGGTAGCAAATGCGTTTCGGACTGTTTGCTATGAAGCGTTAGGTGTGGTGGCCAGGATACCACCAATAGAGCTGATCGCTGAAGAGGGGAAACGCACCATTATAAGAGCGAGTTGACCGCATTCCCAATACCAAAGAAAGAAAGATGACAGTAGATAGGTGGCAAAGACGCAGGGCTATGGCATCGATGGACCCATACGCTGGTTTTTAATATCCAATCCTGGGTGGACTGGAAACACGGTGGGATTGACTACTACCTCACTCAGTTGCTTATGGTACATTGTTGTTTTCAAGATGGACCGTAGAACATGTATTCTTCTATTGCCTTCGCTTTCGGAAAGAGAAGGAAGAATTCCGGCAAGTCTGCAGATCAAAACCTACTGCCGATAATATCGTCAGTCCGATTCTACTCTTCCAGACGTGCTGGACGGTCGGCCAACGCCTAGCAGCACAGACCATCAAGTAACTGAAGAAGGAGGAGAAGGAAAGGTGAGCCAGGAGAGAGCCTAATGGAATAGGCGGCACACAGCCAGTCTCCCATGAAGTAATGCCAAATAGTGGTCACGTGGAAGGTGGGAAGCATCTGTAGGAAGGAGGCTTTAGTGGATAAAAATCACAAACACGGATAGGTACAGACCTATCCGCGTCTTTTAAAGATTTCCATCTATCCTCGTAAAATACACGAACACATTGTTTTTTTTTTCCTAAACTACTTTAGTTTCTTCTTTTTTTATGCGCATTTTATACATATACGCATATATGCACATTTAATACACATTTTTTTGTTTTTATTTCAGAGCCCCGTGTGTTTTGGAGTTGATATTCAGAGGTTCGTAGATTGGTTGATAAACATTAACCTAATATAATGTGTGTTGTGAACATGCATCCGCGGGCACCTGTCTCACCTATAATAATATATAATAATAATAATTATATAATATAGTCTGTATTTTGCTACTCCGAGGTTAATTTTTAAATTTTAGTTGAATGTTTCTAGGGAGATAGATTTTCGCCATTTTGGATTATTCAACAGACAGCGAATAATCCATAAAGATTCTGCAGTGTATTTTTCATTCGATGCTTTAAACGCAC
The DNA here is from genome assembly GCA_948150685.1 of Rhaphigaster nebulosa. Taxonomy (NCBI): domain Eukaryota; kingdom Metazoa; phylum Arthropoda; class Insecta; order Hemiptera; family Pentatomidae; genus Rhaphigaster; species Rhaphigaster nebulosa. Next base: position 12,932,119 of record OX411310.1, read on the forward strand.
GCCAACAAGTTTTTGTAAATGGCAAAATAAACTTACTATTAAATGGAGGTCTACAGTTAACGAACGTTGACTGTCTTGGAAGATAAGTTTTACCCGTGTACACAGACGTAAATAATTATATAAATGTAGGCAAATGGATGAATTGGCTAGAATCAAAGATTATCAATGTAGTACAACGTGTAATAAAGCGATTTACCAATTTAAATAATTTTATTAGTCCATGTAATTGCTATAGAATTAAGGTGATATATATTATCACCTGACTTGTGATTTGTCTAGGAAGATAGGAAATGAGGATAAATTAATTTGTTAGAATACTTAATTAAACCAATGTTGAGAACACATTAGAAGAAATCGCATTATCTGGAACCTACGCATAACATATTTTAAACAAAACAGTGAAGGACAAACCGTTTAGAGATAATCCTCTTGCTACAGGTGATTGCAGCATAATGAGATAATGATCCTAGATAGATCTAACTTAAAAAGAAAACCAACAATCTTTGTTATTGTTAAATAAATAAGATTATACTCATGACATATGTTTTATTTGTCTCTCTTGATTAATAATCTTAGATTTTACTATGATAATGTACCATTCATAACTTTATTGTAGGTATTTATGATTATGAAATACTATTTAATTTTAAATGTAAATATTAATGTAAATGACTATTATCTTGTAATGCAAAAGGTCATTATATTCATGGTTTAAAAATATCTTTGTAAATGTTATAAACTGGTTTAGCAAGTAGACTATTTTTAAGTTTGATACGTATTTTTCGTTCGTATAATATACATGTAAATATATATACATATATTAATATGTAAATATAATACATATATTAGCAGTCAAGGTTAGTTTTTTCCTTTTCGGTTTTATACTTTCAAGTTTTAACTTTGGTAATATATTATTTAATTGGAATATATTTGAAAAAATGGAACCTTATATTTTTGTATACATTTTTTACATAAGCTTGGCGGAGGGTGCGGTCAATGAATAAACACACAAATAAAAAAAAACTTATTGTATTGTGTGCTGACGGTTCGGCCTAAGTTTTAGGCCAAACCCCATCCAAACTTCTCCTACAGATAACTATGAAAATTCAATAAAAAATTATTGTTAAAAATTAGCAAAAAATATTACTTAAAATCCATAAAAAACCTTATGTTTTTTCGTATATATTGGTGGAAGAGAGGGGATGTCCTCCCACTTTCCCATTGCGTACGCCACTGGTGACTGCGAAACAGATTTCTGATGACATGGGGCGATTAAGACGACCGAAATCTAGGATTGGAATTAAAAAATAAAAATCCTTATAAATACGTCGTTTTTTCTAACTTCAAGAAATATATGTCCCAAATTTGAAGAAAATAGGACAACGCGCTTGGCCGTAATCGCGTAACAGATAGACAAACGGAATACCAAACTTTTGTGCCGCCGTCAATTTAGCCGGGCCCGAGACAAAATAATACAGTGAGCCCCGTCTCATTTAATATTTCATTTGTTTTATTTTTGACAATAATATTGATATATAGATTAAAGTTTGTGAAAAAGAAACTCACTACTATATTATAATAACAATAGTTCATTGTTTTAAATAAAATACATCTTTTTTTTTTTACAAAATCATCCAATGATGATAGCATAATTTAATAATAGTTACTTAAGTAAAGTGTTCATAATAACACTAGTAGAGCTTGGGCTATTTTTATTTACAATAAAAATCATACTCTTCTTACAACACTCTTCTTGCCTTATTTTCTGCTTAATTTTGAATAATCGATAAAAAATTTAATGTTCTTGCTAACCTAGATTCAATAAACAATAGTTTCTTTTCTCTTTAAACTATAAACAACATACATATTTATAAATTAGGGTACATTGTCAGAGAAGGATAAAAGGATGTGATATTATTTATTATATTTTTATTTTTATTTTATTTTATTTTATAATATATTTATATTATATTATATTTTAAGAAGTTCGGGCAGTCAATGAAGAGCACACTTAGTGTAAGTGTAACTTACATTGCGAGCCAACGTTTCGGCCTAAGTCTTAGGCCATCATACTTAAAATACAACTTTTTTTTTTTTTTACATCACTCAATAATGCCCTAAAACCTAGGCCGGTTGGCACGCAATAAAATAAGTTACACTTATTAGTGCGTTCTTCATTGACCGTAATCCCCTTCTCCCCCTCCCAACTTCTTAAAATTACATCTACGGTCAACAAAACTCTGACCGTTATTTATTATAGATTGAAATGATTTTTTTATCTGCATATACTTGCACATTACATTACAAACTATTTTACTGCATGATCAATACAATTTTAATAACATTTTTATGGTAATAACTGTAAAAAAAAAAATACAGAAGAATCATTAGCACCCCAACTCATTACAGAACGTAAAACGAATTTAAACAAGGAAATCTTGAAAGTTTAAATATGACAATTATAGAATTCATTAATTATTACAATTTAAGTTTTAAATACTGCAATAGATTACATATTAAAACATTCATAAACAGTGCGTTGTGCAATGAATAGGGAATGCCAGCTTTGACTCAGAAACATGCGTGTTTTGCCGCTTGGCTGATAGTGTGATAAGCTGTCGAATGGAGTGGGGTTATAATGATTAGATAACAGCAATGCAAGCTCTGTTGTCTCAGAACAAGTCAGTATATGGAAAGCTGTTTCCTTAGTGGGGGCTGGGAAAGAATGTCTGTAATTTTCTTTGTTTCAGATCGGAGAAACTATTTATATTACATGAACAAACTTATCTAAAGGACTGTATGATCGATTTCCATAGCAATTATTCATTTGCTTTCTTCATCACTTGTTTATCTTAACAAACATAGACGTTCTATATTTAAATATAAGACTAAAATGACATCTTATATCTGCCAAAAAATAACGTTTTGGGGATTCGGTGCCTTATTTTTGATACTAGGAGGGATTGCAAGTGGAATATGGCCTATTTTATTCAACCAGAAACTGAGAACTGTAAGTAAACAAAGTCATTATTTTTCAACATTCTTATTAAAAAAATATTTTACTAAAAGTTTCTATTTTAGAAACTGGCTCTTTCTAAAGACTCTGAGAGTTTCAATCTGTGGAGAGAAACACCAATACCTATGTATATAGATTTTTATATGTTTCACTGGACGAATCCAGAAGAAACGCTAACTAAAAATGCAGTTCCTAATTTTGTAGAAAAGGGTCCATATGTGTTTAGGTAATGTGATTTTTTTTATAATCCATAAATAATGTAGTTATTCACTTTGTTATTATCTCAGCAACACATATTTATATTTCTTTCAGGGAAGAACATCAAAAAGTTATTCTTGGTTGGAATGACAATGGTACTGTTACATTTAAGCAAATTCGTAAATGGACGTTCGAACCAGAGCTTTCATCAGGATCGCTTTCCGATAATATTACAAATGTCAATGTAATAGCTATGGTATGTCATGCTATGGTATCTGCCTAGTCATTAGGTGAAGATTAGTTTACATATCTTTTATGCTAATAACCTATTGTTTTATAAAATCAGTGATAAAAATATAATTAAGAATTGTTCTTTTGTTTATATGTAATATACAGAATTTCCAGAAGAAATCTGTTTTCGATCATTCATATTCTTTTGATTTTGCATTTCTATTTACTGTTTATACCTGCATGTTTTTTTTTTTTTAATTTTAAGTTTGAAATGTTAGTACTAATTTGTTTCTGTAATATTTTTTTTCTTTCAGACTATTGGTAGTTATGTTAAAAAATACATTGGCTTTGCCCCAATAATAAACAAAGTAATCAATGCATTTTTAAAAAATGTTGAGACTAAAGTATATACGACAGCAACTGTAGGTGAACTTCTTTTTACCGGTTATGATGATCCATTTTTAAAACTTGCTAATGAATTATCTTATATTATTAAAAAAAAACTTCCCATGGATAAATTTGGATGGTTTTATAGCGTAAGTGTTTAATTTTATTGCAATTATTGTATTTTTGTAATTCTGATGTAAACATAATTTGATTTGTTTTAGAATGGTTTTAAGGAACTTGTAATTTTAATAGTTTAATTTAATTATTATAATTTGGTATCTATTTAAAACTGATCATTATGCAACCTGAAAGTAATGCGTGATCCAGTTAAATGTTAAAGCTGATCTATTTATACATGTATATAGATTCACGATGGTTAAAATGTTTTAATAATTTGAATTACTTCTTACAAATTTAAAGAGATGATAGAAGGAATTTAGTTCTCTAAATTCTTTAATATAACTTTTATAATGATTGATGATTGTTTTTCCCAAGGCTATCAACTAATCATTAGAAACAAACTTTGATTTATGTTTATCACAATGTTGAATTTTTAGATATTATATGTAATGAATTAAATTGAATAATTTCATTTTCATAATACTTTAGGAATTGAATAAAGTTTTAAATATTTTTAAATTTGTTATTTGTTCAATAACATTTAATTAGATTTTTACGGTCTAAAATGATTTTTTCTTAAAAATTTAATAAAAATTATTTGGCTTATACTGTTGTTATTATTGTTTTCTAGCACGATTTGCTAATTCATATTTTGGCATTGTTTTTATTTTGTTGAATTACTAATTTTAATTTTTTATTTTTTTATTTATTGAAGCGCAATATGTCAGCTGACTACGATGGAGTTTTTAACATGATGACGGGCGAGAACACTTTAGACAATCTTGGACTCTTGAAAACATGGAATTATAATAGCAGAACAAAATTTTTTCCAGGAGATTGTGGTGTAGTAGATGGAACTACTGGTGAATTATGGCCTTTAGATTCTCCTCAGAAATCGAAAGCTACAATATTTGCTACTGATTTGTGCAGGTACATTAAAGTTTTAATTTTAATTCACATAGCATGTGAATTTAAAAAAATATATTTAAACATAATATTTCATTTAAGAGAGATTTTTACTAGTTGTTTCAAAAGTTTTCACTGGCCTTAGTTTTATTTCCTTAATATTCCGCATTCTTAAAAAGCAAACTGACCTTAGACATTTTATAGGAATTTTATTGTTCTTATATTTCATTTTATGATCTCGTTTATGTAATTGCTGTTAATAGTATGTTCCATATTATCTGAGTGATATTTTTTTTGAGCTGGTGGAAATTTCTTTTATAAGAAATGAAAAATAAGATTGTTATATTTTAAAGATTATATTTTATTAAAAATTTGTTTAACATCAATTAACAAGCTATAAGTAGTTTTTTTTTTTTAGGACTCTAAATTTTTCATATAAAAATATTAATTAAGATATTATTGGAATATTACAAAAACAAAGCCTTATTTCTCTCAAATTCCAGCAAATAATTAAGCATTTATCATTTTGCCAATGCAGGTGTCATCAGGACAGAAAATGTTTATACTTTGTTAAGTTAAGATTTTATAATTTTTCCAAAACAGTTCAAAACCAAACTGCCAAGTTTTCATAAGAGTATATACAATTTTTAAAATTATTAAATTTCAGGAAAATTTCCCTGATCTACTTCCTCACTTTATTCACCATTTTCACAACGTTTCAGGCTTTTCTTGTCCATTTTCAAGTGATCTTATCTTTTTCATCCCTATTTGTCAATGTGAGATTATTCGTATAAGAAAATTACTATTTGTCATCCTAGTTGGTAGAATACAATTATCTCCTTTTGCCATTGCCGAGGCTGTGCTGTTCAAACGAGCTGTTCAAACAGATCACTCAGCAGATAAGATCACTTGAAAATGGGCAAGAAAAGCCCGAAACGTTGTAAAAACTGATGAATTAAGTGAGGAAGTAGATAAGGGAAATTTTCAGAAATTTAATAATTTTAAAAGATGTGATTTCAATGCATACTGAATTTTGTTGAATCTTTTTACAGAAATATTTATTGAATTATCTTGGAGTGATATGTGCTGTCTCTGGTATGTGTTCTTATCTTTTTCTCTCCTGATGATGCCTGAATTGGCTAAACTTTGATTTGTTAGTTATTTACTGCTATTTGAGAGACTTATGGCTTTGTTTTTTTGAATCTTACAATAATATCCGGATATTAATTTTTTTTTTGTTTTGAGTTTCTGTTTTCTTAATTTAATTTAAATTTATGATTATAAAGATTTAGCTATTAAAAAAAAACTCTGTCCTTAATAAGAACTGACCTAAATAAATATTAATAAAAAATAGTATTGAGAAATACTGTTTGTGCCTAGATAGTTTTGACTCATTGATTTCTGATAGTTAATCATAGATGAATCATTTGCCTCCAGTGATCCTTTTGTGATAAAATTCTACCATAGGTTAGGGATCAATAAATGATTATTTCTTAGTCATTTTGTAAAAATTATTACTGAATATTTTAATATTCACATACAATATCATATGCTATTCATTACATACAATACAATTCATGTACAATATCATTAACATACAATGGTTATATATATATATATATATATATATATATATATATATATATATATATATATATATATAGAGAGAGAGAGAGATCGTTTTATTTTTAAAATGATCCTTTTATGTGCTTAAAATAAATGTTTCAGAAAAAAAAAGAAGTAAATATTAAATATTTATCCAAACTTCTACATTGATTTATTAAATTCAGTTTATTCTCCATTTAAAAAAAATAACTCTGATTCCATAAAAAAAAGAAGTAAATAATAAATATTTATCCAAACTTCTGTATCGATTTATTAAACTCAGTTTGTTTTCCTTTAAAAAAAAAACTGATTTCATAAAAAAATAAAAATAAAAAATAAATAAGAATTAAATATTAAATATTTATCCAAACTTCTATATTGATTTATTAAATTCAGTTTGTTCTCCATTTAAAAAAAAACAACTCTGATTTCATAAAACGAAAAGAAAAAAAAGGATGTAATGAGCAATTCAAGTTTTAAAAGCAGTATATACTTAAAATTTTATATAATCTCAAGTCTGAGAGCCGTCACACAAAATGTTGACCTATTAATATCAGTCTAAACAAATTTTGAGTTTCACAATACCAAGCCTTATCAGAATAGATTATAACTGAAATATCCTAGAACTTAGTGATAATGCACAATGATAACAGCAAGTTTGAAAATTGTTTTTATGACTCCTATTTTGATTCACTTATTTTGTTGAATGAAGTGTTTACCTTAAATTGTGCTATAATTAATATCTAAGAACACAATGATACGGTAATCTTGTAATATATGTTTATATTTTGTAAATAAAATCAAAGGGTAAGGAAAAAACAGGAAGTTAGTTCAACTAAGAGTTCGCCCTCGATATGCCATTGAATCGTGGGTAACAATTATTGGAAAACAAGCCTTTTCATATGTTCTTAAAACTGTAAAACTCATGTCTCATAGTTAATTATATTGTTAAATAGTATAAATTACTCATTTTAAGAATATGTAAGATATTTTTAATACAGATTGTTTTATTGAATGGATTTTTATGCTTCAAATCAAATCTTGATTTTTTTGTTGTTGTTTTTGTTGTTGTACAGTATCAAAGATCATCAGAGGAGGATATGGGTAATACTTTTTTTTTCTTCTTTTTTTTTTGAGAACTTAATACCATAACCACATACCACATACTTAATACCACTTTCCCATAAACCATTCATCGCCTTGCCTGACAAGATACAGAAATGGAAAGATCCTTTTAAGCAGAGGTCAGACTGTTTTTAATTTTAATAAATACAATCTGAAAAAGTATTTTCATATATTAATATGCTGTGTTTTTCTAACGAACTAAACCTAGCGATTCTGTAATTATCTTTCATTTTTTTAATATTTATATATTCTAGTATATAAAGTTGAAGAGTTTGTTTGTTCGAACGCAGTAATTTCAGGAACTACTAGTCCGATTTGAACAATTAATTTTGCATTAGATAGACAGTTTATAGAGGAAGGCTTTTTAACATTACGCTACAACCTATTGGAACAGAGCATTAATCATAAATAAATCACTAAAAGAAAAAGTGTCCAACTTGCGTACCTGTCGTCATGACAACTTCATACTCTTTCAAGCAAAGCTACTCAAACTTTTTAATAAGTGTGAAATTATATTGTGAATACGTTATTTTATAAATAAAATGGGAGGGTAAGGGAAAAAAAACTGTGATACTTTATTGCTTTTTATAACAATGTATTGCCATTTTGACCCTATTCCTTAAAAATATTATAGGTTATTATTTTAAAGATTATTTTGTATTTGCAAGTGAAACCGCAGTGCACAGCTATTATAATACAAATATGTAATCTTTGCAGTAAGTAATCCAATTAAGTAATCCAGAAAAGTAATCCGAAACCGAAAGTAATAAACCGAAAGTAATCCAGAAAGAAAAGTTCTTGCTACATTTCATTAACAATAAAGTGTCAGTTGACATCCGCATGATGGTATTCTTTTAAATAAAGTGTCATACCAGAATCTCCCCACAGCTGTCCTAGTCATTATTATAAGAATTCTAGAAGTTTAGAATTAAGTTTAGAAATGTGAAATAAATCTTGATTTTGTGATTTACTATTATAGAAAGTGATTTACAATTGATATTACTTTCATCAAGCTTATGATTATTATTTATTTATTACTTATTTATTTTTTTTGTAGTAAACTTGATTTGGACTGGGAAGATGAAACAACTATCCATGGAGCTTCAGGGGCTGTTTTCAAGGGAAAGAGTAGCGTGTTTGCTAACACTACATCATGCTATTGCATAGGCAAGTGTCACCCGAATGGTGTACGAGAAATCTCTACTTGCCGTTTCGGCGCCCCAGCATTCATATCATTTCCTCATTTCTATCAAGCCGATCCAGTCTTTAGAAAAATGGTATCTGGGATGGAACCATCTGAAAGGAATCATACCTTTGATCTTACACTTCACCGGGTAATTATGAATTAACTTGATTGTATATATTTAAAAAAAAAATTGATAAGTTTATAATTTAATTAAATTAGAATTACTATTATGCCTTCATTTATGTAGATAATCCATTCCAGTTAGATTAGTTTAACTTTTTATGGAAGTTATGTTAATAAATTCCATCTGAATGTTAGCAAGAAAAGCTTGTATAAATTGAATTTCTCATAGATTATTAAAAGAAAACAAATTGTGATTACTTTATTTTTCTAGCCAAGTCACAAATATTTGGTAGCTTGTTGATAGCTGTTCAGTTATTGCCGTAGATTGGTGTTGATTTTCTTTCTCTATGTTGAATAACGTAGGAGATAATCCTATGATGGGCGCTATATTTGTTCTATTCGTATATGTTCCATTTTGTTATGAGATATTTATTAGGGTGATAATATTTAGTCTATATTGCAAAGATACATCACTTTTTTTTTTTTCACATTTTAAAAAGTTGTGGGAATCTTTTTAACATTAAAAAAATGGAAGTATGATGTTCAACATAAAAATAATATAGATCAAACAACAATGAAAAATGAAGTGATTTAAATAATAGAGAAATTATAAGTAAAAATAATTATGAAAAATAAATTTAAATGGCTTGATTATTGTTATTGAGGAATCCTGTTATGACTAGTAACACTGTTATTACTATTACGTAATACTGTAATTACAGTTATTATTTAGGAAACTGCTGAGCTCATCATCACCATCTGCACCGCGTTTGAGGCAATAAGAACCAAACTACAGAGGAAAACCAGCCTCTACGTCATCACAGGGAGTGATTTTGTTCAATTAGTTAGTCAGAATTAAAAATCAGAAAATTACCCGTATTATGAATCCTTCGTGTACGGTTAGAAAGAAATAGTGGGACGAAACTATTTTCACCGATTGCGTTAAGAAGCATGAAAGAGCATTAAAATAGAAAATTTAAGGAATTTAAGAGAACTAATTAGTTGGCAGTGCTTCCGAAACCCATATTGCCAAGAGGCAAGAAAGGTTGCTAATAAAGATTACTGTTATAATAAAATTAATCTAATTCATCCGCAAATGTATCCAACTGTGAACAATTATTTCTGATCCTTTTTTTTTGAAGACACCATCATTCTCTATACTGAATAATTGTTGATACCAGATTATAGTATGGGTCTGTCCAGTATTGTGTAGGATAAGATAAGGAGGTCTCAAGTCTTTTCAATTAAATGATCACGATTTCATTTATTGTTATCTGTTTGTTGTCCTAATCTATTTGCTGTTGAGTTGTATTGTTTGTTTCAATAGCGGTGTTTGATATACTTATCTTCCTAATTGTTGCAAATAAATGGCTAGTGTTTACAGTATTTTACTATTTATTTTTATAATTTTGTGAAAATATGTACAAAAAGAACTTTTAATTTCTGTGCAGTAAGGAATTTCAGTGTTATTGGAATATAGCAAACCAAAGTCTTTTGTCTATCAAATCACATTTAACAACTAACTTGCCAACTTAAAAACTTCCAATAATATCCTAATAAAAATATCACACAACTTAACTGTTCAAGTTTTGTATCGAAACCATTTTGATGTAGCTTTGTAAAATTACCGAACTATTGAGTTGTCTTGCGCTGTGTATTCAATTGCAAAAAACTTTTGCAAAATTAATAGCTCATTAATTGATTAATATCATTCAAATGCAAATGGCTGCTAGGTTTAAGGCTTTTTGAATGTTTTGATCAATTTCTACTCAAGTACTTTCCAATTTCAGACAGCTTTCCTATTATTGTCATATTTGTATTTCTCTTTGGCCGCCTTATGTGTTAATTCTTTTCATAAATAATAGCAGATGCTGTTAATTTTTGGATACCGCTTAGAGAGAGAGAGAGAGAGAGAGAGAGAGAGAGAGAGAGAGAGAGAGAGAGAGAGAGAGAGAGAGAGAGAAAAAGAAAAAAAAAGAACATGCTCTGCTTATAAAAATTCTCAATGACTCATATTATGTTATAACATATATTTTATTTTATATGTTATATATCTGTGTTTAAAAGGATTTTAACTAATTTGTGAACGTTTTTAGACTACAGGTATTCCTCTGGGCGTCAATGCAAGACTCCAGATAAATGTACTGGTTGATAAAATACAAGGAATAAAGTGAGTGATTTATTTTTTTTTTTAATGCATTATGATTTCGGAATGTTTTATCAATAGGATACATAAAAAGAATTAGGATTATAATGGATGAAATTTTTTTTATTTCTTAGATGAAATAAATTTTTTTTTATTTTGACTAGCAATTATACTTATTAGTCAGTATCTTCCTATAAGTCGAGTAGACCAGTACATGATGATAAAATAGCCTGATTTATTTATTTTTACTTTATTTTTTATTTATTATTTATTTTACTTATTTATTTTAATAGTCTGAAAATAAATAAAACAGAAGTATCAAGATCATAAAAAATGTTTATAAAAATATTATTTTATGAGAAAGACATAAAATTTTGAATTTTTGACTAAAATATTTGGATTGGTAGTTTTCTTTTTATTTCTCATGATTCATTGGAAACTTCAATCGTTTAAAAGAGAAAGTAGATTAAAAAAAAAATAATAATAAGTTCAAGTTATTTAATATAATTATCAAGTTATTTAATGAGTTTTCAAACTTAATTAAAAATCAAAATGACCCATTTATTATTTCATGGATGAGTGTATATTTGTATATCAGAAGCAGAAGGTAAATGTAACATTTTCAAAGTTTTATCAGAGAGCAAAAATAAGTTTTAGATCGCACTGCATTGCTTGTGGATATTGGTCAATCTTTATATTTTAAGTGTTTCATATCTTATTACTCTTTTAGCTTATTTACGATACTTATACTCTGAACATATGGCGAGAATAATGCACTTTGGAAAATAAACTCAAATTAAGCAAAGTTGGACTTATGATAGTTTATCCCTTATGCATATATTTCATCTGTCCATATAACTTATTAAGTAAGACTAGGCTAAAATAAATTTAATGTTTTATTGTTCTTTTGAAGTCACTTTTTCTTCAAGATCTTTTTTTTTTAGTTGTTTAATTTCTACTTTTTTTTTTTTTTTTTTTTTTTTTACAGCTTCTATGAGCATCTTCCAAGAGCCTATATGCCAATGATTTGGTTCAATCAAAGAGCTGCAATTACCCCCGATCTTGCCAAGCAACTCTCGGACATACAAATATTCGGATATTTGGAGCCATGTTTCTTCGCAGTCGCCGGTCTCGGTGCTGTTCTTCTCATAATTGGTCTTTTTTTATGGGCAAATGGAAGATGGAAATCGACAACGTTGTCTAGGCCATTGCTACAAGATCCAACATCTTAGTAATTTTATATCGAAATATCGAAAGCACTTTTATATATTTTGTACAATAGCAGCACGTGTTCAATTTAATATATTAATATTTATAGCTAAGATTCACAATTGCGCTGGGTTTTCATTTGATGACTTATTCAAAAATTATTTCATCCAGGTTTATGACTTTATTCTGACATAACTCAATTATTATTATTTTTCGTGTTGTTCAATTTAATTTTTGATAATAATGAATCTCCGAAGCAGGACTTAAGGAAAATTATATTTAATTACATTTATATCAAATATATTAAAAATTTATCATTTCCTTAGCCGGATACTTTCTTTTTTGAAAATCATAATCAAACTTATATTTGGCTAGTATTTTCAAAAACGAAAAAAAAAAATTCATTTTTTTTAAATAGCAAAAAATTAAATAAAATGTTAGTTAACTGTTTTGAAGTCCAAATTTCATTTTTATTTTTTAATTACATAGAATTTGTGAATTTTTCTTTCTGCTGGACCCATTGGTAACTTAATGTATTATATTTAATAATTATAAATAAATAAATAAAAAAGTGAGAATCAATCAGTTAACGTTTATAAGAAAATAATTATGTATTAAACCCATATTATACTCTCTACTGAGTGTAATTGATTTATGAAAGAAGGAATTGAATTTGCAAAACAAAATTTATTAAAAATTAGAAATTAAAACAACATAAAATTTTTGGATCAGTTCTCTTTTGTTTGACAGTCATATTCATTGGTTGAGTAAAACAAATGAAGACCATAGAGGAAAAACGAGGTATCTCCCTTTTTCCTAAATGCTCAGAAAAACATAGTTTATATTGGAATATTTCAGTCCTCTTTACATCAGCGAAGTTGAAAAAATTTAAAAATAGCTATAAATTTTTTGTGCAATATAGAGTATGGTGCAGTTTTCAAATTAAAAAAAAAAAGAAAAAGTAAAATAAGGTAATAAAATGGCAGTGAAGTATCAATGTTCCAGCGGAGCAGGAGAAAAACGTGGTATCTGTGTAACTAATTGTTAAAATGAAATCATATTTAAGGTTCAAAACAGCAATTTATTAACATAAAAGATCGAAAATGACTTATAATTGTTTAACAATGATAAGCGTATTTCAAAATTGCTCAACTTTGAATTATTTTTTTAAATTCCTGGTTATATCTACATTTTTTCACTTCTTCTGTTTGATTTTTTTTTTTAATCTTTCAGTTAAACTTGTGCTATAGTAATAAAGAAATTAAGAGGGTGCTTGTTGGGCTGGATGCAGGAAAATGACGTTACTTCATTTTTCTCCAGCAATGCTCCGCATAACTCATTTCTTTCTTCAACAGTGATTTTGAGTTGTTTATCTCCTGCCTTACCATCGTCTCTGCTTTCCGAAAATCTATCAGAAAACGTTGTTATTCATTTTCGAAAAAAAAAAGTCGAGTTACCTCATTTTTCCTCTGTGGTCTTCAACTTTAAAGTCAAACTCTTAAATAGTCCAATTAGTAATTAAATCTTTTTGAGTTTTTACATTAATCACAGAATAGTTATTCACCTTCTAGAATTGTAATTGGTCTAGAAACTTTCGGTAGGCCTTTATTAAAGACTTAAATGAAGCCTAATATACTCCTGTAATGACAATTAAACTCTAGAAAAGTAATTATTAAAATATAAACTAAATATTCTTAATAAATATCCTTCTTCAAGGTGTCAAAAGAGTTTTGTATTTTATTTAAATTAACTTTTGATGCTGGTTAGATGCTATTTAGCGAATTATTTACAATTGTCCAATTCATTGCCGAATTAGCATTAAATGTTTTTCGTTTTGTTTATCTAGTTATGATGTTAATGTTTAAGTAATTTATTTTGTACCAAAGGCGTACTGTCAGGGTATAATATATTGTAAAATTCATTTGTTGTTCGTTATAAAGTATACGAAATTTCTCATTCATAATTTTTTTTTATGATGAAAAAGGCCAGTATTTTATAAGGCTTATAAAGGAAATTTTTCTATATTTTCATTTTCATTTTTTCAAATTTCCTCAAGTAATAAGTTTTCATACAACCTCATTTTGGGTTGATGGAAAAAAATGTGTATATATAAAAGGTTTAAAATTGTTTATTTGAATGAAAAAAAAAAAAAATCTTGAATTTTTTTGTTGGATGCATTTTGGTTATAAATACAAGCAAATATTAAATCAGCACTAAGCAATTGATGTACAAATGCAATTCCTTTAGCTTTAAGTTCTTTTTTTTTTTATTTACTGCACTGCTGATTGAACGGTACCTGAAAGAATGTAATAATTTGGTTTTGTTACCATCTAAGTTTGCATATGTATTTTATGTAACAGTACACACACATAAACATATTATAACAGCAAATATTTTTGTTAAAATTTCATGTAATAGCATTTGTGATAAACTAAAAATCTTGCAACAGTGCCTTGTCTTTTATGAAATAAACTTGAAAAAGTTATCTGTAACTTAGAAATTCTTAAACAATAAATTTGACTAAGAAATGTTTGTTATAAATAGACTTTTTCATTATTTTTTAGGATAGTTTTAGGATTTTAGCATAGGAGCAGCATCATTTTCTTCCAGTGAGATTAAAAAAATATTATATATATATAGTAGGTACTTAACATTACCTTGATAAAAGTGATCAATTTTGATGCTGTGATGTTTTTAGAATAAGTAGTCACTTTCAAATGCTTAATACATTTCTTTTTAAATTTGTCAATTATTAATATTTGTAAATTATTGAAGAATATACAAAGCTTTATTCGACAATATCGAATTTGCGGTTATGATTCAGTGAGGGTAGCTGACAAACTTCTCGATTTCATTTTTAATACCCTCTTAAAACGTTAAAAATGGTCTGCAATTTTCTAATATCAATCCTGATAATAAATTAACCATTAATTTTTAAGTAGTTGATCATTTTTTTAATCACTCCTTGAACCATTTTTGGTGGTTGGGTCCTGATACAATTCAGGCTTCATGGCTTTTACCGAACTACCTTATTTCAAAGAGTTTTTGACCTATACTTATGATTCACTGGACATAATTCTGATTATAGCAATACAGAAAAATCTAATCCGGCCATTCACTTGTCCGGCGCGTCCAGCAATCCGCCATTGTGATGTTTTCATTATTCATTATCAGGCACCGGTGGGTCAGATGTTTTCATGTCTCCGTGTGCATGTAAGAGGAGGGGACTATACTTCATTATACTATACCCAACTAATGGGTTGTCTGCTACCAGTGACTGTAGTTACTTATAAATTAATTTATTATGATATTTAAGAGGGAGGAAATAATAAATAATAATAGCAGAAAAAATGAGATTTGGGAAACTTTGCATTACTAAATCAAAACTTTTTAACTTTTTTTTTTTCTGCTATGGTAGATACTGAGGTGTCTTAATATCCCTAATTTTTAATTTGTTTGTTTTTAAGTCAATCAATCATTAGTTTGTTGAGATTATGACATTTTCCGATGCAAGACAGATTGATTTATTTATATAAAGAGCAGTATTTATAGAACGTAATATTTTGATAGTTAGTAGTTGGATAATAATAATAGTAGTTGGATCCTTGTTGACTTTATTAAATTAAAATATAATATTTGGTTTAGTTTTCATTCCTAAATTTTAGTATATTTCAAATTGACGCATTTTTTGAGTTAATTAGGAAGTGAGGTGGCCCAGTAATTAGAGTGCAGGCTTCCGATGCTGAATGAACCAGGTACATCTTCTGGTTTGGTATATTTAATTTTCTCGTTTAAGAAACTTAGTGAGCTTTGTCGGAGTAGGAACCATGGTTTGACAGATGCTTCCTGTTCCAACTCTAGGAGGGAAACACCTTCATGTCATGAATAGGTGAAAAAAGGGAAGGAGAGTGATAAGACAAAAATGTCTGAAATTAAAAAAATCAGGCACCTGCAGATTAGGTCAGTGACCCGTTGACAAAAAAAAAAATATAGTTCGAAGTATTTCTATTACTTGTTTTCTAGTTTTTTTTTTTCTTTTTCCTGTTACTTCATCTTTTTTATTACCTTCGTACATATTTAATTAAAAAAAATATGAAAGTGTTTATTTGAAATATATAAATTTCATTGTTTCTTTAAAAAATATATATGTGAAGATTTTCAATTTTTCAAACTTCAACTTTATATAGATGAGAATTTTTTTAAGGAACATTTTCATTGGAATATATATATTTAAGTTTTTTATTATCCAAACGTTGCAGGTATTAATCCTGTACTTAATATTAGTTGAAATTAACTTAACAGAATTCCATCATTGTACAAATTTTTCTTCATATATTTTTTAACTTTAATAAAAGATTTTTGTATATATTAAACAAAGTATTGGTTTTGGTGGTTGATTTGGTTCTGAACATCAAAATTATGGTTTTGATGACACTAAAATTCCACTATTGATTTATTAGTCCTCGAAATCAAAGAGGCATCCCACTAAGAAGTAAAGCAGTCTTATTAATGTATTTTATTTTTGTTAGTTATTAATATACGAGTATACCATTAGTTAATTTTAAAATTTGTGGAATTTTTTGTAAGAAATTAATTGCTTATTTTAATTTTGTAGTATATTATTTTGTAACCATATCCATATTATGATTTTTTTAGAATAAACATCATTCCACTGCTTTCTATATCTAGATCTCATTTTTGAGTACCATGATTAGTAATGTCATTGGCTGTGATATATTGTCTTATAATCATTGCTATGAGCTTGGACAATGATTCATATAGTTACTTATTGCAATGACTGTTTACTAGGACTTTGAATGATTGTTCTTATTTAAAATATGTTAATAAAGTTACATTGATTTGTATTGTTGAAGACTTGTATATGCATATGTACGCATATAGATATATATATATTTTAGTATATGATTGTATACAAATAACAATATAAAGAAAGTATTTTACAATATGTTTATTTGTGTTTTTTTAAAAATATATATCACCTTTATTTAATTTAAATTATTCATCAAATTTTTATTGAAGTAATAGAGATAAAAAGTAACCTTGATTGGTTTGGGTCTGAGCAGTTAGAGGTTATTATACGTAAAGGGAGCAAATATTTTATGAACATATTTTAACCATGAATAACATTTAAACCATATTTTATTATTATTTGCTATGGCTTGAGTATTGTAAATATTTTTATGGGATTTATGCAATAAACTTTAGCTTGGCTTTTGAGTAGTGATGGCAAATAGACATTGTTGTTTTTCATTAAAGTATTAAAATGTTTTAGACCCATATTTAAAACCATTCATTTTTTTCCCCTTTAGATTTTCGACTACAAAAATCAGATAAAACCTACAATTCATTTGAAATTTAAATCTAGAAACACCTTATTTCTATCAGCTATTCACAAAACAAAGCTAATTTTTTTTAAAAATGAATAAATGGCTTCAACTTCTCCAGCAGGTCATTCTCAAATAAACTGTCACTATCAAAATCTGGAAAGAAATAAAACCAAAAATTAAGTTTAAAAATATAAACCAGTCTTAGGCACTATATTAATATTATTGTCCGAAAAGGAAAAATCTGGCTCGGTTTAAGTTTTAATATTTTAGAATTAGCCGCAACCAGCAATAAATATTCGTCTGAAAACCGAAAATATTTGCAATTACTATGCTTCCGTTGTTGCGTGCAAGGAAGTAAAAGCAATTTAGGGAAGTCTAGTTCAGAACTATCTTATGAATACAATTATTCTTATATTCTTAGATTTTTTAAACGGTAATTCGATTTTTTTTTTCTAGCTGATATTTCTATTGCTATTTAATTATTAATACTAAAACAATTTCACTTTTTTTTTAAATATTATTAAGCAAGAAAATTTTCAAGTTCAATAGGAATGGTTATGAAATCTATCCTTGAGCCTTGCAAGATATGGCATATAATTATTTTCTCGAGGTAACAATTGTGACTCGTTATCTCTTAATGAAATCATTTCTGATTTGAAATCATCACTCAAAATTGATTATAAGCAAAAAAAAGCATGCGTGAAAGTCCTGCCAATACAAAAAGACCTCTGATTACTTTGCTGAGTATAGGAGGGCAAGAAATGATATTAAAGCAGCTAAAGGGATATCATGGGAAAATTCTTGATGAAAATCACATGATAAATATCAAGTTTTTGCGCACTTTGAATTTCTTAAAGAGCAAAGCCAGAGAGAAAATTAATAGTCATTAATGGTGAACTATTGACAGAACCAAGTAAAATCTTAGATAGATAGCGTAGACACCATCTAAGATCTCTTCGCTAATGAAATAGTAACTAAACAGACGCCTTTTGAAGTCAGTGGCCTGGATCACAAACATTACTGATGAAGTATTGAAGAATATATATTGATGGAGAGGAAATAGAACTGGTTCTTGAGAAAATGAAAACAGACAATGCTGTAGGCAGAGACAACATTGCCCTGGAGTTCATATATTAATTTGACCATGAGCTCATTAAAGCGCTGCAAGAACTGTTTCAGACTGTCTGGGACAACAAGACAATCCCGAAAGATTGGGGATATAGTGTGATGATCTCAATTCACAAAAAAGGCAGCCAAAAAGAGTGTGCTAATTACAGGTCAATTAGGCTCTTGTCTGTGGCCTACAAAATCTATACGCACATTCTGCAGAAAAAGCTACGACGAATCCTGGAAAAGCAGCTGGAGGAGGAACGGGAAGATTACTGCGAGGCAGATTCAGGATCATTTTTTTTCCTACAAAACATACTTGAATACATATGGAACAGAGACAGGAGCACGTACATAGTTTTTCTTGACCTTAAGGCTGCCTTCGACTCGGTCCAGCGTCAGGAGATATGGAATGCTATTGCAGCTCTCAGAGAGATCTCATTACCGCCTTGCAATCTGTATCTTGTAATTCAAATGGAGTTGTGAGGATTAATGGAACAGAGTCTCCTCCTTTACCCAATGATAGAAGTTTCCAATGAGCAATTGGATAGTCTAAGTCCTTCCTTATTTACTATATTTATGAATAAAATTTGTGAAAGACGAACAGCCTCAACAGTCGTTGGAAAGTGGAATTTGAGGACGATAATCAGCCTGTCTCTCTTGTTTGCGGGTGATATCGTCCTCATGTGTGATACGAAGGAGAAACTGCTGGAGTGGTAGGGGGAATTTTAAAGAAAAGGAATAATCATCAACGCCTCGAAGAGTAAGGTACTGGTCCTTTTTCGAGATGAGAAGGAGGCAGTGGAGGTGTGCTGTAACAGAGATTCTCGAAGTGGTTGAGAACTTGCGTACCAACATGAACAGCCAAGGTAGAATATATTGGGAGATAATAGGATTGCTTGACCCAACCAAATCTATTACAGCATAATTAATGGCATTGTTGGGCATCGGGATGTGGGACAGGTGGCCAAGCTCCACATTTACAAGTCAGTGTACCTCTCTACTCTTACCTGCGAAAGCGAGAGCTGGTCATTGCTTGACAAGCCGATAAGCCGGATTACTATAGCCGAAATGAAGTGCTTACGCAGGTTTGCAAGAAAAACTAGAAGATCCGTATAAGAAACGAAAGGATTATTAAGGAGCTTAAAATTCCTGTATTAAAAACCAACCTCGAGAAACGACAGCTTAAGTGGATTGGCTACTTTTGTCGAATAAGCAAGGACTGGAAACCCAGAAAAAAGATGAAAGCTCGACCCATGCGATGTCAAGCGGATGGCCAAGGATTATAGATAAAGAGGATGGACCAGCAGTATATACAGAAGATTCCTATCCTCCTGGAAAAAAAAGGAAAACACTCCAACAAATGAAGAAGCTCTGAAAAACCGTGAGGTCCGGCAGCGTTGGATCAAAGCCACTCAGTGCTAGAAACGGTAAAGAGAGAAAGAGAAAGAAAAAAAAAGCCTTACTTAATAATTTATACATATCAGATGGAGTTAAATAATTTTGGATATAAGATAAATTAAAGATGAGTAAATCCAATATTGCAAAAGGGCAAACAGAATAATTTAATTTATTTTGACCAAAGACGCCGAAATGTTTTTGATACAAAATCAGTGCGACTATATTATAATGAGTTTATTGATAAACTCAAACATTTAAGACACATCTTTTCTTTAAAAGAACTGTTCAATTTTATTCAAAATTAGTGAACACTACCACGGTTATGAATTAAAAATATTTTCAAGAAAAAATACTCAAATGATTACATTAAGAGATAACGAGTCAGAATTGTTAACTCCAGAAAATAATTATATGCCATATCTTGCAAGGCTCAAGGATAGATTTCATAACAATTTCTATTGAACTTGAAAATTTTCTTGCTTAATAATATTTAAAAAAAAGTAAAATTGTTTTAGTATTAATAATTAAATGGCAATAGAAATATCAGCTAGAAAAAAATCAATCTAATTTCCGTTTAAGAAATCTAAGAATATAAGAATAATTGTATTCATAAGATAGACGTGAACTAGACTTCCTTAAATTGCTTTTACTTCCTTGAACGCAATAACGGAAGCATAGTAATTGCAAAAATTTTCGGTTTTCAGACGGAAATATTCATTTAGATCATTCCTGAACCCATTTTGACTAGTTTCATAGTGACGTGTGTACATACGCTCGTATGCTCGTATGTCACATAACTCGAAAACGGTTAGCCGTAGAAAGTTGAAATTTTGTATTGGGCTTGTTGTAACATCTAGTTGTGAAACTCCCTTTTTGGTTACTACATGATAACCGGATGTGATACTTTACTTGAAGGCCATAATAAACTTTTATCACGAATTATATTAAAATATAATGCAAAACATCTCAAATTTGGTATCTAAGATTTGTATATCAATATAAATAACACAAGATATTTTTTAAAATGGGATACCTGAAAGTGGTACTTTACTTTTAGTTTTCATAATAGATTTTTTAAATGGTTATCTATCAATTCTAGAAATAAAAGCGTCAAATATAAGTTTTAGGAAATAAAATCACCTTCACAAGTAACCGACGCCAATAGTAGTTTTTGAGATAATGCCATCTTCAGAATCTAGTAACCAAATAGTGATTTAAGATCACTTTTTGAGCCACCGATTAATAGTTTAATAGGCATACAAGAAAGTCTTGTGGTGTCCACATCAGATTTTTTATTCAGTAAAATTATCACACAAATAAATAGCAGAAAAAACTCCCAAAAATTGCTCTAGATCTCTTTTTTCGTCCGTAGATTTCGACCATATTTCTGGAATGAATTTAGGTGCTCATTCGATGCAAAATTTAATACACTTTAATTCTTGAAATGATAAAGTTTTCGTTAGGAAGCACCGTTTAGGAGTTATAAATCAATACCTGAAAAAAGTCAGAAAATTTCTTGTTTTTTTTTTTTTTTTTTGCAGGGAAGCAAGTATTGTGATCGCGAAAATTTTCGGTTTTCAGATTTCAACGAAAATTTCGTCGCGACGTCTGGAGGTTAGGAATTCCAGACTTTGCCACAATGTATGCCTCAACTAACGCGCTTTAAAGTGTCGAATATGAAAATCTTTTTTGCATATTCGATAGTTGGCCATGGTAGAATCAATATTATGAACATAATAAAAAAAAAGATTATTAATTTGATACATTTTAATAGGATAGACTATTTTAGAAATTATTAGAATATTAGACTACAGTCGTAAGCTTAGTGTCCTTCTAACTTTTAAGAGGACGAATCGAATTCAGTTAGCATTGTTGCCTATTTTATCCCTAGATTTATTTTTTACTCTCTGGGGTTATTTTAGGATTTTAGGGTGAGAATTTTTTTTTTTTAGCTTCTTTTTTATACACTACTAAATGTGTTCACCATTTTTATCTGATGGTTAGTGGATTTAGAGGAAGATTTAGTTAAGTTTAGGGAAACATACAAACATCTGGCAACACTGTCAGTTAGTGCCCTCCTCCACGCAATAAATGTTGAGTAATACTATATAAAATATGATATATTATGATTAAGAATTAAGCTTATGATATCATTATTAAGCTGTAAAAAATAAATAAAAAGCAATAGAAAAAACGCGTTAGGTAACTCTATAGATGAAAAATAAGAGAATCCTCTACACTAATGATTATGCCAATAATTGCTTGGATCGAATTGTGCGGGTAAAATGGCGTCGGCCAAGTGACGTAAATGCGGATTTTCCGAAATCATTAGAGATAATATCTCTTACTAATACTACACACCTGCACGATACTTTTTTGTCCTTTTCAGTTTCGCGGGATATTATTATTGTTTAAATGGTCAAACAATAGCAATAGATTTGATGTTGTAAATATTATTCTAAAGTTATGCAATGAGAAAAATAAATATAGTAACAATAAATAAGATAATAAAAAAATATAGCATCGATTTTTTGTAATGTATGTCATTGCTAAAACTATGTTAAGGTTAAAGACATAACCGGAATCTTCAGTTTCACATTTTGAAAAAGCGGAAAAAAGCCATAATATCTTTAAAATTAAAAGAAAAACACATAAAGAAAAAAAAAAATGCAGTCTTAGTTTTAGGTTTTTCGGTTTGTATTTTTCTTGATGTGTGAACTCCATATCATTGTTCTGTCAAAGGTCAGACCAAGGTACTGTACTGTATAAGCAATTTTATAACCTTTCGATTCATACATATCAAAAAAAGAAAAAAATTTGGACCGACGGATTTTTTTTATTTGATATTTGGATTCTACGTACCTTGAAACGTAAAATCTCTAATTTTAAGTTGTTTTTTTCTTAAACCCAGAAATTTTTTTTTCTTGGCCGATTACAAAGGTTCATTATTGAAAAAAAATAAACCAAAAGCTTTTAAATCGATTTTTTTTTAATCCGTTGTTATACTGATTTTAAAACACTTTACATTTTTCCTCTATCTATATAAATAGCCAAGTTATGAGCTTATAAAATAACAAATCGGCCGCAATTTTGAAACGAAGGGACGGATTATAATGTCGAGTTTCGAGGATCATTCTGGGGTGACCAGTTACTTTGTAACCTAATCTCAAGAAAATCGTTCCAGTAGTCTCGCAAAAAAGCCGCGGACGGTGGACGGACGGATTTTTTTTTAATATTAGATATTTGGATTCTACGATCTTGAAAATTAAAACATTAAATTTTGATGTAGAGCTAAACAAAAAAAAATTCTTGGCCGAATACTAAGGTTCATTATTGAAAATAATAAACCGATACGATATAAATTACCCACCACAAGTAGAGACGCCTTCAGTTTTTGTGGTTATACTACACCAGTCAAGCCAGTGTAAAGCAGGCAGTTTCCAAACAACTTGAAGGCGTTATTTGTATACAGCGTCATTATTATTTGGCAAATACGGAATAATTTATTTCTTTTTAACAAGTTAATTGATAAATAAAAGTTATATTATAAATAAAATTTATTAGGATCAATGAGAAGGATGGAATTGTTTATGTTGAGACGACAGATCATCATAATTTGGTTCCCTGGTTGTTAATTTTAATCTGAGATGGGGTTCCACATCCAAAAATCTCTTCCTTTTTTACTTCCTTGAACGCAATAATGAAAGTATTGTTATCGCAAAAATTTTCGGTTTTCAGATTTCAACGGAAATATCCATTTTGACCATCCCTGAATCCATTTTGACTAGTTTCCTCGTGACGTCTGTACGTACGTTCGTATCAAAAACGGTTAGCCGTAGAAAGTTAAAAATTTTGTATTTAGGATTATTGTATAATCTAGTTGCGAATCCCCCCTTCTGGTCACTGCATGATTACTGGAAGTGGTACTTTACTTGAAGGTCAATACTGATTTTCATAAACAAATTATATTAAAATATAATTAAAAATTTCTCAAATTTGGTATTTAAGACTTGCATACTAATATAAATAACACAATAAATTTTGGTTAAAATTAGAAAACCGGAAGTGGTTCTTTACTTGAAGGTCATATTAGACTTTCATCAAAAATTACATTAAAATATAATGTAAAACATTTCAAATTTGGTAAATTAGACTTTTACATCAATATAAGTAATATAATAGATTTTGGTTGAAATTGAAGATCCGAAAGGGGTATTTTACTTGAAGGTCATAAGAAAACTACATCAAAACGTATATCGACATTTATTACAAAGATGTTCGGTGATAAAGCTTATTAACGCGATTTTTTTTCCACTCAAAATTAAACAATTTTATTACTTATTTTAACTTTTAAAATTGAATGCAAAATACTTTTTTCCTCCACATTTGTGAGCTGAACACGTCTGCAGTAGGAGAATAAGTTAAACGGTTTCTTCCGCTTAAAATGTTGAAACCATCGATTTCCAATTCTTTATCTACTTATATAGACAGTTCTAATATTGCCAAGGAACACGAAGAAATCTCTTGGGAAATTGTTATCAACTGAAAGAAAACGACATATAATAACGGAATAAGACCTCAAGAAACAAGAGCTTGTGTGCCTGTGCGTGCGTGTGTGTTTGTGTGTGTCAATTGATGGACGTCGCGTGATCGAGTGTCGTTTTTGAGCAACTGCTATCTTCGGAAACTAATAACCAAATTCAGGGTAACTTTTTGAGCCACTGATTTATAGTTTAATAGGCGTACAAGGAAGTCATGGGGTGTCCACATCAGATATTTTTTACTTAATGTCTACAAATGCTGAAAAAGCAACTTCACATTGATGTGAAAACCACAGATACACAATACTAATAAATAACGATATTTAAAAAAAAAAAAATGTTTTTGTATGTTCAAAGCCCAGTGCATTGCATACCCACACTAAATTCTTACCGTACCTCTGGGGATACGCTTACCACATTTTGAGAGACACTGGATTAAGGCAATAATGTAGAAAGTGCAAAGCAAAGTGCGCATTCAGAGAAACGTGCCCGATAGCTTTGAAACTCACAAATAGCTGAGACTGGGTGATCGCCTTGTATGCCTAGTATTTATTATGGCCGTCGAAAGTGTAGTAAGAAAATCCGGAATACAGGTTGGGAGGAAGGGAGGAAGAGGTTAATATTCAATAGATCTACTTGGTTTTGTCACATGACCGATCCAGAAATTACTGAAAGAACCTATACTGATTTGAAATATTCCTTCCTCCGGCTTCAGATAGTAGCGGCTAGAATGAATCTGGAAATGAATGAGGCAAAAATCAAATGTGTGTATCAAATGGGCTAAAGCCATCGTACTTTGCGGTAGGAAGCTACTCGAAAACAATGGATACAAATTTTCTAAAATTTTTAAGATATATTAACATTGGGTAATAACAAAGATATATTAAGATATTATGGCTTTTCCGGCTTTTTAAAATTGTGAAACTGAAGATTACGGATGTCTTTAGCCTGAACATAGTACTCAAAAATGACATCCATTACAAAAATTCAATGCTATATTATTTTATTTATACTGTATTTATTTTTCTCATTGTATAACTTTCGAATAATACTTAAATATCAATTTTGTTGTTATTGTTCGACCGTTTAAACAATAATAATATGCCGCGAAACTGAAAACGACGAAAAAGTATTGTGCAGGTATGGACGATAAATTAGTAAGAGATATTATCCCTAATGATTTTGGAAAATCCGCATTTGCGTCACTTGGCTGACGCCATTTTACCCGCACAATTCGATCCAAGCAATTATTGCCGTAATCATTAGTGTAGAGGATTCTCTTATTTTTCATCTATATAGTTACCTAACGCGTTTTTTCTATTGTATTTTATTTATTTTTTACAGCTCAATCATAATATCTTAAGCTTAATCCTTAATCATAATATATCATATTTTATATAATATTACTCGACAGTTAATGGGGGGAGGAGGGCACTAACTGACAATGTTGACAGATAAGTCGCGTATTTTTTCCTAAACTTATCTAAATTTTCCCATAAATCCACCAACCTTAAACCTTGTCGGGAAATCATAGATTTCTTGGATGCTATCTCCGTTAAACTCGTTTGGCAATTCATTTAACCTTTGTTGAAACAACTTTCTGACTCACAACAACCTCCTGTAATAGCTCCAAGTTAAAGACAGTTTCCTCTTTACATTTTCCATCTCTTCCTTGCTGTTTTTCTGATTTAGCATTATTAATCCATGGAAAGGAGCATACAGATTTTAGCATGTTATAATGGTCCGACCCAATCTAGGCTCCTAGATATCTAGGCTTATCCCGTACTTCTATGTTACTATGCTGTTCAATAGTCGCATAATCCATTATAGATCTCAGTTGCCTAGGTTCATTGTACCTCCTGAACTTGTTTATATATTTGTAAATAGGGATTGATAAATTATTTGCCACTTCTATAATTTTGTCTTTATTGAAAACTCGTTTCGAATGTTATACATTCATCTTCAGTTCTAAAAACACACAAAAATTCAAAAATAAGCAATTTAAAATATAGTTTCGTATTATTATACATATTAAATTAGATGTAATATAAATCAGTATTATAAAACATGTATGAATTATGAATTTAATTAAGACAAGAGATCAAATACAGGTTGGTACTCACCAAGGTTTAAATGGATTATATCAAACAGAAAAGTTTGTACTGGTTTCTTCTCGCACTGAACTAACAATGAAAGAAAGGAAAGGTGGGATGTTTATAGGTAAACGGTTTAAGGGTCGGGGTTTTTCCAGTAAGGCCGGTGAATAATTGTTTTTTTCTGTTATAGATAGGAATAAATTTAAGATTGGACTATTGGAGAAATTTATTTGGACATTTAAGCAAAAATATGGATTGGATTTGAAGGATTTTATTAATTCAAGTGCTTCATATATATTTGATTTGAGGCTATTTTTAACGTGATTTATTAATATAACTCCTGAGTCTTTGATGAATTTATGTTTTTTTTTCCATTTAAATGAATTGCAAAGTTGGAATTCTCTGTCTCATTATTATATGCACGTATATGTTCCGTTAATCTGTGATTTAGCGGTCTTCCAGTTTTTCCCGTGTATTTGACTGCACAATCATTACAATTTAGTTCGTATACTCCGTTTTTTTGGAAAGGGTCTATTTTGTCTTTAGGTGAAGGGAAATATGAGGATAGGGTTTTTTTCTATTTTAAATGTAGGGTTTATCCTAGTTTTTACCGACTTTGGTGAATATAGGGCCGTAATATGGAATCAAGACGTAATGTTACCATCTTTAACGACTCTTACATTCATGTATGGGATCCCTTCTAACTTTTCTCCGAACTTGTTCCAAAATTCATCCTTGTTTTTCCGATATTTGCCATCGGTGGGACCTTATTTGTATAATCGTGAAATTGCTAACCTTGGGTTTTTGCACCTTCGTGTAAGTACTTGTGGTTTATAAGGTTATTAATAAGTGAGCTGTTTTTTTTGTTTTTTTCTTTTTTTTATTGCGGTTTCAAGTCCTTTGTTATTCTATTAAGGCAAACAGGACAGGTTATCCTACAGGTTACCAACCTATTATAACCAGATTGGGAAGGTCGAGATTCATTACGTGGGAAGCAGAGTGGTCAGAATTAACGGGACAAAATAGTTTCCATTTCAAGATAAGATGAGTTGATATTTATAGAGGGATTATTTTGTACCTTGACTCTGACAGGATTAACTGAAATTTTTACGTTTTCTGCATCATTCCAACATTCCTTTATTGTCCGTTCCGCTACTTTCTGGAATTTTCTCCCTCCTAAAATTCATCTAAAAGCCTACTTTTCCAATTCCTCCACACAACCCAGGCGGACGCTGGCTAACCATAACATTATACTATAACGCGTCAGTTTTAACTACCTCCGTTTTATGTATAATTTATTTCATTGTTCATTCAGTTCGTTGTTTGATTTTAAAATCTCAAGGATTCTTTTTATATATATAAATTATTTTCTCTATAATGACATTTACGATTCGATTGTTAAGAAATTCAAATAGGGTCTTTATGCTGTTAATCTTGTTTAAATGTTTTTTAAATAGTGATTCTCTTTTTTTCTTTATTTTTTCTGTATCATATTAAAATGTAAATTTATGTATATATATTATTTTCTCACTACGAGATGTAAATAATTATTTTAACGTTTAGTTAAACGCTTGATTGTAAGTTTCTTTTCTCAATTTCTTTGTTCTTTTTTATTAGTACTCATCTATATTGCTTCACAAGAATTCTTTTTTCTTTTATTATTTTTATATTATTTATGATTCTTATTTGTTTATTCAATAAGTAAGCCAGAATTATTATTTTGTTTGCACAACATTTTTATTCTTAGTGGATTTCCTTTAGAAAGTTTTCTTTCTATTATATTCTAGATCAGATAATTGAGGATTTCTTATCGTTTTTTTGAATCGGATGTTTGATCGCGCATGTACATTTTGAACTATTTTTACTTTCCCATACCTATATATGAAATATATAGTAAGGGGGATCGTTGCGCTCGTGAAAATTTTCGAGTCCAAATAACCAAAAGTCTCGCAAAATGGTCTGTGTGTATGTGAACAGCCTAGCTCAAAAACGAAAAGTTGTACGAAACAGAAACTACGTATTTAAGGTAGGAATATTCATGGGATGTTACAGCAACTTTTTCGTCAAAATCGACTGACCGGAAGTGCCATTTTATTTCTTCGATTTTACAATTTTCTCGAAAACCGCTCTAACGATTTTGATAAAACTTTCTGAAATTCTTTTCCTTAAAGCCCTTTAACTTTTTATTTATTTATTACTTTTTATTTACCGAAGAAATGGAGGGAAAAAAGTTATGATGAAAAGAATATTTTATTTACGCATAACTTAAAAAATATGCATTTCATGGTAAATTATGTATAGAATTGTATGAAAGGTAATTAAAATATCTAAAAAAAAAACAACATAAAAATCGGACCAGTATTGGCAAAGATATAGCGCATCGGACTAAACCGAAGTGGCAATTATATCACCGATTTTATACTTTTATACAATACTTTTTTAACGATTTCGATAAGACTTGCCTAATGTCTTCTCTTTAAAGCCCTTTAAATTTTCATACAGGTACTATATCAACGAGAAAATGCAGGGGAAAAAGTTATAGCAAAAAGAAAATTTTAGTTGCGCATAATTCAAAAAGTTAGTATTTTATGGTAAATTATATATGAAATCATGTGAAAGGTAATTAAATCCCCTAAAAAACAAAACAATTATTTAAATCGGGCCTGTATTAGTAAAGATACAGCATATCTCATAAGGACTACTAGACCCTTGATAGAAAGCCGAGCTGTCCGGTAGGAGACGAATACGACCGAACCTTCTCCCACCAAGTAGCTAACCTATTGTTAACAAAACGCTCTCTAACAATGTATTGTAATAACATAAAAGTGTAAATTAACTTAATAATTTTTACTTTTAGATTATTTAATGGAAACAAAATGATTACATGGAAACTAAATCGAAACTTTTGAAATATAATTTCAGCTTGACATACCAAAAAATATTTAATGTACAGAATTGTGGTACCAAAGTTATTTAAAAAACAAATTTATTATACTTCTGTGAGAAAAGACTTTGAGAAGTGCATTCTGCTGAGTTTATT
Organism: Rhaphigaster nebulosa; assembly: GCA_948150685.1. Lineage (NCBI taxonomy): Eukaryota > Metazoa > Arthropoda > Insecta > Hemiptera > Pentatomidae > Rhaphigaster > Rhaphigaster nebulosa. Next base: position 12,961,904 of record OX411310.1, read on the forward strand.
TCAAGTAGTGTTGATGTGAACTCTTTAAAATAATATTAAAGATTATTATTATTGATTGATAAGCGAAAGTTGTGTGATGCGCGCACCGCACCAGATTTTTTGTTAGTACTCGTCGTCTATATTTCTTCACAAGAATTCTTTTTTCTTTGATTTTTTTCATATTATTTATGATTCTTATTTATTTATTTCAATATGTAAGCCAGAATTATTATTATTTTGTTTTTACAACATATTTATTTGTAGGAGACTTTGGTCCAGAATAGAGTTTTCTTTCTATTCTAATTTTTATAAGGTAATTGAGGATTTCGAATCGGATGTTTGATTGCGCAAGTACATTTTGAACTATTATTTTTTAGTATATAATTTTCCGAAATATGTCCAGACAAATAACTATAAAATTATATTAATTTTTCCTAGCACATTAATTTTTCCTTAAGTAGGAAATAGAGAAGAAGCTACATTGAGCTAATCACATTTATGATTAGTTATTTTATTAAAACAATTTAATATTCTGCCTAAGCCAAAAGGAGTTGCTCTCACGAAAATTTTGAAGGTTTCTAGCGGCACTACCCAATTTGCTTTTGAAATCCAGGCAAAATTGCCGACTAATGTTTGAAAAGTCTCCTTGGTATTGTCCATTAGAGTTCTCCACATGCAACAGCGAACTTAGATAAAAACTATAAGTATTGGATCGCCATTTTCATGAAGGAAACATATTTCCGCCAGCTATGCATTCGTTGAAAAAATCAAACAATCATGAAAGTTCCTCGTAGATACAGCCAAAATATACTGCAAATTATAGCTAATACCCAAAGCAATTAGAATATGCAAAAAGTCCAAAACGATATTAGGCAATTTTTCTAAAAGAAGGTTTCTTCAAAGCTAGGAGCTTCAAATACACTTGATTGACTTTATAGGCGTGTAATGTTCTGTAACGATTGAATCTTCATAATTAAAATGCACTATTTTAACGTAAGTACTTTGGCCTGTAAATTCCATGATTTTCCATGTTTTTTTCGAAGAGAAGATATGCACTCGTAACGAGAAATAAATGTAATTGAAGCGATTACCACAAAAGGAATTAATTTTTAATGTTTTGCCATTGTCTTAAGTTACAAAGAAATTTAAACAAGGGGATCATGGTAGGAAATAATGGTTCAAGGATTAGTTTTACTTTAATGGGCAGTTCCTTATTCGTCCCGCCTATCAAAAAGTGCGAATTTTACATTCGAAATAGTTTGGTTACATTCCACTAGATGGCAGGAGCTACAGAAAAATACGTCTGAAGGCTTAGAATTGTTCGTCAGCTGGGTTTAGCCAAACTTCATTTTTGGTGGGACAAGTATGGCCATTGCCTCTTTGGGGTATCTGCATAGGTTACAAACGCTCAAAGTAGTAGTAGCAGATATTTCCACTTTAGAACGGGAAGTTCTTTTTAATATCATTATTTGAGATAGTATCAGTGCAGTTTTTATTTCATTTTACATTTCCGTTAAGATAATATGAGTAATTATGTTGAACAGTGTATTTTTTTTTTGTTTATTCCTTTTATTCTGCTACATAAATTTACTGTTTACAAGAGGGGCGCGTTATCACTCGTTCCTCCCGATCTTACCGGAAGGTCGCCGGACTAGCACACTCTAGCGCCATTTGTGCTAACTAACTGCTTTGCATTCAATTGTAACATTCGTGTTCATTGGAATTATTAAAATTATTACTGCTTTAATTATATATTATTTAAAATTATTAGTACTGTCGACTTCCATTCATTACGTTCACCCAAGAAATAAACAAAACAGCAACGGATCATTTTCAGTTGAAGTCGGAGTTTTACCGTAATTTCAACTATTACTGCTTTAATTAAACCACAGCTGACGACTTCCGCTCGCTACGCTCGCTCAAGAGATAAACAAACCCCAAAAGTTCCTTTTCAGTCGAGGTCGGGTCCTTACCTTAATTTAAATTATAACTTCTTTAAATAATTACTACAACTTCTCCAGATCACCGGAAGTCGACAGCACTAACAATTAGAAATTATATGTAATTAAGGCAGTAATAATTTTAATAATTGCAATGAATACGAATGTTACAATTGAATGCAAAGCAGTTAGTTAGTACAAATGGCGCTAGAGTATTCTAGTCCGGTGACCGATCGGGTAAGATCGGCTGTACCAGTAATAACGCGCCCCTCTTGTAAAGTTATAATTTATATTTTAATATAATATTTATAATTACTTGAAATTAATTGAAAAAAAAAAATGTATTTTTACAGATATAACCATATTTTTATTTATCACACATCTAAAGTTGTAAAATTGTCCCAGCTTGGCGAAGCTTTTATTTTTTATTGTTATTTGTGTATATTGAACTTTTAGTCTATATAATTATTTTTAAGTTGAGCTTATATAATATGTTTTGTTCTGATCATAACAGTTTTTTTTTTAATAGTAAATGAATTAAAGAAAATATATATATATATATATATATATATATATATATATATATATATATATATACATATATTGTGTTTGTAGAGGACAATATAAACACATTTTATCTAATTAAAGAAAAAATATGCAAAAACATAAATTAAATTTGATGTTCCTAACTGGGCACATATATATGTCCACCCCAGTTTTTTGGGGGGGAAGGGGAAATTTTTTAAATATTTTTTCATTGCTATTCCACATTGCTAGGACCAATATCCATTGTATTAACACACACAAAAAAAAAATTGATCCTGCGTAATGGGTTAAAATACCCAGTTCGAGATAAGTTTTTAGAAAATATATATATATATATTTTGTCCTCTAACGATGTACTGTGCACTCGGTCAATTACCTAAACACTTTTAATATATTAAATAATACTTCGTAAGGAATCACTGACATTACTATACGAAGACGTTGGTGGGGATAAAGAGTGGGTGGGAGTGCTGCCGGCAATTCCGGTTATCAGTGTTAGTGATAGAAGAAGGCTTGGAAAGGAAGGCTTCCACAGCAAGTAGGTCCGTTATAATTATACGCTACAATCAATCCTCTCACAAATATAATAGTTATATAATTGTAATTATAATTGTGAAGTGTAACACTGTATTATATAGAAAACAGTAGAAACATAATCCTAACAATAACATCTATTATCAACAGAGACAGACCATTGCCAAATACAGAACATCCATTTACACTCAATAGTTAATATTATAATATTATATTATATTATAGTTATATTACTATATTATAGTTAATATTATTTTAATATTATTTGACAGTCTGACATATTCAATAAAAAGTGTTTATCTATTTATATATGTGATAATATTTCATAAAATTTTGCAACTATAGTAAGTCACATTCCAGGTTTAATCAACTTAGGTTTGGTTGATGTCATATTGCAACAAACGGTTTCATAAGTTATGAATGCAAAATTATTAAATATAATGAAAATTTATTTTTTTTAAATGTATAGATATTTTTATTTATTTCATATTTCCCCTCTCATAATCATAGTGAATTTTTTAAAATGTTTTTTCCCTATTGCAAAATTAAAACCGAAAATGTTCGGGCTCAAATCCCACTTGATACCAGACAATTTTCTTAGAATTTTTTTCTTGACAGACATCGTTAACCGTGGTTTGGATTTCTCGTAGAACAGCAGAGTTCCTGTCTTCATTGACCTCAGCTGCAAAACATTAGCAAGTTAAATCAAATAATACAGAGTCTTATAAAGAGTTTTATTTTTATTTTTAGCCCCCCTCCAAAAAAAAAAAAATTCTGGTTCAGTCTCCTGTTGAATATATCGAGTTCGTTATAATTTTTTACTATTTAAAAACATTTTTTTCGTAGTTTTAATTATTCCCTTAATTTATTCTTTATTTATTCAATTAAATTAATTAATCGATTCATTTTTCTATTATTGTATTTTTATATTTATATTTTTTAAGAGTTTTGCAGATGTACTGTCCTAGGATAATCAAACACATCATTGCTGTCACGAGAGAATATCTTATATACCATCTAATATATTTTTTCTTTGAATATTTTTAAATCTTTAAATTAATGAAATAAGACTCGTCGAGAATGAACCATAGCGTTCTTAATACTCAGAAAATTACAAAATTTATGTGGTTGTTCAATATAACTACAAAATATAAAATACAAGAATCACAAGGATATTTTCTCGAGAAAACGATGATTATAAATAAAGTATAATCAGAAATAGTATTGATTCGTTTAAGTTGTCATCAGCTCTATAGCGTAAAAATAAATGTTGAATTTACGATATGTCATGTAAATAATATATTTTTTATTTTATTATTTATTTATTTTGTATTAATTCGTAATCGCACTATTGTTTACGTAGTGTATGAGATTATAACGACCTCTGGTCGTTGACATGCAGTTCTTGAGGAATCACCAAGTCGATAACTAAATTTGCTTATTTATTATTTACAATGAACACACATACATTTATATTATTTATTTATTTTTTAAAAAATATTATGTATTTTATATAGCATATTTCATATTTTTTTGTAAAACACAGAAAAAAAAAGAAAAGATATTGAATGAAGGATATTTATAAAATAATTAAAGACGATAATTTTTATTATCTCTTAAATTCTTTTAGGTATGTCAATATCTGACAAAATTCTCGTATTGTCCACATTGCCAGTGTAAAATTCGATGTTTAAGGTTCTGTTTACGTCAATTAATGAACAAATTTACCATCGAATTCCGCGAGTTGATAAAGAACAGTACATTGATACCGGATAATAAAAAATACAATCTCATTGAGATGAATCCGCTACCTCCCCGACTATATGGCCTACCAAAAATACACGAACGATTCCTATAAGACCAGTCGTTACTTACATCAATAGCCCGATCTATAAACTTGCCCATTACTTGAAAAATTTATTCGAAACGAGAATCTTGAATAGCTTATTTTTGAATTTTTGTGTTTTTAGAACTGAAGATGAATGAATAAACTAGTTTTCAATAAAAACGAAATCATAGAAGTGGCAAATAATTTATCAATCCCTAATTATCACATAAATGTAATGCTTGGAGTTGATGTTAAATTATAAATAGAAATTAGTGAACAAAGCAGATAATTTGGAAGTAAAACATAGACCAAAAATACACGAACCGGAAATTTCTATAAGACCAGTCGTTACATACATCAATAGCCCGATCTATAAACTTGCCCATTATTTGAACAATTTATCCAAAACCAAAATCTCATTTTCCCCACAACACACGGTAAAAAACTCTATAGAATTAGTCAACAAAATTAACACAGTAATTCCGGATATCAATTCCGAAATTAATATCATTCGACGCCACAAATCTTTTCACAAGTATACCACCACTAGAAATAACAGAAATTTTAGAGCAGTTAATCTTTCGATCGAATCTATCGCTAGAAAAACTAGATCTTTACAATTTGATGTCTATTTGCATGAATCATGGAAAATTCTTCAAACAGGAAGAAGGCTTACCGAAGGCTCCCCTCTCTTACCCCTTCTGGCAGATTTATTTATGGACAAATTAGAACAAAAATTCTTGACCCGAACAATTCTCAATTTGCTCAACATATCATATACTAGTATCCGTATGTAGATGACATTATATGCTATGGCCTGGTACGACAAGACAAATAAATAATTTCTTAAACGAAATAAACGAAATTCACAGTAGAATTGGAAAAAAAACAATAAACTTTTTTGATTTAGAAATCTCAGTAAAAAACAAACATCATTAATTTTTGAAATTTACCGGAAACCCACCCACACGGATGTCGTTATAAACAATGAAGCTAGGAGACCGAATAGCACATAAACTCGCAGCATGATTTACAGTCTTTTGAACATATCATGAAAAGAACGGTGAAAAGAACTATAATAAAGAAATTGAAATAATATATTCCATAGCAAAAAATAACGGGTACAATAAAACCACTATCAATCACATTTAAAAAAAAACAAATACAAAAAAAGACACTTGATGATATCTATTCAACAACCCCTGAAGATAGGCCCATTCCGAAACATTATGTTTTGATTCCATATTACGGTCCTATTTCCACACAAGTCGGAAATGCATTGAAAAAAATAGGATTAAATCCTGCATTTAAAATAGAAAAAACCATATCCTCATATTTTCCTTCTCCTAAAGACAAAATAGACCATTTCCAAAAGAGCTGAGTATAGGAACTAAATTATAATGATTGTGCAGCCAAATACTGAAAGATCGCTAAATCAGAATTTAAAGGAACATACACGTGCATATAATAATAAGACAGATAATTCCAACTTTGCAATTCATTTAAATGAAAAAAAAATAACATTAATTCATCAAAGACTCAGCAGTAAAATTAATACATCACGTTGAAAACAGCCTCAAACTAAATATATATGGAACATTTGAAATAATAAAATCTTTCAAATTCAATCCAGATTTTTGCTTAAATGACCAAATAAATATCTCCAATAGTCCAATCTTAAATTTTTTCCCATCTATAACAGAAAAACCAATTACTCACCGGCATTACTGGAAAAACCCCGACCTTTAAACCGTTTACCTGTAAACACCGCACCTTTCTTTCATTGCTAGTTCAGTGCGAGAACATTATTATTATATTATATTATTATCCCTTGGCTACATTTCTTTTTGAGTTAATAGAATGGACAAACTTTAAAAATTGATTCCGTTTGAGATAATCGCTTCATCAGTTACAATTTATTACTCAGAACTAGTACCTCTCTTCTCTTATTATTTCATTATTTATATAAAAATTGATTAGTGATTGATAAAGATTGATTAGTGATGATATGAAATTTAAAATAACTTGAAAATGTTTAATCAGGGATTGATCCTTCTATACAAGCATGCGGATGTCAACTGATTGAAATTATTCAACTGTTATGAGTAATTAGAAGCGGTCCTGCTTTTGAATCCGCCATTGCAAGGGGAAGGTGTGTTTTCTTTAATTTTCCACAATTTTTCTTGAGTTAAGTCAATGGCCAAACTATAAAAATTAATTTCTTTTGAGGTGATCGCTTCATCAGCTATAATTTATTTCTCGCTACGAGTGCATATCTTCTCATAGGGAAAAAAAAAACCCATCGACAATCATGGAATTTGCTGAGCAAGGTTTGTACATTAAAATAGTACATTTGAATTAGGATGATCCAGTTGTTAGAAAATATTCCTCTCCTCTAAAGCGTGATCCTTCAATTTAATTTAAAGTTCTAACTTTGAAGAAGCTTTTTAAAAAAATTCTCGAATATCGTTTTATATTTTTGGCGACTTTCATAGTTATGTATATAATTTTCTTTAACGAACGCAGACCTGGCGGAGATATTTCCTTCATGAAAAGAGCGATCGAATACTTATAGTTTTTGATACACTATGTTCAGTGTTCCATGTGGAGACAATAAACAAAAAAACCGAGAAAAATTATCAAACATTAGTCGACTATTTTGTCCTTATTTAAAAAACGAATTGGGCAGTGTCGCTTGGAACCTTCAAAAATTTCGTGAGCGCTACGCGTCTTGGTTTCAGCAGAATGTTAAGTTGTTTTAATAAAATAAAAAATCATTGTAAATGGTTAAATCTTGGTTTTGATTGAAAAAAAAACAACCTGAAATATCGCTATTTATATTTGTTTGTTGATTTAAGGTGAATGCTTTTATATATACGAATAAATGCAGGCTGTTACTATTTCACCAATTTCATTTATTTAGATGCAAATTTTGCTTAATAAATTATTTTAGTTGCCATAATTAGTTGTAACATTCTATTGCCTTCTTCTTTGGAGTGCCACCTGTGATGGCTCTGATGACTGAGATGGCTCCCTTATTCTTATTTTATTTTTAAAGTTGTGTGTTTTAATTATATTAACTTAATAAAAATTTTTGCAAATTAAACTGTTATCAAATTTGATCCAATCTCAATTTTATTATTGTGGGTTTATCATATCTATATAGTATATCTACCTATACCTTTGTATGGAGCGGAAAGTTGGATATTAACAGACCGACAGGAGAGCAGAATCACCGCTGCCGAAATGAAATTTCTGCGAAGGACGATTGGGAAAACAAGGAGGGACCGAGTTCGCAATGAAAGGGTTCGTCAGGAATTGCAGATAGCCCTACTGAAAGAGCTTCTAGAAACTCGTCAGTTAAAGTGGTTCGGTCATGTTATCAGGATGGACGACCACAGAGATCCTCTAAAGACCATGGAATATGTTCCAGATGGCAGAAGACCTAGGGGTCGCCCTAGGATGTCCTATCTCGACTACATTGAACGATTCTGTAGAGCAAGGGAGAATGACCTCCGACAGGCGAGGAACCTAGCTAGAAATAGGGAAGAATGGAATTCCTGGCTGAATTTAAAAAAAAAAATGATTTTTTTTTTATTTTGATTTTGCTGATTTTTTTTTGGCAATGGGCCAGAAATATAAGTGATGAAAAAAATTATTCTGATGATGAGGAAGTATTTCCCCGAAGCATCCATGAAATAAAGGAGAAGAGAGTACATGGAAATCATATATTGCCCTATAATAAAAAAAGTTAAAATTTAAATTAAAAATTGACAGAAAATGTTTGTACGAAAGGAAGTTATTGACGCGTATACATCAATGAATATTCGTACATCAATGATCTGTTGGAATGGATTTCCTAGCGAGAGTGAAATATTTTACAAGGTCTCGCAATTACAGCGAGGTCTGTGTAGATGTAAGATACTATCTTACAGCTGGTTTGTATATGTTCATTAGAGCTTAGGAATAATTTTTAGTGTCTGTCTTATATCAGGATTTTAATAAAAAGTTATAATTTAATGCTGTCATTTAAAATAAAATTAAAAGTGATGTAATTTATATATATGAGATAATGTTTTTAAGTATATATATACACCGGTTGTGTCACTTCCTAATGACCAAACTCTGATAATCAATTGTAATCTTCGAAGGCACCAAAACGTATTTAGCTGGTGAATATGAAATTTTTGAATCCGGATCATGAGCTCTAAAGCGATGCTCAATCAAAATTTCACATTTCTGGCCAAAATACTGGAACTTACCATTGTCTCTTGTGACATGCCGAATCCAGGGCAGACATTAGGATAGGCAAAGGGGACAGTTTCCCCTGGCGGCAGAATTTATAGGACGGCAATTTTTGAACGAAATCTTATTTTATAGGTTAAGCAAAAAAAAAATAATCTATTTTTCTGCTTTTTAATTGTTTTGACCTTAATTTATTTAATATAATGTTATGAGATGATATTTATTTCGAAATTAATACCTGAATTACTGTTATAAAACTGTTGGTTTTTATTGAGGGGAGGGAGTGAAAGAAGGAGCGGTGAAATTATGTTGTCTTCCTGGCTCAAATCTGGGTCGACCGAAACGTAGATAGTGTCATTTGATTAGTTTGAGAAGTTTAATCGGAAATTTCCCATACAGCGAGTCATGGCAAACATTATTCTACCAAAAAAAAAAAAATTATTGTGAAAAAGTCACATCCCACGTTTGTATCCTACAACAATTGATTTAAGTAAATAACTTTTTTATTACGTAATTATTTTTAAACATTGGTTTACATAAAAAAATATGATGTTATTAATGTCATAGTCTGAAAACCATTATATAAAACCGACTGATGAATAGTGATTATTTTTCTTGTTATATGTCGTGAACGGGAGAATAGATTTTAGCGGTTCAAATGATTAGGAAAACGGATATGGAAAACTTCCGACTTTTCATTCGATTTTCCTCTCTATATCGTGAGCAGATGTTGTAAGTGCAAATATAGTTTTGTGAACAAAAAAAAAAAAAAATATAGAGCAGGTGGTGGAAAAGCCCTGCAATGAGTTCTTTTATAGAACACCTGTGGTTTAAAAACTTGGTCTTGGTAAAAGTTAGTTTGCAATAGGGTTGGAATATTGGAATGGATATATCGGTATATCGGAGTTGAAAAACCGACATTTTATATAGATTCCTCAACATCCGATGTATCGATATTTTACAACGATACATCGATGACACCATATGTTTAACTGTATAACTAAACAGTAGAGTCTCGATAATTCATATCTCGGTAATTCGTATATCCCGATAATTTGCATGGATTTTCTTGTCTCCTGAAAATTTCTCTTTATTTCGTATAAAAACACTGCACTCCCGTTCCCTCGATAATTTATAGAATTATAGAATTCCGTTCGTATTTATTTTCGTGTTCCAAGTAATGGAAATGTCTTTTTAAAGGCTATTCAAATCTTCTGTCCTTTCACAGGAAACAAGATCGCACCTTTCTGACCTCTATATTCCTTCTCTCACAACTAAAACATTCAAACATTCGATTCCTGCCCCTTCCACTTTTCTCTGGAATTCCCTACCTTCAAACATTCACCATGCTTCTTCCCTATCCTCATTTAAATCCATCCTTTTCCAACAACTTCTAACTTTCCAAACAGACGCTTTCCAACCATGAAATTTTAATTTAAGAATAAGATTGTAATCAGAATTGAATAATTGTTTTTATTCTTAAGCTTTAACTCTGAAAATGAATTCATTATCCTTATTTTCTTTTTTCTTTCTTGTCTATTTCAGTTATATATTTTCTTTCTTTATTTCTTTAAATCTTTTTTTTGTTACCTATATATTTTTATTGACATTAATGTAAATCTTTATTGATGTAGTTTTTTTGCAAGACATGTTTTCTGTATTATTTGTATATGTTATAGTACAATATTTCTAACTATCTATCTAAGGTCCAATTTTGCGACAATTTTTTTACAATATCTCCGACATTAGGTATTACACGATATACGCAGCTATTCAGACGTCAAGAAAGCACCGCTTTCACATTTAGACTTTATCCACAAGGATTTTCTGCCATAAATATCTTCAACGAGTCCTTGTTTTGAAATATCGTTGAAATATTCATTTGTCATTTGAAAACATTTATTATTCGAGTTCGTTGATAGCCGAGAAATCGTGCCATAGTTATTAGATAATGCGTCTTGCGGTTACGAACACCAATATATTATACTTTAACTAGTATACCCGAGCAAGAACTCTTGCATTAGATATCTTGTCTTTATTCTTAGTAATAAATTCGAAGTGTAAGCGATATCAGGAAAACATGTTTATTGTTATATATAATATAATATTAGGTATCAAGAAAGTTTATTTAACGTTATTATTAAATAACGTAAGGTTATTTAACACACATGGTTTATAATGACTATGTTGAAGTAACAGCATATACTTAATAAGTAATTAGCTTTGTCCTACTGGAAAATACCCCTTCACTTAAACAATGAAGGAATAAGACTCAACTATAACCCATTTTATATGTGCAGTATTCGTATTTAACAGTGCTTTAGGATTAGACTTGGGAAAGATAATATATTCTCGTCTATCATTCATAGAAACCTAAAACAACATTTAGAACATATTTGTGTAACATTAAAACAACATTCATTTATTTAATAACCATTTTACAATTATTAAAAAGTTTTTGTATACAGACTCAACTTGCTTTTACAGTTATAAAGTTGCCATGACAACGGCACGTACTAAAGATGGCATAGGGCCCGTGCGGACCTATATCGTGCGTTATCTCGAAAACGGTAGGTTTTTAAGCTCTAAAACGCTGGACCAATATGCTCCACGGGAGCGTATATGATCGTGTTGCCCGCGTCAAAATCTTTAAAACCCAACTTATCCCGTCTCGATCCGCTGACTCTGAGTCGTCAAAGTTTTGAAACCTTCCAGTTTTTTCATCACTTTTATTTAAGCCCTTGTAAGATTTTAAGAAACAAAATTGGAATTCGTCACATCTCCATGAAATTCCCTTAATTTTGTTACCTCACTCGTCAAAATCCATCGCTCCTGAGAGCCGGAAAAGGGATCTATAATACCGTAATAATATATAGTAGTGACTAGTATGCCCGAGCGAGAACTCTCGCGTTACATATCTTCTAATCCCTAATGCCAAGTATAAGCGATATTAGAGAAACATATTTATTCGTGTAAACAATATAATATTACCAAAAAAGTTTATTTAACACACACATTTGGTGAAGCTACTTGGTCTGTAATGACTATGTTGAAGTTACAGTTCATACTTAATAAGTAATTAGCTTACCCCCCTGGAAAATCTCTTCAATTTAGCCATTAGGCAATTAGATTATACTAAACCATTTTCTATGAGTAGTATTAATATTTAACAGTACCCTTTACGGTTGAACATAGAAAACGATATATAATTTCGCACTCATTAAAAGTTTTGGTAAACAGACTCAAATTGTTATAAAGTTGCCATGACAACGGCACGTACGCAAGATGGCATGAGGCCCGTGCGGACCTATAGCGTGCGTTATCTCAAAAACGGTAGGTTTTTAAGCTTTAAAACGCTGGACCAATATGCTCCACAGGAGCATATATGGTATTGATGCCCGCGTCAAAATCTTTAAAATCCAATTCATCCCGTCTCGATCCGCTGACTCTCAGACGTCAAATCTTTGAAACCTTCCAGTTTTTTCATCACTTTTATTTAAGCCCTTGTAAGATTTTAAGAAACAAAATTGGAATTCGTCACTTCTCCGTGAAATTCTATTTCTTTTGATACCTCACCCGTCAAAATCCATCGCTCCTGAGAGCCGGAAAAGGGATCTATACTACCGTAATAATATATAAGTAGTGATAGTAGTGATTCGTGTAATGCTAAGAACCAACTTGCACCTTTTTTCATAATACCTTTAAGAACTGCGAACACGAGTTTTCCTACCGACATCCTTGTTTCAATATTTAATATAAAATTAAATGCAGACTGTGAAAACGAGGATGTAAAAGTAATTTCAAAGTAAATAAGTCAATGCGGGGTAAGTGCGCACTAGTTTTTATTAAGTTCGACTTTAAATGATCTTAAAATCTTTATTTTATAAAATCTGTTCTTATATTACTATCCTTTAGATAATTATGTTTAAATATTACATTCAAGTCCACGTTAAGATCGTGTTTTTTTTTGTGCTTTTTTTACAAGATTGATAATTCAATTTAGTAGTACCTAGGACGCACTTGCTGCAACCCTAAGGGGTATGTGCGTAGGCAATACCTGGAAGGCTCATTATTCAAGCAGTAGCGCTTGTCGGTTAAGTACAAACTAGGATATAGTTATAGGTCAATAGCAAAAGATTATTTATTATACTTGATATAATAACCAAAAAGAGTTAAAACTTGTTAGAGATTTACATTTTACAATCTCCTGTGAGTCATGGATGTGGGATATTGAATAAATGTATCGAAAAAAGCACTTTATTTTAATGCGCTATTCCGCTGTTCCCCCGAAGTTTACATCACATGCAGTTGTTCCACAACAGAGATTCGTACTTACCCCTATTATCATGTTTTACTGGGGCATCTGCGGACTAGCGCTTAAAAACTAGAAAACTGTCAAGGAGGAATGTAAATCAACAGGTGGAAATTGATATCTTCACAACTCGTTATACTTCACCTTAGCGAACTCTCGTGACTGATTTGTGATACATCAGTGTTTAGAAAAAACACTTTAAATCTTTAGAAACCAGGGTTTCTAAAAACCTTTAGAGTTCAGGGTCCGTAAAGGGCAACCCAAGTTCAGGATTTGGATTTAACGAGACGCTTACGCACTTACTTCGAAAACGCAATTATCTCACATGAACATGGTATTTTTATGTAAATTGATTTTCGTATTAATAATTAAAATTTCATTCGTCAGGAGATAAAGTGGAAACTGATTCGAATTTTGGAATTATTAATAAATACATATATTTTGCTTATTTATGTCTAGACCCGGATCTAGATTACAGCTTTAAAATATTACAAGTGAATAAAACATTCGTGACTTCAAAATCATTTAATAATACCCAACAAATTATTCGACTATACCATCTAAATTATTTAATGAGTCAATGTAGAATCTGCGGAAGTCGTTTCATACCGCCGATGGCGGAAGTTATATATGTCTGAATGGCGGATAGAGTGTTAGCAAGAGCCCTCATTATTTCTATATTTTTTCAAAGTTTAATAACACACTCAGTAAAAGAAACCATATGTACAAACTACAATTTTTTCTTGCCAAAAATGTTTTGGATAATAAACCACGCTGGCAAACAAGGAACATAGCTTCGACTTCTCATGACATTCACAATGGCACAATAACATAATCATACAAGCCATGAAAATAAAAGACTTTTACGTTTTTTAGAAACTTTGGAGGAATGTGAGATAGCTGGAAAAATAATTGGTCCCCTTATAAATTAAGATAAAACTAAATATATAAAAAAAGGCAGCCGATTAGAGATTTTACAAGCCCATAATTCGGCCATTTCTAAAGATAGAGGGAAAAAGTAAGGTGCTTTAGAATCAGTATACCAAGAAACAAAAAATCTATATAAGTGCTTTTAGTTTATTATTTTTAATAGACTTTTTATTCAACCAAGAAATTTTTTTTAACCCTCCCTCAAAATTTGAGGTTTTTAGTTTCAAGATACGTAGACTCCAAATATCGATTAAAAAAAAATCCGTCCGTCCGCCGTACGCGGCTTTTCTCCTAGACTACTGGACCGATGCGGCAAAAACGTCATATGTCACCCCAGGATGATTCTCGGAACTAGACATTACCATCCATCTTATCGTTTCAAAATGGCAGCCGATTAGAGTTTTATAAGCCCATAACTCGGCCATTACTAAAGATAAAAGAGAAATGTAAGGTGTTTTAGAATCAGCATATCAAGAAATTAAAAAATCAATATTTATATTAATGCTTTTGATTTATTATTCGCAATAAGTTTCAAGAAACGTAGAATCCAAATATTGAATAAAAAAAAATCCTTTCGTCCCAAAATTTGTAAACCAATGGTGGAAAAAGGCTTGAATTTCTATCGCTTTCCAAACCAGAGGAACATTTTTTTTTTTAATTTAATTATTACCCACTCTGATGTACGTAAATTAAGGGCTTGTATTGATGAGAATCACATTTTATATTTTTTTAATTAAAATTTTTTGTTCGATATATAGAAATTTTATTCGATATACAGAATATTTTTTTCTAACAAAAATTCAAGGTTTCTAAAAAAAGTTCGATATATAGAGATTTTCGATGTATGCAAGTTCGATATACAGAAGTTCGACTGTATTTATCAGGTTGTAACTCTTTAACAACAGATCCCTAATAAGTATTGGGCCTGATGATTTTTGCTAAATAAAGTAAAATCAAAATAAAATAAAATTTTAGAATGTCCGACATTTTTTTTTCGAGATTGTGGATTACAATTTAATATTACTAACACTTTTTTACGGCTCTGAATAACAAGTATGTGTTAAGATGGCGGATGACAAATTGATATTACTTAAAACCTTATAATTGTTCTGTATAACAACAGAAAAAAGTTTATTCAAAATCAGTTCTCTCGTGAAAATCAGACACAAAAAGCCTGAGAGACAGATACCAATTTACTTGTGTTATTTTATTTATAAAATAAATTCATTTGCAGTAAGTCATTGGATAAAACATTTTTTACTATTCAAATATAGACAGTATGTTGTTATATAATAGGTTGTATCACATTAAAAGTCCATTATACTAGGAGAACCAATCAGTTGCAATGATAAACCAGATGCCAGTTGTAAATGTTTCCATTATAATATCAGGATTCCGTTGTGACGTAATCTATTTTTATAATAACCAGCTGTCATTATTATTATATTAAAACATGCTTTATCCAATGACTTATTGCAACTGAATTTGTAATATGAAAATTTTTAAATCAATTATGATAATGATCGTCTTGTCGAAATGTCAAATAAATGTATGTTCTACATATTTTTAATTTAAAATTGTGAGCTTTATGTTTAATTAAAAAATAAAGGATAAGATGGCGGTGAAGAAAATAATTACAAAATAGTAAAAACTATTTATTGAAAGCCAACGTTTTGACCCAACACTAGCGGATACAAAGGGGTTGAAGTCCTCCACACGTAAACAAAAAATTATTTTTTTTCTTATATTGGTCCATTTTTGTTTCTATGAATGATCTGAGCTAAGTAATTAAACCATTACAATATGTTTTATTTTAAAATCATAACGCATTATAAAAATAGCTTTATTAATGTAGGACTACAATTAAATTTTATTTCTCGCGTCGCAACATTCATGTTAACTATTTACGATCATTTTTCATCAAATGCTCATATTTGATTTTCTCACACATCGACGCCTTATAGGACAAAAGTAAACACATTATTGTAATTAAAGTATTTTCAGTAACGATTTCATTGTGTTCAAATTTTCTTCACATTACCTTGCTTAAAATTATATAATTATATAAATTAAGTAAAAAAAATAAAGAAGTACAATTGAGAGAATTCTTAAATTATGCTTTGATATTATAGGATTATCTATATAAGTTTAAGAATAAAAAGACGTTGTCTTCCTGTAAAATATTTATTTCGTTCGAAACCGGTTTCGGTCCCTAGACCTTTATCAAGCTAAAACAACATACAAAAAAGTAATGTCAAGAAAAAATAACCAATAATCAACAACGATATAAGCAAGCAAAAAGGAAATTCTAAAATTAGGGGGTGGGAGAGTCCATCTGGCGAATAATTTTAATATTTAGTCTTCAATTGACAAGCAATGGAGGAGGATCGTCGCAAGTTTAACATAGATATTAGGTACGTGTGCCATATTGTTTTTTGTTTTTACTTTAATGTACTTATGTAATATTGTTTGATATTTAATATTTAATGTTGATTTTAGAGTTTCTTTTTTGTTTGCTTATATCGCTGTTGATTATTGTTATTTTGTCTTTACATTAGTTTTTTGTAGGTTTTTTTAACCAGATGAAGGTCTAGAGAAGGAAACCGGTTGCGAAATAAATAAATATTGTACAGGAAGACAACCTCTTTTTAATTCTTATTGTTAAATTGAGAGAACGGTGTCTATCTGAATGGTGGATTAAAAAGTACGTGCTTCAGCTATTAAATGTAAGCCTGTGTCAAGAAAAAATTTAAAAAAATTCCCTAAAATATTATTGATCCTGTTATTAAAGTTAAAAAAAAAAGGTGCTTCAAATGGTGTAAAAAACGTAGTAAAAATTTCCCGAGAGAGGACCCCCCCTGCTGCTATCTCTATCCACAGACCCCCCGCGTTAGCCTTCCACCAAAAACAAAACCAAATAAATTAAATCCTGGATCCGCTACAGCGTCCCACATTGTATGTCTTGATCAGGGCCTAATGAACAAGATACAAAGTAGATGAAACTATTATAGAACTTCAATTTGATGTAAATAAAACATTATTTAAAAATGAACAGAGCAAGCTATAAACGTTGTAAGAAAGATGGAAAATGGCATTCAGAGGCTTCTATTTTTCTACTTTCTTATTATTCCTTTTTATTTACTCATTTGATATTTATATCATTTGTTTATATATGTCGTTTTATCCAGGTTGCCTTTGGTCCCATTTATTCGGGATAACCGAGGTTTTACTGTATATAAAATTATTGAATTTTGCATACATATTGAAAGATTTTTCACGATTCGCCAAGTAGGGAATTGAAAAAATATATTGATATTTTTTTCTCGATATATGGTTATATCGATATTGAAATTTGAGTACTGAAAACCGATATTAAAAAAAAAAATAAAAAAATCTACAAGAGCGACATGTTCGTCAAAGAACCGTAAAAACGGTGTGGTGTGTTCGTGTTACTATCTATAGTGGCTGTGTTCTAGGGATGGGATGTCGAATGCAAAATATCGAAATTGATATTGATATCGGTTAGGAATTTCGATATAGTGAAAATATCGGCATAAAAAATATCGATATTTTAAAATATCGTTAATTCTTTTACCAATAAAAAAAAAAAACTAAACGATTCGGAAGGAGATTAAGAGATAACCTGCTTATTATTATGTAAATCCTGTTGCAAATGGGAATAATAAAATCTTATCAATAAAAACAATATCATAATGATATCTGCAGAGAAATATCGATATTTCGAAATAACCTTTATAAAAACGAATCGGAAGGAGTTTAGGAAATAACCAGTTTCTTAATGCTTAAAATCTTGAAAATGTTAAGTCAAAGTTAATTGTAATTGCATTTTTTATTAAATCAAATAAAATAAGTGTTTTAAACTTCTATAGTTTTTGTTATTTTTTAAACCTGATGAAAACTAAAAACTTATTAGTTAATGGTTAAGTCGCGTAATACAAACAGAATCCTCATCAATGTCAAAATTGTTTTAAATTTATTCGAACTGTATTTTTTGTCATTGGGATATTAATTACTGAGGGTTGTTAGATAATTTGCAAATTTGATTGCGAATTTGCAGATTGCATTGCAAATTAAAAATTGTTCGGCGCCTCAAAAGAAGAATATATATTAACATTAAAAAATATCAGAAAAAGTATGGTATTATCATGGCCTGCTCTACGAGTATCCCAAATTCTGTCCCCTTATACAGGGCGGGAATTAGGGAAAAGGGGGGGGGGGAGAGAGAGGAAGCAAAGAGGGCACTCGTCTTGCGCGGCGGAATTTCGTCGGCGACAAATTTTGAGCAAAATTTTATTTTTAGGTCAATTAAAAAATAATTGTTTTCTGTTTTTTGATTCCATTGACCTTAATTTAGCCAATGTAAATGTTAGGAAATGATTTTATTTATTTCCAAGCATACTATTTGCAATACTGTTATAAAACTGTAATTTTTATTGGAGGGAAGGACGGGATGAAAGAAGATTCGACATAGATAATGTCAATCGATTAGTTTGAGAACTTAAACGGAAACTTTCTCATACAGTCACAGCAAACGTTATTCCACCAAAAAAAAAAAGGTGATTGTGAAAAAAATCACATCCCACGTTGCACCCTACAACAATTGATTATTAAAGTTATTTACTTACTTTATGTAATTATATTCAAAAAAAAGGAATTACATAAAAAAATTTGAAGTTATTAATATTCTAGTCTGAAACACATTATATAAAACCGACTGATGAATAGGAATGGGCAGCTACGACTAAGATTCGGAACTGGAACTGGTTATCGTTCTCGTTCCGTTCCACCACTGGAACTGGATCTCTTTCTCGTTCCCTTCCACCTTCGTAGGACCTGCCTTTATAGTCCGCTCCCTAAAAAATACCTTTGGATCCGCTCTTGGTATATAAATAAGATGTTAAAAGAACTTTTTTAGTAAAATCGAAGTACCAGTTATAATACTTTTTTACATTACCATTACTATAAAACGTTTTTACCATTTCCTCAAATATATTCCAACAATTCTTATTGAACTCGTTATATCAACGTAGAATTAAATGGTCTTTACTATTAATTAGATCCTATCATCACTGAAAAAGTGTGATAGGGCTTCTTTGCCGAATTTTCAAAATGGCTTCCTCTAAAGTACCTTTAATTTTGTTTGTTTGAAATAATTAACCGTCTCTCACTGTTACTAGTAATAAAAAAATGGATATATATATATAAACTATAAAATAATTTGATATATTACTAAAGAAGAAAAAATGAGTGATATTTTTCTAGATAGAAAATAAATTTCCGCAAATGAGAATAGTATTATAGATTATAATATACCATTGGAAAGTTAATGATTTAAGAGAAAACACTATCTACTAAAATACTACTACAGAAGGTGATGGAGAGGGACAAAAAACATATAAACATAAGTTTTATGTTTTAAAATTGGTTTAGTTAATTTATACTTTTATATTATTTAATGGGAATAAAATGTTACCATGGAAACTAAGTGGAAACTTTCAAAATTCATTTCAAGTATGGTGGTAAGTGAAAGTTGTGCGCATCAAATTTTTATAATATATCCATTTATAAGTTCCGTAAGTTTAAACTGCGATCTTAAAATAAATCGTAATACCTTCTCTCCATTATCGTCTTCGATGGGAATTACAGCCTTTAAAAATCATTTAAGTAATATCTATTGCAAAAGAATATCTTGAGGAAACAAAAAACATTAGTTAGATAAGTGTTTTTTTTAATTTTATTATTATTATTATATATATATATTTTTTTTTGACGTTGATGAATATAATTGGTAGATTCTAAACACAAAGTCTTGAATATCTGAAAGAATGGTAAACAACTAACCAATCGCAGAATTAATTTATATATTGTTACATTTTTAGTCTTTTATATTAAAAGTAGATGAACTTTAACATATTGTTTCTTGTTGTCGAGACATTGCCAAAATAGAACAAATATTGTCTTTTTACTTCCTTGTACGAAGTAAAGGAAGTATTGTAATCGCGTAAATTTTCGGTTTTCAGATTTCAACGGAAATATCCATTTTGACCATCCCTGAATCCATTTTGACTAGTTTCGTCGTGGCGTCTGTACGTACGTACGTTCGTATCTCGCATAATTCAAAAACGGTTAGCCGTAGAAAGTTGAAATTTTGTATTTAGGATTATTGTAAAATCTAGTTGTGAACCTCCCTTTTTGGTCACTGCTTAATTACCGGAAGTGGTACTTTACTTCAAGGTCATAATTGATTTCCATCAAAAATTATATTAAGATACTTTGCAAAACTTCTCAAATTTGGTATTTATAACTTATATATTGATCTAAATAACATACTAGATTTTGGTCTAAATTGGAAAACCGGAAGCTGTACTTTACTTGAAGGTCATATTAGACTTTCATCAAAAATTGTATTAAAATATAATGTAAAACATCTCAAATTTGGTAAAGAGGGCTTTTATATCGATATGAATGTATTTACTATATTTTGGTTAAAATTGGTGAGCCGAAAACGGTATTTTATTTGAAAATCATAATAATCTTACATCAAAAATTATATTTAAATTAAATACATAAATCATATGTTTCGGTAATAAAGGTTACAAAAGCGAATTTGTTTTCCAATCCAATTAAACATTTTTATTACTTGTTTTAAGTGTTAAAATTGAGTGTAAAATATTGGTTTTTCTCCCTATTTGTGTGTGTGTGTGTGTGTGTGTCAACAGATGCATGTCGTGTCGTTTTTGAGATACTGCAATCTTCGGAAACTAGTAAACAAATTCAGAATCACTTTTTGAGCCACCGATTTATAGTTTAAAAGGCGTACAAGGAAGTCATTTGTGGTCCACATCAGATATTTATTTTTAGTATTTGTCGTGTAAAAAAATCTATCCCTGAACCTTGTACTCTAATTATTTAATTTCTTTAAATTATTCGTGTAATCATTATTATCTTTATTATTGACCTATGGGTCAATCCATTTGAAATCTCCTAGACCATCTTGGAATAACTAGTTTGGGAAATGTCTCAAACTCTTATAATTTTGCAGATATCAAAACAAAAACTAAAATTATGATAATGATGTCCTCTGTACTTTTTTTGTCCTCACAACATATCACTTAAGTTGTGGGCAAAGTGGTTAAAAAAATTCACGAAAATAGACATGAAACGTGACTTTTAGTACTGTAAAAGTGTTTTAAGGAAAAGAGACTTTGCATTTGATTTTTTTTCTTGTATAATTTCGTCATTGAGCTACTAGCTGAAGAAATTTCATTCTTGAAAACGTTGTCCTTTTTTATATGAATTTTCAAATAGAGCCAAAAGTCATTTTCAGAAAATTTAAAATGGCCGCAAAGAAAAGAAGTATGAGCCTGAAATATATTTTAATCATAATTTTGAACTCACCTAATGATATGAAATAACTGGTAAAAAAATTATTAAAATAAAAAAATGTCGAGAAACAAAATGTATCCAAACTTGGTGATATAAAATGGATTGAACCGTACGTGAAATGGAACAACTGACAAATTTTTTGTTTGAAAATTTTATTTAGTAATGTGAACTAGGCAAAACCATAACAGATTTGTAATAGAATATCGGTGAAGTGAATAAACCTGAGCATGAGCTGATTCCCAAAAAAACTGAGCAGATGATCTAGTTAGATGCGAATAAAGAGAAGCTACACAATAGAATACCTGACAAGTGGATGGAGCACTTGCTACAAATATTTGATTTGGAGTACCTACTCTCCTTTCTAAGTGAATAAAACGTGAGAACACTCCACTATCTGAGCAGGCACTCTTTCGTATACTCAGAATTTTACTGAAAACCTGCTCACATCGTGGAGTGTTCTCACGTTATATTCACTCAGAAAGGTGAGCATTTACTCCCAATCAAATATTTGGGGCACGAGCTCCTTGCTCTTAGCTGGTATTCTATTGTGCAACATATCGTTATTCACATCTAACCGGAGCATCGTCTCAGTTTTTGGGGGGACGAACTCATGCTCAGTTTTATTCACTTCACCTATTTTGACTGCATGCTTGGTATTGATTAAGTAGATTCCAAAAGTAAAATTCCATAAATTACCTCCATCCCTCCCCCCCAAAAAAATGCTATTAGGATATTATTGGATTCCATCACAAAGCCTTAATCTCTCAAATAGTAGTAAATAACTAACCAGTCAACGTTTCGCCAATTCATGCATCATCAGGACAGAAAAGTATAACATCATATAATTGCAGACCAGACATAGCCCATCTCTCATCAACACTATGGAAAAAGACTTAATAAATAGAGATAGTATATCAACCTAAAGGAGGTTACTGACGATCACTCCACTTTAACCGCTTCAAGCCAAATGGAACGCGTAACGAACGTGAGTGTGGTTATGGCGTGATGTAGGACCCCTGAAATTCCATAGATCCTGAACTCTCACGGCACGCCAAAATCCAATCATTCCAACCGTTAATGTGGAAAACTGATGGAGTGGAACGATGGATTGCGCAGTTTTTCATACATTTAGGCTGTACTACAGTAATAAGCGTTGGTCAATAAATAGTTAATATTTACAATATTGGCTATATAAAGTATGTTACAAAAATATCTATATGAATAACTTACAATTCTCTTTTTGACTATTAATTTTGTTAAAAAATATATAGAAATATTAATTACAGAAAAATAATTATTTTTTGTGGATTTATAATTTCTTGTAAATATTTTTTTGAAGGGTTAAGAATAAATTATATAATGTTCTTGCTATTTTAGAGGCACTATTTATATCCCATTAATTCTAAGGAATTATATTAATCCGTACATTTAAATATTTTCAGATTGTAATTATTATAAAATACATGTTTACGTGAGTATGAATCATCTGTCGGTAAAAAATGGTAGGATGTTGTGGATTGATCATTCCATTGTTCCATTTGGAGTGATCTTGGAATTTGATCTCTATTTGGTTTGTAGTTTTTAGGCTGTTGATGTGAGATATCCATCCATTAATATCCTAAACATGGTTAGTTACAGGATACATTCTTTGTGGAGTAAGTTATGCCAGTCTGAAATTATCTGGTGAAGGTTAGGTGAAAATGATAGATCTATAATGATATATTCCGCTAGCTGAACAACTGGTTCTGGAGTTTTTTTAATTCCAATCTTAAATTCCTTTGCAGACATCTTGAACTTGATAACAGGTTATTGAGTTTTATTTATTTTTTGTTCCTTCGCGAAGATGAGAAATTGTGTCATATTCTTGTTAATGTATGTTGTTAATGTATAATGTATTCTTGTATGTTATTAATGTATATTCTATTCCATGCTCGAAAAAGCAGAAACGTATAAATCTTGACCAGTCAGAAATAACTGTGAATGCTTTCAGATTGATCAAATCAAGATTGTAAAAAGTATTCAAGATTATGTTATTTATCAATTTATTGAAACAAGTTTGTGTATATACAGTTGAACCTCTATATATCGAACATGAAAAAAAATCGATATATGTAAATTTCGATATATAGAAAGATTGCAGTTTTTCAACCTTTTGAGGCTAAAAACAATTACAGCTATTCTTTAGGGTTAAATAAGTATCAAAGGAAATTGTTTGGAGTTAATGATGTAACCAGGCAAGTTTTTTAGGGCTAAAGAAAATCAGAACTGAACGATCAATAACACTTATTTCAAAAATTGTACAAATTACATCTGTGATTGCAGAATTTTTACAAATGTACATTTATAATTTAACAAGTTTGCACAAAATATAATAAATAAATATGCAAACATTAACAAAAATGAATTTATTTTTGTTTTCGTGTAAAGTAGCTTCTAATGTATATTTTTGTATAATTCTTCAAGGAGGTCATGCTTAGGAACCATGTTCACAACATGAAAGGTAAAATTGAACTGAATTTAAAATGAAAATTTAACTTTATATGTTAGGAAAGAGGTTCAGAGAATTTAGATACTCCCTGCTTCTTCTGAAACAAGATCTACCCTGAATTTCCTTTGCTTTGCAAACCAGTGGAACATTTTTTTTTTCTTATTTAATTATTACCCATTCTCATGAACGCAAACTAAGGGCTGTTTTTGATGACAATCACATTTTATATATTTTTAAATGGGATTCTGTTTGTTCGATATATGGAAGTCCGATGTACAGAGGTTCGACATCGATTCTAAATAACAAATAGGACCTGTCTCATCAAGGCCTTAAAAGGATTCAGTGAATTTCAGTATGGAATCATGTGTGGATTTTTTGGAGTTTGTGGAGCAGCTGGAATTCTATTGGTCCTAAACTTTAATAACTCAGTTTAATCAGATCAGTATCATTGCAATGCTTTAAGTAATAGCTTTAAAATTTTGAATTAATTTTTTTTTCCAAAACGTTTTTGCGATTTAGACTAGAACAAATTAGTATAGATGTCTGTATCAACTTAATAAAATGCTTTGGTTGATTTCTCACCTGTCTTGGCTTATAATTAATATTATATCGAAGAGGACAGCTCTCTATTAACCTTTCAAAGCAATTAAGTGGATTGAATATAACTTGAATGAACGACTGGAAATACTGATTTGAATATCCCAATGACCGGAAAATCGAGGCAGTCTCTTCATCGAAATTACGTATCGATCCACTCCTTCCCATTGGCATCCACATCTTCTCACAAATATAATTTGACTTCGATGGTACCTGACATTGAAAAACATATCTCTAAAAATCAGAAAATCAACTATGCCTAAAATCACCTAATAATATTTATTATTATTAGGTGTTACTAACAGATAAAACTAATAATCTTAAATAATATAACAATAATATAACCGTTGTCATTAGAATTAATTAAAAGTATTTAACGCTAGCGCCGGAATTAAAATGCTACCAAATTCTATTAAAATATAATGCAAAACTTCTCAAATTTCGTATATGAGACTTATGTATTAATACAAATAGCATAGATTTTGGTTAAAATTGGATAACCGGGAGTGGTACTTTACTTTACTAGAAGGTAATAATAGACTTTCATCTAATATTATATTAAATACAAAATTTCTCAAATTTAGCATAAAAGACTTATATGCCAATATAAATAACATACTAGATTCTTGCTAAAATTGTATAACCGGAAGTGGTACCTAATTAGAAGTTCATAATATTTTTATTATTTTCATAATAGATACTTTAAATATTTCTCTATCAAATTTAGAAATAAAAGCGTCAAATAAAAATTTGGTGCCAAGTGTCATTTTTGTGATACTGCTCATCTTTGGAATTTAGTAACAAAATAGTGATTCAAGATCAGTTTTTGAGCCACCGATTTATTGTTTAATAGGCGTACAAGGAAGTCATGTGTTGTCCACATCAGATTTTTTATTTCTGAAATTTTATATGTTTTATTCCAGATCAAATCCGTTGTTTCTGCATATTTTGTTTGTATATATTTACCTAATAATTATCGATTTTAATTTATTACTTATATAGTATTGTATTCGGATTCCTCTTATGAAATCACCATAAAATTAAAATGCAATGTGTATATTTATAAAGACTAGGATTGCCTAGTGGTTGAAATTCGATCAAAAATACAATATTATATCAGTTTTATGATTTATTTATACAATTAATATGAGCAGAAATGTTTTGTTCTGCTATTGTTTAAATACAAATTGAAATTAAACAATCTAATTAATTAAAGTTATTTATTATTATTATTCTCCGATTTTTACTATCTGTTCATGTGTATTTGTAGTTATTTGAAAAATCGGAGAACATGTTACAGAATATTCAAAACAATACATTTCTCTTGGTCAGGAAATTTCTTTGGAAAAAAACTCAGTAAAGAATTGGATAGAAGACTGAAAATAGGATGGCACAAATACTGGTCCTTAAAGAAAATCTTTAAGGGTAATTTCACAAATGACCTAAAAGCTAAAGTGCTTCAGTCTTGTATTCCGCACAATCCTGTACGGCGCTCAAACTTGGGCACTAACCAAGAAGGAACAGGAGAAATTGGATACAATATAAATGAAACTTTTGAGGAATATGGTGGGAATCAGAAGAAGGGAGAAGATAAAGAATCAAGAAATTCTTTCTCAGGCAAAAGTCAAAAGTTTAAGTAAGGAATCCCAAAAACTGAAATAAAGGTGGTCTGGTCATCTGGCCAGACTGAAGGACGACAGGTGGTCGAAAAGTTTTACCGAATGGAACCTGATAGACCAAGTGAGAAGGAGAGGAAGACCATACATGAGGTGGAGAGACGAAATCACCCGCAGAATGGGAACAAACTGGATCAAAGCGGCCAGGGACAAAGAGTGCTGGTTAAAAATTGTTTATACACTATAAAGATTGTTTTATCTGAATTTTGAATTTTATCTTATCATATTTGAATTTTTAAAGAACTAGTAAATTAATGAATTTTAAGCTTTATCAATATATATTACAATTATATTTTCTCTGTTATATGGTAGTATATTATTATATTTGTATCTTCATTATTTATGTTTGAATAATTATATTGTTGAGCGGAACTCCATTGTACCTCCTCCGGGAGAGGCTTTTGTCATGAAAATGATGTCAATAAAGCTATATTATTATATTATTATCATCTTAATTATTATTATAATAATCAACCTGACAATACCTATCCAATTATATATCTATTTCTCCCCTACTATACATACAGACGGAGTAATCGACAAAAATACTGCTTGCCAATTATAAATAGATGAACACAACAATCACTCAGTTATGTTAATTTTGTATTTAGCCCAACCTTGACTTTACATAGACAACAGTACGTATATATAACTACTTAATCATATTTAAAACATTCAAGCGTAAATTAAATGACATGTACCTCCATTATCCAAGCCCTTGATTGATTGATAATAATGAATTCACTAATAGGCACAAATAATCATTACACTTCCTCGAATAATGGCTAAAACATTGTAGTGCCAAATAGATTGAAATAATAATCTCTCACGGCATCTATCGATTACTGTGCCTGGTTCCTATTTTCCTCAATAGGCTGCAGGGCCGCCGTCACCTCAACACGGGCCCGAAGCAAAATAATATATCGAGCCCCCACCCACTCATCATTTCATGCGTTTTAATTTTGTCAATAAATTTAATATGTGGATTAAGGTATTATGAAGACGAAACTTATTACTACATTATAATAATAATAGTTTATTGTTTCACATAAAATACAATACAAATTTTTAATAAAATTGCTTAACTATGATAATTTAATAATAGTTACTTAAGTAAAGTGTTCATAAAAACACTAGTAGAGTTAGACTTTTTTTTTACAATAACAATTTTGTGGTGTTTGGGTAAAGGGGTACAAGTCATTTTTTTGCGACAATGGATTTAAGTTATATTTTCTTCTTTACATTGAATTTTACCATAGAGAAAAAAAAAATTACCAAAGAGAAAAAAAAAAAGAGTCAATAAACACTGTTTTAATAGCGAAAATAATATTTCTCGAAGGTAAAGTTCATTTTAAAGAATAAAATAAACCCAGTGGTACTCAAAAATGACTTTTACCCCTTTTATATAATTATAATAATACTTTATAATATCAATATTTCTGTACGAATATACTTAAGATATTGCTTTTATAATATCGATATTTCTCTGCCGATACCATTAAGATGTTGTTTTTATAATAATGATATTTTTGTGCCGATATAATTAAGATTTTTTTTTTTATAGTATCGACTGTCTTTTTATTAAGTCTTTTTATTTGTTTTTATTAAGTTCATTTACAGCAAACATTAGATATTAAGAAACAGTTTATTTCCTATTCTTCTTCAAAAATTTTTTTATTTTTTAATTTGATAAATAAATTAACGATATTTTGAAATATCGATATATCTTTGCCGAGTTAATTAAGATATTGTTTTTATTAAGTTAATTTTCAGCAAGATTTAAATATCAATAAATAGATTATCTCTTAACCTCCACTATAGATAATAACACGATCATACCACACCACAAGTTTTTATGGTTCTTTTTAGAAACCGCCGTCTTTGTAGAATTTTTTTATCTTATACATTTTTTCTCTTGCTATTTTTTGAAAAATATCGTTTTTAAAATTTAAGATGAATATAATATGATAGAAGACTTGAAGAAAAGCTAGTGAAAAAAAGTCTTCGTTGAAATAAGATTTATTAATGATCGAATTACTGCATGATCGACGTTTCAGGGTTCTTCCCCATCTTCAGGGCCAAATTGCAATGTGATGCTTTAAAATCTCAAATTTTAATATCGATATTACGACATATAAAGAAAAAAAATTGGACAAAAATATCTATTTTTTTAAATATCGGTATATCGATATAATTTCAACATACCTAAATCAAATTAGTATTCCTGAATGAAATATCATCAGTAATCCATTATGTCAGATGATAATTCGCGAATACTAATTTGAAAAGCGGGTGATTTTTTCCGTTTCCAGTCCAAAATCTCTAAAATTATTAATTTACGATTTACTTTTTACGATGTTTGGACAGAATTTTGATGGCTTCATATCGCAGTAGCTATATGACTTATTGCAAAACTTGCAGAAAATTTAACGTTCTTTACAATTGTTAATAATACATTTTTACCTCAAATGTACTGGAAGCGAGTTACTGAGGAATAACTGAAAACACTTTTCTTAGCGGTTTTTGAAGATGGCGATAACGCACAAGAACACGATCTTAGATTTTTTACGAGAGAGGTAATATACACAGCATATTTGAAAATCAAAATTACGCCATCTTTTGCAATCCAAAATACCTCTGCCAGGGATCGGGAGATTGCCAATTTCGAGAGCTTTACTTAACTGAATTTAAAAATTTGATACTCAGTGGACGCAGAATTTGATACGCTACAAGTTTAACATAATTCATAAATGTTTTATAATACTGATTTATATTAATCTAATTTAATATGTATAATAATACCATCTATATTTTGAATTGCTTATTTTTGAATTTTTTGTGTGTTTTTGGAACTGAGGATGAATGTATAACATTCGAAACTAGTTTTCAATAAAACAAATTTATAGAAGTGGCAAATAATTTATCAATCCCTAATTAAAAAGATTTTGCCAGGTAAATAAATTCCTACTGTATACAATAAAAAAAATTATTATCTCGGGAAAAATTGTTTCACGTGTTCCTGTAAAAATCGCTAAATGGCGCTTACGCCTTTTTCAAAAAATGACGTCGATAAATGGTACTCTGTCTCAGTTTTTGACTAATTTCGAAAAAATCGCTCTTATTTGACCGTGATTTTTCGACCACACCACCGAATTATTATGTTGTGGTACTCATTCGAAGCAAGATTTAATTTTCTTTAATTTATCATACCATAATGTTTTCGATTGAATGCACCGTTTAGGAATTATTTACGAAAAAAGTCCTAAAATGCCGATTTTTTTGTGCTGCCAAAAATTCTCCCGAGGTTTTACCTGTGATAGCATTTTTGGTTTTTACATGTTTGCACCTATATAAACAAGTTTAAAACAATTTTGAACCCACCTTTTGCATCCAGACCTTTGGATGCTCTACTGACTGGCCTTTTTTGATGGAAACAGCAGGTAGGTAAAAAAAAATAAAATAAAAACAAATAAATGAAACTAACCAACATTACTTTATTAATGTAATAGGGGATTATAAAAGCTTTGATGGAAAAAAGTGCAAAAGATGATCACCACTGGTTTATTATTTGTATTTTTTTAAACCAATATTGCAATATCTGAACCTTCATTATTTACCGAAATGTCTGTTCGGCGCGTAGCTACTAGGAAGGTACATAAGTACATTAGAATTAGAATCCATTCTCCTGTCAATAAAAAAACTGAGCTGTAACTAATAGTTTGTAATGGATGGTGTCTCAAATGAGTGATGGAGTCATACGTTTTACCTCTTTGTCTTTTTATAGTTCTAATAATATAACAAGAGAGAGAGAAAAACACTTCATTTGCCGGAAACATTATCAATCAGATATTAGGTTGTAAATACATATATTAAAAATGGTATAATATGTGCCCATAATTATCTAAGTCAAAATTTAAAAAAAAATGAATTTATCACTTATTTCACACGACATGATTTTAAACTAAATTTATTTAATATAATTTTTACGATATCGTCAAAAATGAACTTTTAGATTGTAGTTGTAATTACAACGTTATACGGAATTCATTTAGTTTTAGTTATGAATGTGGTCTAAGTTAAAAGTGGTCAATTTAATCAATTTAAAGAAATTATATAAACATAAACTATTATATAAACCTAAAAGAGGAAGACCAAAAATATAGGAAAATATTCAATTACTTCCCTTATACAACACCACTAGTAACGGAAGAAAAACAAAGATCTTATGTGTTTACTACCATACATGTAGTGTTCCAGTTTTCAGGAACATTTTAAAAATCTTAAAAACTCGAAATTATGATAAAAATGGATTACTTGTTAAAAATTATTAATAAATGTTTATGAATTATTTCATTAAAGTTGTTGTTTCAAATAAAAATCACAATTTTTTATTACTTTAAGTCAATTATAGGACATCGAGCTAATTTTGAAAATGGTCTAAGTCAATTCAAACTTTAAAAAAAACATTTTTCTATGAAATTCACACAAAATTTCATATCTATAATAAATTTCCATTAATCAAGACTAATAAAATTATAAATTGAAATGTCGCATAGTATGAAAATATTTTTTAATTTATTCAAATGCGATTCATTAAATATCTCGAAACAAGAAATATATGACTAAGACCACTTTCATAATTATGGGCACATATCAGGGGTACAAATAAGTTTCCGCCGTTTTTAACCAAAAATTACGAAGTTATTGTAAACAAACGGTACATTACATTTTATTAAAAATATTGTCCACCACTAGCTACTACTTTTTCCCATATTTCTGGAAGCATTCGAATACCACGTCGAAAAAACTCTTCATTTTTTGAGGCTACCTATTAAACGATCCAATTTTTCGTATCTTCATACGATGTGAAGCGCTGCTCAGACAGACCATGTGCCATCGACTGGAACCAGCGGTAATATCTGGAGAATGCGGCGGGTGGGATAGAACTTCCCAGTTCAATCACCAGTTACTATACGGTGCGAAAAACCTTTTATTTTATGCTTGGCAAGTAGCATTTCAGATGTGCACAATCGGCGTTCAATGTCTCTAGGCTTCCTGTCCTTCATTTTGTATCATTCCCAACGATTTTAAACGATGTGAAATTGCTTGTTGACTCACTAATGTAAGTCCAAGTTCTTCTTGCATTTGGTACGAATATTCCACCAATGATGCTTCCAATTCTGTGTCCTACACTTTCGGCTGGCCACTACGTTCTTAATCCTCCACGTCAAACTCGCCGTTTTTAAACTTTTGAAACCACTCAAGACAACTTCTCTGGCTTAAATCAGCATCACCGTATGCTTCTACAAGCAATAGATTTAAGTTACATAAATAAATCAAATAACAATTATTCGAAACAAAATTTGACATTTTCGCACGAAAAAAAAATACGTACTGCTAACACAAAGTCACGAGTATTTAAGGTTATGTTGTTGCCATATGTCCAAACTTGCCATGTGCCGTTGTTCAACTGACAATTTTAACAAAATCTTGTCGGTGGAGCCATCTATAAACAACGGAGGAAACTTATTTGTACACCTAATATAATTACAGCTTATTATCAATATTATAAATAAATATAGGTTTTTTTTTTCTATTTTATTTTTTGAATGAAATGAATGAATGAAAAAATAATCTTTATTACTCTAAGAATAACATAAATATACAACTTAGACAGGATTTGGCTGGCTTCACTGTGATAAATCAATTATATTACTAACTAAAAGTCAAATAACAATTATTTATAAAAATGAAATATAGATATAATAATAAATATATAAATATACTTATATTTGTTCAAATTTCTTGCATAGTTATTTATTCTTTACATGGACGCGGAAGATTGATCATTCAGGAGATGGAGAAATAAATGGTGTTTAAATGAGGTTAGGGAGGAATTTTGACGAATGGAGATGGGTGAAGAATTTTTCAAAACAAGGTAGCACAAATGATAAAGAATTTTTCAAAAGAAGCAGTTCTATGGGAGGGGGGGGAGGGAGGGGAATACACAAATCAGTAGGGTGAGATCTTGCATTTAGGAGATGAATCGAAGAAAGTAGGGTGAGGAGGTCAAGAATATAGGAAAGTTTTCTGGATCTTAAGGATTAGAATAAGAAGGTATGGAGAAGTTTTCGTCAGAAATTAGGATAAAGCCACCCTTGCTCAGAATTCTAATGAGGAGACCTGAGAGATCTGTTTCCATTTTATATTATTTTTTTAACATTTATAAATAACAAGCAACAGACGCAGTCAAATATTTAAATTACCTAAAAAGCTCAACATAAAAAAAAAGTGTAATACAATGAATAATTCACACAATGGATATACAAAATAAATGGATTAATTTAAAAAAAAAAATGGATTACATTGTAAAATAAACATTATATTCAAATTTCATAAATACATAAATAATTTATAAATATACTTCTGAATCTCATATATAACCAGAGGTTTCATAAAAACGTGTACGCAAAATTTCAACATACAATAAATATTCTTCGTACTAATTGAACATTAATTTGCATGCTCATACGTGATTAGTGTCCTTAAAAAAAAAAAATTAAATGCGTCTTGAATAGTGACTGAATACAAGAATAGTGACTGGCACATCTCCAGAAAGCTTCGGTAGGACAATCTAAGATTAAGAAGAGAACAAGTCAGTTTTGGGAATATGCCTGTCAGTCAGAGAGGTCACTCAATGAAGTAAGTTGAGTTATTTTAATAGTTGATTGAAATATTTTAAATGTCAACCATTTTTTTTAAAATGTTTCCCCCTCTCTGCCGTTTTAGGAATAAAATCAAAACTTCCTACTCCATATTCAAATTATGTATTAATTTTTAAGATTTATCTTTTTTCGATTTAATAACTATTAAAAAATTAATTTAATATATAGCTATTTTATATAACTATTATTTAGCTAATTTATATCTTCATAAACGATTTTTTGGATTATATTCGTCTATGCTACTTGACTATTCTTAGGATATAATCAAGCGGTGGCTATACCGGGTGTTCAAGACTCGATTAACATCCTCCTTAAAATCCGCCATTTTTTTTTTAAATTTTGGAATGAAACTTGGTTGGATACAACTGTGTTGACTCAAGTTTTTTTTTTTAACTCATACCCAACACTAACTTTATCCAGTATTTCTTGGGGGGAGGAGAGGGGGAGGAGGTTTTTCGTTAAATAGTCACAAACTGCCGCAGCCGTTCTTCCAATGAACGCTAGGACGTGCAACGATACTACATCAGCTTCTAGACATGTTTGTTTAATACTTTGTAGACTTAGAACGTGTAATTTTATTATAGGATTTGTGAATTGAATCTTCCAAATGTATTTTATTATATAACCTTCATAATTAACTTATAATGACAACGTTTTGAGGCAAATGTCCCATATTCAGGTCACAGTATTGCAGTTCTTTAAATAAAAACAACTACGTATAATTATATATATATATATATATATATATATATATATATATATATATATATATATATATATATATATATATATAATCGTGAACTGTTTTTTTAAGATTTGCCTTTGGTACCTCTAGGCCGTCCCACGTTTCCCATCTTTATAGCGAAATAATGTGGCTCTTTCCCTCCATTCGTAGACAATATTTCCTCGGGTCTTTCCTATATCAAACCATCAACTCCCAGCATCCATCCTATATCTATAGACTCCTACAATTTAAATCCTCGGTCCACGCACAGGAAACAATATCGCGCATTTCTGACCTCTATATCCCTTCCCATAGATCCAAAACATTCGAACGTTCCTTTCTTGCCCGTTCCACTATCCTCTGGAATTCTCTCCCTTCTAGTATCAGTCATGTTTCTTCTCTATCCTCATTCAAATTCCACCTATTCCAACATCTCCTCACTTCCAAAAAAGATGCTGTATAAGCAAATAATAAAAAAAAAAAAAAATTTAAGGTGAACAATGCGATCAAAAGTTTATGATGTTTAAGACATTTATAGGACATTTATCTATAATTTTCATTTTTCTCACCTTCTTGTTTTTCTTTTCTTCTTTTTCATTTTTTGTAATACTTGTATATTTGTGTTAAGTTAAGAACCCATTTTTTGTTTAATTATTTTTATTACTATTAATATATAGCTTATCTACTTTTATTATTGTAGTTTTTTGGCCAGATTTGGTTTACTTTATATTTGTTCAATTTTGGTTTTTTGAAGGGATCTAGTCTCAGAATGAAGCAAATTTTCTATCCATTTACCACAATATATGTCATTTGTAGATCTAAAACTAACAATGTTAACTAATAAATTGTCTAATAATATAATGTCTAATAAATAAACTAATAATAAATTGTCAAAAATGCGACGAGGGTCATTTCATTTTTCCATTGTCACTCAGCACTCCAATGGATTATCTAATGTATTAGCTCTTTGTGTACATCTTAAACCTTCCCCTAAATCGATTATTGCTATTATTACTATATCTATTAATTTGTTTTATTTGTTTAAAAATATGGTTTTTAACAACACATTGAGTGTTGTTATTTATGATAACAAATGTTTATTATGTCAATTATGTTAACATTTTATTTCCAGTTTATTTATTCTGTCTATAGTCTTTACTTAAGTTTTTAATCCATTTTAAAATTCACTATTTGTCTTATATATTTATATATATATATATATATATATATATATATATATATATATATATATATATATATAGCTTCTTTAATTCTTTTATTTTTTTTTTGTTTTTAACAATATCTAATATCTTTGGATTATTGAAGTCGAATTGATGTTTCAGTGTAATGCTGTGTTGGGTAAGTGCAGTTTCTAATGTTTTGATTTATCCTGGTTTTTCATTTTTTTGATGTTTCGCATACGTATATTCCATCACAATCTTGACATTGTAGTTTGTAAATAATATTTTGCTTGTCATTATTTGCTATAATGTCTTTCATATTGTTTAGATAATTCTTCAATTTATTGTCATTGATTATCCCAGCTTTAAAAAATTAAGTTCATATGTTGTGAAGGTATTCTTTTTGTCTTATTCGTCAAGCTGGGCACATAAAATACATTTGGAAGATTCACTTCACAAATCCTATTAGAAAATTCTAATTCTTCATTAGAATCACTAAATTAAAAATAAGTAAATTCCGTGAAGAACTCAGTGGGTCAGGATGCATCTCAAATGGACAGGTTTCATTGGCCTGCTAAAGGATCAGGGGATCCAAACGTTTGTTCCTCAATGCGCCAGTGGAACGGACACCCAACATAGTTTATTAGGAGGCGTTCCAATAAAACAACACTCAAAAAAACCTTTATGTTTTCGGTTTACTTTACAAAGTTATGTTATAATTAATATTATATATATTAGTGTTTACAAGAAAAAAAATAAACATTAACAAAAAAGGAAATGATTAAAATAAAGAAAATTAAATTTAAACTAAAACACAAAGAAATTTAAAGTTAAAATTTTAAAATAGTAAAATAAGTAAATAGTTTAAATAAAGAACGTTAATGTTATCATCAAATAATTGCGAAATAAGCAAATAATATAAATAAAAAATAAAGTTAAAATTAAAATTAAGAAACAGAGCGTTAAGATTAAATAATAGTAAAATAAGTAAATATATAATAAAAATAAAGAAAATTAATTTTTAATTGATTATTAATTTTCAGGAAAAAAATTCCTATTCATCATCATTCAGATAGTTTATTTAGTTAATTAATTTTACCCAACGTTTTGGACTAGTTCGTACATTTTCAAGTGTCGCATGTACTTTTTCAAATTTTTGCCTCTTTCTTTATCCTATTTTCATGTTGTTTTTTTTAAACGTCATCTTTTTAGCTTAAAATAATGTTTATTTATCTTCTATATTAATATAATTTTTAAAAATTTACTATTGATATAGATTCTTCCCCTTCATGTCAATGTCTTCCCTGTTTATCACTAACTGATAATTACTATATACATATATATATATATATATATATATATATATATATATATATATATATATATGTATATATATATGTATATCTATATTTATGTATGTACATAATAATTATCAATTAATGATAAGCAGGCAAGACATGGACTTGAAGGGGAAGAATCTATTTCAATAGTAAATTTTTAAAAATGATATGAATATAAAAGATAAATAAACATTTATGAAATCCGTGTAAAAGGAATTAACTGAATAAACGATACGAAGAATGATGGGAAGCAAATTTTTCTACTGAAAATAAATAATGAATTAAATGAAGATAACCTGTCGAAAATGAAAAGTTTATGTTATTAAAGTTAAAATTGAAACAAGAAACTTAAAAGTTAAAATTAGAATAAACAAAATATGGGTAGTTGCAATTACAATAAAGAAAACTAAAGTAGAAATTGAAATATAGAAAATTAAAGTTAAATAAAAATAAAGAAACGAACATTTCGTATGCATTCGTATTAAAGTACAGTATATTAATTACTAATTTGGTATAATTATTTACTGTTAATAACAAAAGATGACATAATATATAACTACACATTGCGACGAGGTTGTTTGAATCAGTTAATGATCAAAAAATGTAAACTAAACCAAAAAAAAACAAAAAACAATTAGAGTTTGGTCAGGTTCGCGGCCAAGGCCGGATAGTACCTCGTCTCTCATTGGCAATTCAAGGGCAATAACCACCCATCGGATTGGTCTATAAGGAAATAACAACCATAATTAGTCACAGGTGGGCATTAACAAGATAAATCAATCAGCTACCTCAAAGGTGTACGTATTTTTCTTCGTCAGCAAGATGTTATTTAGGATTCGAGAGATGGAAACCATTGAAAAACGGTGATGAAAAAAAACCTATGAAAATAATTACAATATTATTAGTTTCGAACTTTTTGGAGCGAATGACATGGTTTTTGTGTTCAGTGGAACGATATCGAAATATTGAGCTACTAAAACCAATGCCATGGGTCAAATTCGATAAATAATTTATTTGATTTCTTAAAGAAACTAACTTTTTTCTTATTATTTCTTAATTTTTCAAGGAATCGTACACCCTTCATATATTCATAAATATTAATTATTGCATTTTTGACAAAGTTTCGAGCCCAAATTGCCTCATCATCATAATCCATCTAAAATTAACGATTATATCTTCAAGATAATAACAATATACTAAAATATTATATCACATTACATCAATAAATATTAATAAAGACATTTGTTCAAATCAATACAGCGCTCAAATATGAAAAAATATATACATACAACAAAAGATACATTGACATTACCAAATTAAACATAAATTATTTATGTAATTACCTAGTTTTTCCTGTTTTCATTATTCAATTAAAGGATATGTTCAAAATTCATTGGAATTGAGAAATATTAATCAATATAATTAGACATAGAAATTCTCTAACGAATGTCGTTTTTGAGATACTGCTATTTTCAGAATTAAGTAACCAAACAGTGATTCAGATTCACCTATTTGTAACTTAATAGGCGTACAATGTGTCGACATCGCATTATTTAAATTGACCAACTGAATGGAACAAATAATTAAAGTAATTATCACCGATTATAATGTTTACTAATTAATAAATATCAATATTCTCAAGATTATGGGAAAGCAATTAAATGAATAAAAAAAACATCCTTAATGCCATGCATTTTAATTATAATTTTTTTTTATATTGTCCTCAGAAAATACCTTGTAGCTTAAGAACTCTTACACAGTAGATAGATAGTTTGACTTGGTATTTTCTGTTATGGACTTGTTTCCTGTTGGAGCTGATGTTCTCTCCACCATGTAAGTTATTTAAAGTAAACTGCCGATTGAGGAAGTTGTATTATAATAGTAAAGTAGTTATATTAAAATACTTAAAGCAGGATTATAAAAGTAGAACCATACTAGATGGGATGGAAAGATGATCGGTGTCCCCTGCAATTTTCTGTACCATCCTCGTAGTCTGGCCTATCTTCGGCAAATCAAATGGGCTTCCTTTATAAATGCCGTCATTTGAATTCCCTCTGCAAAAATGTTTCTTCTTTCCAGTCCCTCTTGTGTGTTTTTTCCTCAAGTTGCTCAGTTACAATGTTACATAATTATTCGTAGTAACGTAAATTGATCTTACTTTTAATCATTACGTAACGTTTTCCTTATACAGTGTTAAATAAAAGAACTGCTATAAAGTGATCATAATTCTGTGGTGATTGGGTAAATAAGGAAAAACCATATATATATATATATATTTTTTTTTTGCGACCGTTGGTTTAAGTTACCTATATATTTTGTTCTTTATAATGAACGTTACCTTGAAAAAAAGATATAAGTCAGTGAAACAGTGATCGCATTTCATATTAATGTTTCAATGAATTACGTAATTTTTCTCAAAAATAAATTTCATTATAGGGAACAAAATTTAACCTAAACCCATTTTTGCAAAAAAGTGACTTGTACCCTATTATCCAAACACCACAGAACTTATGAAGTTTAGTCGTTACGTCATTGGTCCCCAATCAGATGCTCCTCGTGATGCATATCAGACTGCTGGAGGTAACTGACACTGACCGGTTGAGGAAGTGAGGACTCTACACTGCCTTATATCGTTCATTTAAGATATTCTTATCTTATTCGAAATTTGTGATGAGGTTTTACAACTGATTATAATTATTGGGGATTTGGTTCAAGGGAAATCTTCTGGAAGAAGGCTTCATATCACTACAATATATTATTACGGTAGTATAGATCCCTTTCCCGGCTCTCAGGAGCGATGGATTTTGACGAATGAGGTATCAAAAGAAAGGAAATTTCACGGAGAAGTGACGAATCCTAATTTCCATTCTTAAATTCTTACTTAAATAAAAGTGATGAAAAAAACTGGAGGCAAGGCTCCGACGATTGGGAGTCGGCGGATTGAGACGGGTCAAGTCGGGTTTTAAAGATTATGACGTGTACATCAAGATCGGAACGTATTTGTCCAGCGTTTTAAAGCCCAAAAATCTACCGTTTTCGAGATAACGCAAGATATCGCACCTATGCCATCTTGCATACGTGACGTTGTCATGGCAACTTTATATCAACTTGAAGCAGTTTGAGTCTGTATACAAAAACTTTTTAATAAGTGGGAAATTATATATTCTTTTCCATGCCTAACCCGAAATAGCATTACTAAATATGAATACTATACATAGAAAATAATAAAGCTGGGTCTTATTGCTCAACTGTTGAACTGAAGAGATATTTTCCAGTGCGGTAAGCTAAGTACTAATAAAGTATTAACGGTTACTTCAATATAGTCAGTATAAACTATGCAGCTTCGCAAAATGTGTTTTAAATAAACTTTCTTGGTAATATTGTTCATACGATTAAACATGTTTCCCTATTATCGTTTACACTTCTAAAGTATCAGAGAGAAGAAAGATAGATATCGGATGCGAGAGCTCTCGCTCGGGTATACTAGTATTTATAAATATAAATGTATATAGGTATGTGTGTGTATATATGT
The DNA here is from genome assembly GCA_948150685.1 of Rhaphigaster nebulosa. NCBI lineage: Eukaryota > Metazoa > Arthropoda > Insecta > Hemiptera > Pentatomidae > Rhaphigaster > Rhaphigaster nebulosa. The sequence continues at coordinate 13,001,888 of OX411310.1, forward strand.
ATATATATATATATATATATATATATATATATATATATATATATATATATATATATAATTAATGCGTATATTTAGACTAAAGATATATATAATCCCAGTTGGAAGCAACCAGCTGCAATCATCGTATCCTTCGAGCGAGAAGGACGAAATGAGAAAAATTACAGTGTTGCTGGAGTTATATTAGCAGCCGAAGGACTCCAGGACCTGGGACAGGTATAGACTACACAATCTTACAACCAAGTCATCTCTTGAGAGAAATTATGAAGAATCTTTATTCTTAGGCCTACAGAAATAATACAGAGTCATGATTAGTATGTTTTTAATTAAGTCGGATTAAACCTACATTAACTTTTGACACTATATTATCCATTATATGTATAATTTTCTAACCATGTTTTATCGTTTTTTGTTACATTTTTTCTAGCCAAGATAATTTTTAAATATCCAATAGCCCCAAAAATTCATTAAAAATTTACTTTTATTTTATACCTTCTCGTATATAATCTTGTATAAAAAATGATTTATTATTATTTTTTTTTTTTTATTGTTTTAAAAATAAGTTATCTCCCTGCCTAAGGAAGATTGATGATATTGACTCTCATACTCGGGCAATAATATTTTCAAATATTTGTTTAATTATTTCACTATTTATATAAAAATTGATTATAGGCATTCCATTAGTAATGAAATGAAATAAAAGATAACTTAAAAATGTTTAACTCTTAAGAGTAATTAAAAGCGGCCCAGCTTTTGAATCCGCCATTGCGAGGGGGAAGGTGTGTTTCCTTTAATTTTCCTCAATTTTTCTTGAGTTAAGTCAATGGCCAAATTATAAAAATGAATTTATTTTGAGGTGATCGCAACAGTTACAATTGATTTCTCGCTCAAAGTGCATCTCTTCTCTTAGGAAAAAAACATATCGACAATAATGGAATTTACTCGCTAAGGTATGTACCTTAAAATAGCATTCCTCTAAATTGTGTCAATCAATTTTATTTAAAGCTCTAATTTTTAAAGAAGCTTTAAAAAAATATATATATATATCGTTTTATACTATTTGCATATTCTTGTCGTGTGCATGAGCTTTATTATTCAGCATAATTAGGTTGGATCTGCGTACGATTTTTATAGTTATATGATTTTCTTCAACGAATGCAGAGCAGTAGGTATGTTTCCTTCATGAAAATAACGATCGAATACTTACAGTTTTTTACTACGTTTGGTGTTGCATGCGGAGAAGTCTAATGAACAACACCGTATTAGGAAACGAAAAAAAAAATTTACCGCGTCTTCAGCAGCTTCAGCAGAATGTTAGGTTGTTTCAATAAAATAACTGATCGTTGTAAATAGTTGAATCTTGGTTTTCTTTGATGGAAAAAAAAAAACAAGTGAAAGTTTGTTATTTACATTATTCACATTTTTACATTTGTGCTTATATTTATCTTTTTAAATCTACTATTTAATGCTTTTTGGCTATTATTTGTCAAATAGTTATTTTTGACCCTTGCTATGGAGCATATTTATGATCAGAATGACATTTCTTACAAGAATCCACAATCAGTAGATTTTTGTCCAACAAATCTCCTATACTCGATGCACTGTTGCTGATCAGCTAAATAAAAAACAAAAAATTAAAATATTCATCACTAATAAAATAAATTTAATTGAACCAAAATCATAATTACCATTTTTAGATTTGAATAGAAAAAAAAGAAGGTTATTGTGAGATAAGTTTCCTTTCAAAAAAAAAAAGAAAAAAAAAAGTGTAGTTTACATATTCACATTTGCATAGTTTACAATTCGGGTAAAACAATGCGCACGATTTCTAATAAAAAAATAGATGAATTCGTTTAACGAAATATTAATCATTAACATAATTATTTACATATAATGAAGAAAAAAAAAATTACATTGCCATATGGTAAAGAAAAACAAAAACGTCTGAGAAGTTGGTCTGTATATCTCTGCTAATACTGGTCCGATATTGATGGTTTTTTTTAGTGTTCAGCAGGAAATTTATTTAAATTTTATAATTGATTCGGGATATACCCATGTACATATATTTTGTATGTTTAGAATTTATTATAAACCAAAAATTTTTTTATTTTAAAAATATTATTTGGAAGAACTATGAATTTTTTTTTTTATTTATTAGTAAAAATAAACAAGAGAAACTAAAACCCAACACAATTTGGAAATAAAATAAAATACTGGCTATGTTATAGGCACATTGGCTTATAATTGAAGAAAAATATGTTTAGTTCGCTTATATGTTTGTATCTGCGGATAGTAGCTTTTGTAAAATTATCTATCTCAGTTCAGAGAGTGAGGACATCATTTAAAGAAGCCATGGATTAATTTGCATATGTGCTCTTCTGTGATAAATTTAATTCTGAGTGGATCTTTGTTATTTTAGTGTAATAAGCATAATTATTTATAATTCTGAGGCATTTATTTTGAAATACTTGATTTTTTTTTTTAATTTGTTGAACTGGTGAAACTCAAAATGGGACAAGCATAAGTTAGGATTGGTCATAAAACTGATTTTGTATAAAATAAATTTATTTCTTGGAGAACGTTTTGATTTTTTATTAAAATATGGATAAACTTTATACAACATTTTCCCGCCGGTTTCTATTTTTGAATTTATATGTTGATTTAATAGGAGTTTATTATCGAGTGTTACTCCTAAGTATTATTGGCAAAAGGAATTGAGGCATTATTTAAGATTATGTTTGGTGGTAGTAAAAATTACGACTAGTAAAAATTATTAGTTCAGTTTTATCTATGTTGAGGTGTAATCCCCATTTTTTAAAGTATTTAAATGATTTCTTGAATTATTCTTTTAATCTATTGATAATGGTGTCTATTCGGTACGAATATGAGAATATCGCTGTGACGTTGGCAAATAGGGCTGTATTAACTTTTTTTATTTTATGTATGTCATTAATGAATAAATAAAATAAAATTGGGCTTAAGCAGGAGCCTTGCTGAAGACCGGTAATAGTATAGCAGATGGGTGAAGATAAATTATTCACTAAAACAAAGAGAGTTCTATTGCTTCAAAATGACAGTATGAGTAATATTAAAGTTTATTAATTTCAAAATCAGAAACTTTGGAGTGACAGTGTTGAATGCTTTTTCAATATCGATGAGGATCATGCCGTTTTTTGTTATTAAATTTTTCGGTTATATTATAAACAACACGAGCTAATTGGCTGGTAGTTGAATGGTAATGTCGGAATCCGAATTATTCGTCTATTAATATATTGTTGGTTGTAATGTGTTGAGTAAGGCGATGTTTTATAATTTTTTCAAATAGTTTTGAAAAAATATTAAGAAGACTAATAGGTCTATAGCTTGTTTGGTAATTCCAGATCTATATGTGGTCATACCAAAGGGATGAGTTTTGCAATTTTCCAATTGAAAGAGAAGTAATTTAGTATCGTACAGCTATTGAAAAGTTTTGTAACATGTATTATTGTTTATTTTGAAAGTTTTTTTAATTAATATTGTAGGTACAATTTCTTGCTGTGTGATTTATTAATGTTGAGGGGCTTAATGAGAGTGGTGACTTCCCGCGGAGAAATTTGTTTAAAATTAGAGGAGATTGGTTTTATATACTTGGTTTTATATATACTCATCAATAGATTTAGTTATTTTTCTAAAGTGTCTATAAATATTTTATCATAGTTAAAAAAATATATACTTTTTGAGTTATGCGCGAATGAACTTTTATTTTCTTCATAAATTTTTTTTCTAATTTTTCTCGAGGATGTGCTACATTGGAAAATAAAAAAAATTTTGAAGAGAAGATTTTAGGAATGTTTCATCGAAATAATTCAACAATAACAGTAAATCGAAATGCGCATGTGCGATGATAAATCAGATATATTCGGAATTAGTGCCCTTAAAAAACTAATTTCTCCAATTTTGGGCAAAATCGGACAAGCCGTTTTCGAAATATAGATGTGTCAAGGAAAATATGTTTGCGCATGCGTAAGCGAAAATAGTGGGTGTAATTTGATAAAAAGTTATACGGAACCATCTATGTACCATAAAAATCTATAAACATTTCATCAAAATCGGATTAACGGGAAACATAAATGCAGACAGACACGAGACCAAATTTGTTCCTTGATGTCTGAAACGAAAAACGCGAATGGAAGTTTTCGATTTTGAGAACATATTTTTTTCAATTTCTGTATGAATTGAAAAACCCTTCGGCAGTGAAGAAGCAAAAAAAGGAAAAAAAAAAAAGAACCGATAGGAAAAAAGAAAATCTATGCCCAAAAATTAGCGCCAAGATATATGAATGGAGTAAAAGACTAGAAGAATAAAAAAAAATCTTTGATATATAGTCGAACTTCAATATATCGAACCTGAAGGCTCCTTGAAAAAAAAAATCGATATATAGAAAGATGGGAATTTGTCGCCCTTCTCAGGCTAAAAACAATTACAGCTATTGTTTAGGGTTAAAGCATCAAAGGCAATTTTTTAGGGTTAAAGAAAAACAAAACTGAACGATCAATAACACTAAAAATTTGAAAAATTGTACAAATTATATCAATGATTACCGATTTTTTTACAAATGTACATTAATAATTTAATAAGGAAATGTATTAAAAATATGTAGACATAGATAATTTTTTTTTTTCGTGCAAAATAACTTTTTGTGTATAATTCATCACCGATGTCATGTTTAGGAGCAATATTCACGACAAGATAGGCAAAGTTAAAATGAATTTAAAATGAAACTATAGTTTTATGTAAGGAAAGAGATTAGTGAATTTAGGTACACCTGTGCTTCTTCTGCCCAGATTTCCATTGCTTTGTAAACCAGTGGAACACTTATTTTTCTTATATCTTATTAAAGGGCAAATTATAACTTCCAGGTGTAATCTTCTTCTTTATTTCATTAACGTTTCGGGGAAACATTTCCTCATCATCAGAATTTTCTTTACTAAAATTAACAATTATTACATCTATCAATAAATTTCATAAATATAATTTATAAATTTTCCAACATAGCATACACATAGGTCATATTAATTATTTAATATTATCTATAAGTTAACAACACATCTTCTGTTTATTTCTCTCCCATTGTTCTTAATTAAAATTTTCTGTATTTATTACTTTACATATTGCTGGAAGTCCAAAGTCACTGACTAACATTAGCTGAAATATATTCCTTTTTAACCTTTGTACTCAGCCTATATTTATCTCTATATTTGTCATAATTGTTTGCTTTTTTCATTTTTAATTAGTTCTTCTATTTAAAGCTATTAAATGATTTTTTTTATATATGTATATTTAAAAAAAAAAAATTTAATTTAAATATATAACCATGAGTTTTATTATGATTGTTTAATTTTAATTTTGTTAATAATATCTGCGCAATGTGTTCCTAGATGTTTAGTATCTGTTTTAAAATTAACTATTGTTTTGTTGTTTTTGGTAATATGGATGGCTTCTAGTAATTTTCTATTATTCGTTATGTGTGCGTAATCAAGTATTTTAGCGTTTTCAAAATCAAATTTATTAAGATTACATCTGGAAGTTATAATTTCCCCTTTAGTAAAATAATCACAGGAACTTCCTAAGAAATTATAAGAAAGAAGACAATTTTTTTTTTTTTTTTTGTTCAATTACTGCCTATTCTAATGTAGATAAACTAAAGCCTCTTTTTGATGACAATCATATTATATATATTTTTAAATGGAAATTTTTGGTTCGATTTATGAAAATTTTATTCGATGTACAGAATATTTTTATCTGATAAAAATTCACGGTTCCTAAAAATAGTTCGATATAAAGAGGTCCGACTGTATTTGTTGATGTAAAATAAGATGAGATTGAAACTGTGACATAAAGGAAGAGACACAATCCCGGCAAGCCACAACTAATAAATTCGGACCGTCATTACGTGATTAATGATAATTAGGATTGGTGACCTCTTTGATCTCTCTAATAGTTTCACCAATTCACCGCCAATTATGGCAATTAATGGGATTGGATCGAATGGAGTCACTGCGGTAGGGCGAATTTCCAATATGCTATGGCGATGTTTTCTTTTTTTATCAATACAACGTCTACAGAATTATCAGTAGTGGTTCCAGTGAGGAGCGAGAAAAGGAAGGAGGTGACCACCCCCCTGGGGGTCCCTACCCGCGCCATAGAAAATTTAAATAAATGCCTCATTGACGAATTTATTGTTCATATTGAAGATTGCCGGCGATGCCCCCACCCACCATATAAAAAAAATAAAAATAGAATTATAAAATACAGAACCCCGAAAGTTTATGTGATAGAGCCAAAACCTAAATCGCGGGGCTTCACGCTCTACAAAAATAAAAAAAATTGAATTATATAAAATTGCTTTTGAACAAAAAATCATAAAATTGAAACTGAAATGCAAAGTTATAGGTTCGTCTCTGTATCGCTTTCCAGCGCCCTTCAACACTTCTACGCTATCTCGCCGCATGTGGCCGAATCGAGAAAAAACACGGTATTCAAACGCATTTTTTTTTTTTAGATAATAAGTCGAACATCACATATATTTCATGAAAGGATTTCATGTAGAGAAATTTCTCGATAATTAATAGCGCTTTGAAAAATCGTCCTAGGACCATTTTGGTCTACACCTGTTTTTACATTTTCTCAATTCCCAGAAAAAGTTATTTTTTAAAATTAAAAATAAAATTTATACAAACCCAAAAAAAAAACACAATTTAAGCCCCAAAACAAATTCCTGGGACAAACCTGTACTAAAATGTCCAAAAATGGTCATATTTCGTGTTTTTTTTTGCGAATGGATGACCGAATTCAAATGCTTAATACTCATTTTTCCGTGTTTTTAAAAGCTATCATGCACTTTTTTATTTAAATATTTAATAAATATAAACACATCTTAAACATGAAAAAAAAAACATTTTTCGGCAGGTTTATGATTTTTTTTTTACCATGTTGCGACATACCGATTTTATCTAAAAAATATACAATTTGTTCCTAAGTCTATTGTGAAATTATTTTAAAAAATGAATATATTTACTCTATCGCGCCTGGACTAAGTATTGTTTCGCTGAGGACACTGCAAGGTCTAGATTGGCGGCTGTAAAGTGTTACAAGCATTTTGTCTAAATAAATCTCTCCTTAAATCGTGTTCACCCATCCGAGTACATATCATTAGACTCATTAAAAATTAAGCGATCTAGTGTGGTGATAATAGCAGGAGTGTTATTTTCCCATTATCATATGAACGATTTGCAAAACCGTTAATTTCAATAATTAACTTGCAACTGCTAATTTAATAATGTCATGAACTATTATTTCATTAAAAAAAATACAATCTCACAATGAGGATTTAATTATAGTTTAATTAGGAGAATATTTTTAGAAATCTAAAGACAAAAACTTAAGTCTCTCAAATACCAATAAATGACTAACCAGTCAACGTTTCTTCAGTTGAATCTGAAGATGAAATCACATAAATGCGTACCAGAAACCGTATATCTTACATCAATAGTATAAAGATGGCCATAAACGGTCAAGCTTGTATGAGCAATCATCTTGTACAATCATGCTTAATCGTGTGTGTTCAAGGTAAATGATTGAACAAGTCGTTTGATGATTGATTGAATTCGAATCATTCATACTTGTACAAGCTTCACGTTTCAAGCGTAACTGAACGTGTGTGGCAATGAACAAGACTGTGTTGCCAGTTGGGGTTTTCTTTAAAAAATTTTTTAGGGTGAGAAAGTTTTGGATTGTTTTTATCTACTCCTAAATGAATGCGTTCACCATTTTGATTAGAAAATGAAAATTATAATAATTATTATTCATCATTTATCTTTACATTACCTTAAAGTAAACAGATGTTTTACTATGGAGAGTGGGATAGGCGCATAGAAATAAAATATAAAAATAATATTCAATTTTTTTATTAATTATATATAGAAATCCAAAATAGAACAAGATGCATAAAATTAAAATATCTAAATAAAATCTCTATTAGGCCAAATCTCAAGAAAATTAGACCAGTAGTCTCGGAGAAAAGCCCCTGACGGCGGATGGTGGTCGGACGGATTTTTTATTATTCGATATTTGGATTCTACGTATCTTGAAATATAAAATCTCAAATGTTTTTACAAAATTACAAAAGTTCATTATTATAATTAATAAACCAAAACACAAAACTTAAATTTCCTGCTTTCTAATGGGGAATCGAACCATGGTTCATATGAACTTTTTTGTTGCTCTTGAGGAACAGAATCGGCACCTGATGTGTTCTGGTTTTTACCTTGTAAAACCTTCTTCTTCTTCTTTGGTAGCACTACAACCCCTGAAGGACCCTGGCTTCCTCCAACAGCAACCTCCATGCGTCCCTGTACAGTGCCACTGCCATCCAGTTTCCTACGCTCAGATACTCTCTAGTGTCATTGGCCACACAATCTGCCCAGCGTAGGTTTGGTTTGGTGGAAAAAAAAAATATCGATATAGTTTTTTAATACATCGAAATAGTAATTCGATATATCGATATTTAGTGCCTCGAATCGTCTCGATGTTTTTATTATGTTCATTTCCAGCAAAATTTAATTATCAAGAAAAAGGTTATTTCCTAATCTTTGTCCCATTCGTTTAGATTTTTTTTTTTTAAATTAAAATACTGACGATATTTTTATGCCAATATTATCAACACATCGATATTGTTAGTCGTCAATAATTTGATAAGTAATAATTCATCAATAATGGTATTTTGCTGTCGACATCCCATCCCTAGAACAAAGCCACTATAGATAGTAACACGAACACACCATACCACAAGATTTAATGGTTCTTTTTTTTTTTTTTTTTTATACATCGTTTTTCGATACTCAAATTTTAATATCGCTATTACGATATATCATAGAAAAAAAAATATTGGTCCATAACATCGATATAATGTTTTTTAAATATATATCGATATTTTCAACATTCCTAATTGTGACTGCGAGCTTTAAAACTGAAGACCAAAAGAAAGCTTGTCGATAAATGATGGTTGATTTTATATTCCTGGCCTAGGTCTTCAATCTTAAATCTTCCCGACATTGCTGACTGGACGCATGAATAAACTAAAACGTTCTTTTGTTTGGAATTTTCTGCTAATATTCTCTGTTATTTTCACCCTATTGATCATCGCATTTTTTTTTTTCATACTATTAAATAAAAATGTTACCTTCCGAAACTTCAACTGGTTAACCGTGCTTAAGCGAGGTCCTGTTTTAACTCGATTTCGTTTGTCCGTCTGTCCATCTGTTAAGCAACTACTACCAGATGCGTTGTCCGATATTTTTTTCATAATTTGGCAAAAATGTTCCTTGAAGTCAGGAAAAACAACAGATGAGTAAGGATTTTTATTTTTTTATTCCGATCTATAACGAGGCGGTCAAAAAAAAAAAAAAACATTTATTCCTCAGTCGACCAAATGTGCCATTCGATCCGCTTCAACTTTGCCGTAACTAGTTGTTCTGTGGACAGTAGAGCTCACGAAACAAATTACGGGAATTTTATTGTTTTACTTTTTATTGTTTTGTTTTTTTTATTGTTATTTATTCCACTAACAAGACAAATATGTAAAAGAACGTGACTGCATAAACCACTTTCGCCTCAGTTCAAATTGTATTTCGACGAAATCGAATTGAAAAGTTAATTGGAAATCTCAATGTCGAAATATTTCCAGTATTCGACAAGATTCGAGCTGGATATATCAACTCAAAATATAAATAAATATAAATATAAATAAATATAAATATAAAAAAATATAAATAAATATAATATAATATATATATATATATATATATATATATATATATATATATATATATATATATATATATATATATATATATATATATATAATATAATAAAATATAAATAAATAAATATAAATTCACAACAGATCACAGAGCCCATTATACAATACATAACTTTTTTAGTTGACATCCGCATGAAGGTATAGATCAATCCCTAATCATAACTTTTTTCATTCAAAACATAAATTAATCTGCTCACAATCATTGTAATTATCGGATTTTGTTTTCTCTTCACCATCCTTGCCAATGCTAAAAAAAAAAAAATTAAAAAAAATATATTTTGATAATAAGCGGCCATTAAAAAGACCGCCATCTTGGATCAGAATTAAAAAATAAATATCCCTACAAATACATAGTTTTTCTTGACATGATATCTGTGCCGAATTTGAAGGAAATCGAACAACGCGTTTGGTCGCATTCGCGTAGCAGTGGCTCGGATAATAAAGAAAAAAAATAGATAATTATAATAATTGTGAGTAGATTAATTAAAAAAAATGTTCAATTCTGTAACTCAATGGTAAATAACATTTTCAAAGTTTTACCACTCAATGGAAAGTGGTCATTCTTGATGTTTGAAGTGTGCATATATTTTTACCCTCTTAGTTTATTTACGAAACTTATGTTCGGAAAATAGGGCCAAAACAATGTAAATACTATACTCCCATAAAATCATATTCAGTAAAATTGGATCATATTTCACCTCTCATTATTCAGAATTCTATCAAAAGTTAATATATTCACTTCTCAAAAACAATGATTTTTTTTACGAATTAATATTTTACACCGAAAATTATTCAGTTTGTTTCAAATATTAAATTTTCTCTTGTCAAAAAGGTATTACAAGTGAATATTTTCAATAAAATTTGCCTTATCTCCATAAGATTCCATGATATACCACTCTCATGATTATTTTTTAATAATTTTCCAAAAGTGGATATATTAACTTTTGATAGAAAACTCCTCAATCGTATAATGGTTTATGTGATTATTTGTGAGTTTTTCTTTGGTATCTCTAGCTCTAATCTTGACGATTTTTTGACATAAGTTTAGCAATTATATTACTGATGAGGTCAGTATTAAAGGAAGAAAATGTGAACCGAGGCGAAATAGGTTTACCAAAGGTCACATTCATATTTGCGTTGTGATAGGAATAAACAGATGACCCATGTGAAATAAATGATTGTACATGAATAATGAAACGCTTTATCATGCATTGTTTAAATGCCCAATATGTGTTAATTTGAGGTTCAGATCCTCAAACTGCTTAAGCGGTTCATAGAGGATCGAATATGATGATGATGAGGTTAAGAATATACCAGGGAATGGAAAATCCTTAGGGGCTCGAAATATTTAAACCACAAATCATAGAAGACATGAGAAAGTTGTAATTTTTCATTGCTGGTATTTAAAATTATAGAGAGCTGTTTGTGTAGATTTGATTTAACAATATTTTTTCTCCATACAGTGGCGTATGCAATAGAGGGGAGGATTAGGGATATATACCGCTTCCCCTCTTCTCCCTCTCCCCTCAAAAAAAATTAAATGTACGAAAAAATTGAATTTTCATACCCACTAACGTAAGATTTGTATTTTAGTAATATTTTTGGTATTTTTAACAATAGTTTTTGATCCAATTTTCACGCTTATCTTTAATTCTTACAAAGAATTTGGGGATTATAGACATTTAGATGATTATTGCCTTCTTCATATTAATTCCCCTTTCCCCCTTCGAAAAATATTAAAATTCCACTCCAAAAAATAATTCTGCGTACGTCCCAGTATTCATACTTTGTATTTGTTTAATTAATAACATATATAGTATTAGTATACAGGTTTTAGCCTAGTTTTTAGCAATAATGTTTTTTACTTCAGTAACTTTCAATGGTATTGCAAATTTTGACACATATAATTATGCGCTATGTATAATTTTTTTTATTTTTTAAATGAGTACAAGTACGTTGATAATTATATTTTTTATCGTTGTTGATTGAAATAGTCTTAAGAAGATAATGTTTTTAGGTTTGTTTGTTATTATTAGGTTTGTTATTTGTGTTTAGGTTTGTTACAGCCTAGAATGATGACTTTTAGTGCGTTTATTATTAGTGTTTTAACGTTTGTATTTTTAAATTGAATTTTAAAATATAACTTATTTTATGTAAGGGATATTATACCTATTAATGGTCAAAGATTTTAGCTCTTATTAATGTTATTTCTAGCTTGTAATATATTAGTAGTCGATTTTTAGCCCCGTTAATGCAGCTAAATATTAATATTTAAAGTAAAAAAAAAAAATAAGAAGAAATTGGTCGGAAGGTGCTGTAAATAACAAAAACACTAATAAGTATTCTTGTGCCAATTAAACAATTACATCACACATAAGTGTCCCCCAAGTGTTGGTTTAAAAAACACTTCCAAGGTGTATAACTTATTTATTCGTTGGTGCTCTTCGCTTCTCTGCCCCGATGATGGCCTAAAACTTAGGCCGAAACGTTAGTACAGAATAAATAAGTTATATTCATTAGTATGTTTGTCATTGCCGCACCCCCTCTTCGGTCAACAAAGCTTACTCCAATATGCAATGCATGATGATGATAGTTGGGTAATTAGATATAGACTCTATTTGTTTATGAAAGTTGTTACTCTACTTAGACTCTAGTTGTTACTGAAATCCCACCTGGGGGCACATCATGAGTGTAACTTGGTAAAGATCTTTGTAAGACCTTGGTAAGATCTTTGAGACCACGTGCCTTCTTAATTAACTAAACACAAGGAAATGACATAACTAACCGACTTGGAATTTTATGCTCTGCCGATTAGATCTCGAATCTGTTGCATCCATCCATCTTGACCCCGGAATTACAAATAATCAAGATTTAAAAATTAGGATTCACGCGTGTGGTATTAGTTCCAGTGGCTTGAGATAAAAACAGTAGTTTAATGTCTTGTGTCAATTAAAAAATTGCATAACACATAAGTGTCAAGTCTTGGTCTAAAAAACACTTACAAGGTATAGGCTACAGTGTTTTTTCTTACATTAATACATTTTGTTTTTCTTACAATAATATTTTTAAAAATAGTTATTTTTAAATCAGTAAATAGAAAGCAAAAAAGCCATTTAGTCACCAGGTATTTTATTTTATTTTACATTATTTCGAAGTTTCGGCCAACTTGGACCATTCTCAAATCATGTAAAAAAAAAAAACGTACTTCATTTTATATCAGTCATGCTTCAATAAACACACTATACGGATACAATGACTCAATAATGCATAAGTAAAACAAAAATGGAATGAAATAGTAGATTGTCGAGTTTTGTTTTTCATATAAACAATAAAATGAAGTACGTTTTATATGACTTTAGAATGGCCTAAGTTGGCCGAAACGTCGGAATGATGTAAAATAAAATAAAATACTTAGTGACCGAATGGCTTTTTTTGCTGTATATTTACTAGATTTTTAATTTATTGTTATTACAGATTATATAATTTTATCTTCACTTGTTCAAACATAAAATTGATATTGTTTTCCTACATAAAAAAAAAAATGAATAGTTTTATGATGAGTTTAAGAAAAAAAAAAATTCTGAGGACTTAAAAAAGGATAGAAAAGTTTGGCCAAAATCGTTAGAGCCTTTTTCGAGAAAATTGTAAAAATGATTAAAGTCAATTATATAAAATGGCACTTTCGGCAAGTCGATTTTGGCTAAAAATTTGCTGTATCATCCCAGGCGTATATCTAGCTAATTTAAGGTTTCTATTACTTTTCGTTATTGAGGTAGACTGTTGAAACACTAACATACGCACGCACTGGTCACTTTGTGAGACTTGGTTATATGGACTCCATACACCTTAAAACGTGTATTAAAACTTGGAATCGAAATTTTTCGCGATCGCAATACTTTCTCTTACTTTCATATTAAGGTAAGCGAAAGAAAAAAATTATATTTCAAATTCATGACCTGAAATCCACAATATTGCCCTTAACCCAAAATTCACAGTTGCATTAGATATACTTATGTATAAATAAATGTATATATATATGTGTGTGTGTGTGTGTGTGTGTGTGTGTGTGTGTGTGTGTGTGTGTGTGTGTGTGTGTGTGTGTGTGTGGGTGTGTGTGTGTCTATACACGTATTCAGGATAAGAGGATGTACCCTATGCTCTTTTTCTAGCCAAATATGATCGATGGGACAAATATGTACTTATTGCTCATTTGACAAGTTTGAATGAAAAAATAGAACAGAGATTAAAAAAAAAAAAGTAGCCTATGCACAGTGGTTTCAAGGAAACTCGATCAAAGAGCTCTAAAAAAAAAAAAAAATGTTAGTCAAATTACTATTTAGAATGAAAAAATATATTTGAAACATGCTAATTCGTTGTTTATTTGGTTTAACTATAGTTAACAAAATGTTGATTTTTTTATTTGTAAGTATTATTTGAAAAGTAATAAATTTAACATGTTTACAAATCATCTCATAAGATTTGTGAAGTAGATCTTTCACTAATTTTATTATATATCTTACATCTTTAATTTATACTGACTACGTTTCGAGACAAGTGCCCCATCATCAGGCCATTATATTGCTTCTATATATTAAAAACAGAAATATTATATAATTTAACAATTATTATGTTAAAAAATAAAAACAAAATATATAGATAATTATACGTATTAACACAATACAAGTCGTTTGTAGATTAAAATTAAGACATATCACATTCTTTAAATAGTCTAAATCACATTGTTCCATTGTAACATTGCCCTGTAATGAATTATCTAATGTATTGGCTCTTTGTGGACATCTCATAACACTGTTTGTTTTATGTTTTAGGGATATAAATAGCTTCTTTAGTTCCTCTATTTTTTAGTATTTTTAACAATATCTATTATATAAACATTATTATTGTTGGATCTATTAATTAGTTTTATTATTAAAACTTTGCAGTTTTGCAGTATGTTGAATTTTGTTATTTATGACGACCAATGTTTATTGTATCTATTATATTGGCATTATATTTCCAGTTTATTTATTATGTCCATACAGTGGTTATCTAAACTTTTTTTAAATTCAATGTTTGTTTAATGTTTTGAGGGATATGAATAGCTTCTTTAGTTCTTCCATTTTTAGTGTTTTTAACAATATCTATTATATTTGGGTTATCGAAGTTTCAGTGTGTCTGTTTTGGGACTGTGCTGTTGTATCAATATTATTATTTATTATTACTACTAATATTATACTAACTTATATTATTATTATTATTACTTATTATTTACGCAGTTACTAATTACTTCATAAATCTCATAAGAAAACTTCTAATTCTTCCTAGAACGCCAATAAATTTAAAATGTTTACAAATCATATTTTTTATTAAAAAAAAATATATTTAAAACTCTTGAAGATCTGGTTTATTATATATTTTACATTGAAGGTTTATTGTATTGCATTATTTGAAAAGTAATAAATTTTCAAAATTTGGGAAGTGCAAAAATTGTTTTAGGCAATCCACCTCTCTCATCCCAATGAGACGAAGTGGCCTCATCCAAGATTTCGCCCAAATTTAGCCCAAATTCTGTATGTACCTAAATTTGGTCAGCTATGCGAGGTACATATCTATTAAAAATTAAATTATTTGTTTACGTTTACTTGTTTATGGTATTATATTTGTTTATGGTTTACAAACCAAGCTGATCAATAAAAGTAACTGGACTGAGAGATAATAAACGACTCAATCATCAGATTGCGTTAGTATTTTGACTTTCTACCGATAAGGAACTGAGATTGGTGAAGTTATCTGCGACTGGGTACGAGTGCCCTATCGCTAAATAGATAATGTTCGCTAGTTGTAGTAGTAGCGTCTTCATGTTCAGTCGCTGGTTAGTATCCTCTGTGTCGCTCCGTCTAATATATATATATATATAATATATAGTAAAAATAACATATATAGTAGTGATTTATCGAGTACAGATCAGTACGCCCTAAGAAAATTAACAGAAATGGACTTAACTTTCTAGTCATAAGCGGTAAGTAATGCAATATCACTAATAATATAAATAGTAATAATAAATAAATGAATTTTCAGAGAGAGTTAAATATGTTAACTGTCGATCGATAATTTATTCGGATAAATATGCTTTATTTAATAATATAAAATATAAAATAATTTATGATATAAAATATAACAAAAGGCATATTGATTTAAATATATAGAATATAATAGTAACAATAATTGGAAAACAAAAATAATAGTAAGTGTGAAGAGAATGGGAGAAGAGGCATATGACAACAGGGATTGCTAAAAGTTCATCTCCAATGATATTACAGAGTATGTGACAAAGATGGAAAAGAAAAGTTACTCCCCAAATAATTTTTTATAATGAAACCAGCTAGGATTGATGAAGTAAAATTATACAGATGTCGGATCATGGGGAGAGAATCATGTAATTTAAAGTTAATAAAACATTATTTAAAATAGTAACAAAATATATTGTAAATTAAGGTATTAATATCTGTGTATTTAATAGTTGATGTTGCATTGCAGAAAGCATATATCTTGATGACGAAGAAGTACTTCGAAACGTCGTAACCAATGTTATAAAAAAAATTTTTTTTTTAAATATAAAATTATAGATCAAAGAGAAAGTGTCACTCACAAATTAATTTATTTTAATTTGTTATGCTTTATTTGTTTTGTTAGGATATGTTTACAAATAACTAATTGAGATCCCGTGAATATTGTTAATGAAGAAAATGATATGTAATAAAATATAATATGTAAAAATGTAATTAATACAATAAAAATATACTTGAAAAAATTAAAAAGGTTTAAATAGTTTAATAAAAAATCGTCCACTGAGACGAAATGTACTTACTTGCGTAGTCGACTTTAACACTTTGGAGGGAGAGAGGGGGGAAGGGGGTTGTTATTGAAGTTGACGTCTATGGAAATTGATGTAGTAGTAATATATGTCTATGAAACTTGGTGTTTTTTTATTACAGATTATATAATTTTTATCTTCGTCTGAAAAAACATAAAATTGATGTTGTTTTTCTACAAAAAAAAAGTAATAAATAAATAAGTAGTTTCTAGGTAATACATTCATGCATCTGAGCATGACAATATATAGAAAGCTCCTGCCTTCTGTGCCTGCAAACATACAGAAAGTAAATTAATGTATTATCAGAAGAGTCTTGAGTTTCATTAGGATATGGAAGGCACCCCAGTACTACATCCAGTTTCAATAGTCATAGGCATGCTCACTAAGATTCCAACAATGTGTTTAATTAGATATGCAAGTACTTATTGTCCCTTAGGACTAGGGAATTTTCGTAGTAGTTTTTTTTTTTTTTTTCAATTAAAGTATTTTTATTTATAAACGGTTTTGGGAAACTTGCCCTACATATGTTACTAATCTGTATAAGTTTCAGTAGATAACAAGTTCCCAAGAGATTTCTTCGTGTTCCGTCATTAGAACTGTCTATGTCACCAGATAAAGTATTGGAAATCGAGGATTTCGACATTTTGAGCGAAAGAACCCGCTTAAGTTATATCTCAAGTTTTTTAGAATCAGCTAACAAAGGAATTAAAAAAAAAAAAAAAAATATCTGATGTGGACACTCCATGTAAGCCTTTTAAAATTATAAATCGACGGCTCAAAAAGTGACCCTGAATTTGGTTACTAGTTTCCAAAGATAGCAGTATCTCAAAAACGACACTCGGCGTCGCGACGTCCATCTATTGATACATACAGACACACACACACACACACACATACACAAAAGCTCTTGTTTATGAAGGTCTTATTCCGTTATTATAAGGCGTTTTCTTCCTTTGTCACTAGACAAAGCATTGGAAATCGACGGTTTTAACAATTTAATCAGAAGAACCCGCTTAACTTATATGTTATCATCCTGTGTCAAACTTTTTCAGTTCACAAATGGGAAGGAAAGCAAGTATTTTACACTCAATTTTAACACTTAAAACAAATAATAAAATTATTTAATTAGAGTGAGGAAAAACCGCATTTGTAATCTTTATCACCGAACCATATGATCTCTGTATTTAATTTTAATATAATTTTAGATGTAAGTTTATTATGACCTTCAAGTAAAGTACCCCTTTCGGTTCACCAATTTTAACCAAAATCTAGTAAATACATTCACATCAATATAAAAGTCCTATTTTCCAAATTGGAGACGTTTTATATTGTATTTTAATATAATTTTTGATGAAAGTTTATTATGACCTTCAAGTAAAGTACAACTTTCAGTTTGCCAATTTACACAAAAATCGAGTGTGTTATTTAAATAAATATGTGAATCATAAATACTAAATTTGAAAAGTTTTGCATTTTATTTTAATATAATTTTTTATGGAAATCAGTAAAGTTGATGACCTTCAAGTAAAGTACCCCCTTCTGGTGGTGATGTAGTAACCAAAAAAGGATGTTCACAACTAGATATTACAGCAATCCCAAATACAAAATTTTAACTTTCTACGGCTAAATGTTTTTTAGTTATGCGATACGCATGAACTTACGAACGAACGTAGAGACGTAACGACGAAATTAGTCAAAATGGATTCAAGAATGGTCAAAATGGATATTTTCGTTGAAATCTGAAAACCAAAAATTTTCTCGATTACAATGCTTCCTTCCTTAACTGCGTAAAAGGAAGTAAAAATTGAAAATTAAAGATCATTTCGGAACTACATAAATTAAAAAAATAAATAAACTCTATACATTACTTTTTATAAATATTGTTTGTTTTTATTTGTTAAAAGTATAAAAAATAATAATAAAATACGTATAAAATAATATAAATATATAATATAATAATAACATAAGTATATAATACAATATAAGTTATAATATAATATAATATTATATAAGTATATAATATAATATAAAATAATAAATATTATATAATAATATAATATAATATAATAATATAAGTATAAAAAATAATAATAAAATATGTTTATTTATTATCAGTTTTAAACGCACTGACGCAACTAAATACTATGTTGCTTAAAAAGACACAGGCTGCTTTTCTTTTACTTATTTAATGAATGATTGTTGCATTTTGACACGTCAGTTATAACTATCGTCAATAAAACATGAGTTATAGTATACTGTTTTTTAAATCTATATGTAATGTATTTGTTTATAGACCTATTATTTTTAAGCGCACTACAATAGTTAATATAAATTAACATTTCCCCTTGACTCTTTCTATAGCAGTCTATGATTGTTTCTTTTGTGCTTTAATTATACGATTTGGCAAGAATTTTTGAAAATTAAATCATCATCTTCTATTAGAATATTTATTTTACACGTCCCACAAATTGTTTTGTCATATTTTTTTCGCACCTACCCCTCAAAAACTGGCGTTGTAAACGAATGCTCATTTGTAAAGCGGGGTTTGATGAGTCATATACAGTTTACAGTAGAGCGTCGATTATCCGAACTAATGTTGTCAGTGGTGGTTCAGATAATAAAAAGTTCGGATAATCGAAATTCACGTACTCGCACACTATATATATATATAAATTAATTTATTTTTTATTTATTTATTTTTTTATATATAATAAGGAAAAGGAAGATCTAAAACAACAACTTTGTATAAAAAACATATTTGTTTATTTATATAAATATAGTATGTATATGCATAATGAAAAAACCAGTGTCATAAAGTACATATAAATTGTTTAACTTAGTCACATATACATAATGAAATGAACAAAAATATATATTTACGTGTATGCAAAAAAATAATCAAAGTGTAACCAAAGCTTTATCAAAATTAATGCTGTGGCATATAAAATGTCATGATCAAATTAATTAAAATTACACACATAAAAAAAAAAAAAAAACGTTCCGATAATCGAACGTTCGGATAACTGACGTTCGGATAATCGACGCTCCACTGTAATTTTAAATATATGCTTTTACTTTTAGCATGGACGTTGCTACAAGAATTTATTGGGAGGGATGAGGGGCTAAATCTTAAATTTCTCAACAATGTTTTTAACGGATTTTTCAACTATATTAACTATTGTATTCTAATTTTTCCAACTATATTATGAAATATTTTAATTTTCCCAATTCTTTTGAATTTGAAATTTTCACATAAATGTTGCGAATGTTGACATTTGACAAATATTTTCTATTCAAACACATAGCATTGTATCGATTAAATTCCTGTTTCTTAATTTAAAATGAATTGTATTAGTTTTAAATTTTAGTAACTCTTTGAGTACATTATTTTACCATAATTTTAGAAATTTGAAGTAGATTCTCAAATTTTAAATATTCCAACTTTATGGATCCCCCTCCTACCCTCCTATGACAACGTCTCTGATTCTTAGATAAAAAAAAAGTAATACAAAAATTAGGGTGTGAGCAATGTATTTGGGTTTCAATTTTATTCCCTAAAAGTAGTTATTTGGTAAAAAAAAAAAAATATACATAAAAAAGATTTTCTTCGCATTTGTTCAATTTTAAACAATAAAATCAGTTAATGTTTTAATTAATTTATTACTGGCTTGTTACAAATATCTCCCAAAGATGAAAATAACAACCTCGTATTACTAAACATTAAAATTTAAATATTAAAGATCATTTCGAAATCACTCAAATAAAATAAAATAATACCATCACTATTTTTTTTTTTATTACCTATAGTTTTATAAATTCTAAACAAAAATTCAAACTAAGGAAAACAAGTCCATTTATTTTATTTCTCCTATGATGTGAATTAAGTCCTTTGGTAACCCCTAAAAGTAGAGAAATCCCTAAAAGTAGGGATTTACAGGGAAAAATTTATATTATTAAATAAAAAAAAAGGAAAAAGAAACTTTAAGCTGGTTTAACCTTGTAAAAATATCTTCATAATTACATATCTTTAAAAAGTTAATTATTGTAAAAATCTTTATCGACTGTTGACTAAACGACTCTTTATTTTCTTGTAATTGTTCTCCCATTTTCAATTATCATCTTCTTTAGTAATTTACTCCTTTTGTTTTTTTCTTTTATGAATTTTAAGATAATAAATATATTTGCCTTGGAAAAAGAGTTTCGTTGGAGCATAACAGATTAGTACCATAAAAATAAATTAAAAAAAAAATATTCCCATCGTAGAAAGAACTTAGAGGTCACAGGTAAAGATGACAAATTATAGACAAGATACAAGATACAAGATACATCAATTATACAATAGATATAAGCTATTGTAGGAATTGATATTACGAAACTTAACAAAACGTTTATGCATGCTATTAAGTACGGTAAGACGAATGGCCCAAATCCTCTTCGGACATAGAGATAGATATTTTAAGCAGAAACAAAAAAAATATATGGATCGAAATTGCTGATCAATTTCAAGGGGGAATGTTGGCCGAAAGTAGTGATAGAACAGTTGCAATAGCAATTTTGGTTGAAATTTTCTATTACTGCTTCTTCTATTTTTTTAAATATTTTCTCGGTTTGACAAGTAAATTACGGGGAAAACAATGGATACTTTTGAGTAGTGGAGCAACTCCCCCGAAAATTAGATTAAGTAAATTTTTTTCACCGAATATGCATTTCTTCAAAAGCGAAAATTTCATTTTTGCGTTTAAAATGATATTTAAGGTTGGAATCTTTTGGTATAATTTTAAATCATTTTCACAAAGATTTTATGCACAAAAAAAGTATAGCCTGGAAAAAATCCAAGAATTATAGTCGAAAAATCAATTGATTGTGAATAGGTTTTGTTTTTAAATACTAAAACACAGGTTTACTTAATTTAATAATTATTATAATTTTTTTAATCGTGTTTTCCTCGAAGAAAATAAATTATTGCACTGGATCGAAGTTCAGTAGTGAGCGGCGGAACTGCGTTTTCTATCCGTTTCATAACCCCTAGAGCACGATCTGGGGAGCTTTGGAGATGTCTGATATATATATATATATATATATATATATATATATATATATATATATATATATATATATATATAATTTTGTTTTCCTGCTACATTTGAGCACCGCCAGCTTTGGATCGAATTAGCTGAAATTCGGTATGTAGGATTTTCTTCCAGCCAGAACGATACCATTAAATATTGGATAAATTCCAGTCAAAATTATGTTTACCTGAAATTTCAGAGGGTACAAAACCTGTTAGATTTGAAATGAAATTAAATTACCTATAAAACAAAAGAGGTTTCATCGAAATCGGACCAGTATTAGCAAAAATATGGCCAATTTAAACTCCAGTGGCCGTTGTGTAAAATGGGGTGAAATTCCGTATGAACAGTTTTCTGTTTCCTCAGCGGAGGGGCAGAACAATATAATAAAAGTATGAGTAAATTTCGGTATGTTAGGGAACTGTCTTTTGTGTGTCTTATTTCTCACTCTCCCGTTTTTTTAATATTTTTTTTTTTGTGAAAATACGACTTTAGCGACGGATTTCTGCTGCTCACAAATTTTTTTGTTTGGATTTTAGTTAAAAAGTAAAAGCAGTTTAGGTCATACCTAACGAATACCGAATTTCTTTGGCCAATAACATACAAAAGTATTTCTGAAGAATGTTTCAATTCAAGAAATACTTCAGATCTTTATAAAAAAGGATAATTAAGCACCATTAGTTATTAAATGTAATTGATAGACTTAATACGTTTACTAATACAAATAGCAGAGATAAGAATCAAACACATGAATCAATTTCGATTACATGAACTAATCTAGATTCTATTTCGGCATAAAAATATATTGAAATTTCTTGAAGTCGTGTGTAAGAATTTTTGTTTCCTGAATCCATTTATTTTTTTTTTTTAACAAAATCAGATGCTTACAATAATTGTGAGGAAGTTTAATTATTTTTTAATGAAAAAATTGTATGAAAAGTTCTGAATTACTGAATTTTCCATAAATTTTCTCGTTCGAATCTTTTCGAATATTGTCGATTTTTTTACATTTAGATTTGCAATCATACTGCTGAAGATGAATGAAATTGTTAGGCCTAAGAATAAAAAAACAGAGGTTTCTAACCTTCACTTAGTGTACTTTTAAGATTAGTTAGTTAATTTAAATGTTTGTAGTTTGCAAGGCTATAAATAAGTTAGTGTTTTTGTTAATAAAGGTATTAAAATGCGTACATAGTATGGTACATTGTTTGGTTTGAGGTTCTATATATACCTAAATATGTAAGATATGGTAAATAAAGAAAGTTAAACTATTAAAATAAAATAAATTAAAAAAATATACACCTTCTAGAGAGACAAATTACGATGCCCGTTTTCTCTGAAAACAGTGTTGGTTTCTCAATGAATGTCCTTTAAAAGATGCAAAAAAGAGCAGATTTTAGATTGTATTCGCGAGATCAGCTCTTCACAGAACTATAGGTACTATAGTTTGTCCATAGTTGGCCGTCCGAGTGCGAACTCAAGCGTTACTAAGTTGAAACTAATTTTTATTTTTATTTACCCTCGGATTTTGAGATAACAATACCATCTTGTAATATGAGTATATATAATATCACTAAATATTTTGTAAATAAATTCCGAGGGTAAAGAAAAAAAAAAAACCTTAGCTTCAATTCATTCAACTTAATTCATGAGTTCGCCTTCAGTCTGCCATGTAATTGTGGGTGGGCTATACTAATATTTTAATTTAACGTTTCTGATTAGCTGTTTTTAATATAACCTTTCCCAGCTCTTATGCTACCTCCCATATTTGTCTTGGAGTGAGGTACTGTGTTCTTTTAGAGTGTCGATGTGAGATGCTGCATATATGTGATCTTATCTTTTCTGTCCTGAAGATCCTTGATCAGATCAGAGTGATCTACCCTCGACCCCTCCCCTCCCTCCCCCGAAATGTACGAACAAATTTAATTTTTATTCCGACCAACATATGATTTGTATTTTGAGTAATATATTGGGTATATTATATCCAATGTTCGTGCTTATCCTTAAATCTAACACCAAATATACATGAAGAATGAAACACTGTATCATACATTGTTTAAATACCCAACATATTAATATGTGATCAATATTAAAAGTGGAAAATGTGTACTGAGGCGAAAGAGGTTTACGAAAGACCACATCCGTTTTTTATTTGCGTTGTAATTGGAATAAACAGATTATTAATGTGAAATGAATGAACACATATAAATAATGAAACACTTTATCATGTATTGTTTAAATGTCCAATATGCATTAATTTGATGTTAAGATCCTCGTAATGTTTAAGCGGTTCATAGAGGGTTGAATATGATGATGATGAGGTTAAGAATTTACCAGGAATGAAAAATCCTTATAGGCTCGAAATATTTAAACCACAAACCATAGACGAAATGAGAAAGTTGTAATTTTTCATTGCTGGGATTTCAAATTATAGAGAGTTGTTTGTTTAAATTTGAATTAACAATATCCTTATCAATACAGTGCATTGTGGTGGCTCAGGGAGATATACCCCTCTCCCCAAAAAATCTACAAATAAATTTAATTTTCATTCCGACCAACATATGATTTGCATTTTGAGTAATATATTGGGTAATTTTGACAACAGTTTTTGTTCCAATTTTCATGCTTATCCTAAAATCTTACATAAAATTTGGCTAATATAGACATTTAGGTGATTATTTGCCTTCTTCATATTAAACCCTCACTCCTCTTCCCGAAGAAACCATTTAAATCCCCCTCCGAAAAAAAATTCGGTGTAGGCCCCTGATTCCGAGGCACGGCACATTAAATTTTCTAAATGTAATATTGGTAGACTATATCACAGTGATTGATTGCTGTTTAATTTGTTAAATCTTTCTTGTGCCCACTCAACACTCGACTACAATTTTCAATAATAGTAGTTCATCTTCATTGATTCGTACAACCGTCCTGCTCCACTTATTTGGTCGTATAAACCGTTTACTTTTAAAAAAAGAAGCTTTTCTTGGTTTTAAAAAGACTAAGGTGGTATAATTTATTTAGTAAATAAAATCATTGAAAAACATTTACGGTCTTTTGATCCGTCGAGACACAGCTGTCGAAAGATTTACACCGGAAAATTGAGCTTGCATAACTAATTCCTTAGTCTAATATTCCGAACTAATATTACGGCTAATAACCGTTCTAACCTTTAACGTAAAAAGAGGTCCTTAACATGTCACCGAAACCTTCAAATTTCATTGAAACAATTTTCCAAATTATATTTAATAGAAATCACAACGGTGACTTCTGGTTATTACTATCACAGAACTAAAGGCTATTAGAAATAATTTTATCTGTTGAGAAAAAAAAAACAGACAAAAAAGACGTAAAAAGTGAGCTTTGATAACCCAATCGTCGTTCGAGAATCAACTCGGCGGAGGTCAAGGAACATTAATCTAGCAACCTCCATGCAAATCCTGCAATTACCGTCAGTTTCTCAATCACAATCACTTCTAAATTACATGTTATATTTATATGCAATAACATAGAATAACATTATGTACGTACGACACCAATAACAAGATATGTACATTTTATAAATGTTTATTTACAGATATTATTTATTATTAAAATTACATTTAAATATAAATAATAATTTGTTGATACATTTTAAATTGGTAGTTATTTTTAAAAAAAATTTTAACGTTATTGAAATTTTTTCTGTACATTTTTAAATTTCTTGCAGATTTATTTAAGCTTCTCTGATTATATTTAAATATCTATCAAGTTTATTTACTCTTTTCCTTTTATAAATCGATTTTTAGTCTTATTTTTTCCGAAAAAAATAGACTATTGCAGAGGGTCAAAGGTCGGCGGGACTGCGTTTTCTATGCGTTTCATAACGCATTATGGAAGTTTTGGAGATATCTGATATATATATATATATATATATATATATATATATATATATATATATATATATATATATATATATATATATATATATATATATATACACATACATACTAAAAAAAAATTAAAAAAAAAATATATATATATATATATATATATATATATATATATATATATATATATATATATATATATATCAGACATCTCCAAAACTTCCATAATCGTGCTCTGGGGGTTATGAAACGGATAGAAAACGCAGGTCCGCCGACCTTCGACCCACTGCAATAGTCTATTTTTTGGGGAAAAATACGACTAAAAATCGATATTGCTCAAATGTATCGGATGAAAATATGTATATATATATATATATATATATATATATATATATATATATATATATAATGTATAATATTATATAGTATATAATAATAATAATTATTATATTATTATAATAATTATTATATTATTATATTAATAATTATATATATATATATATATATATATATATATATATATATATATATATATATATATAATGGTTTTTTTTCTTCCTTTTTTTCCCCCGCTACATTTGAGCACCTCCCTTTTTAGGTCAAATTCGGTATGTAGAAATTTCTGTATCGAAGGTCAGTGGAGAGGCAGAACCATATAATAAAAGTACGGGTAAATTTCGGTATGTTAGGGAACTGTCTTTTGTGGGTCTCAATTTTTTTTTCTTGCTCCCCCGTTTTTACAATATTTCTTTTAAAGTGAAAATACGACTTTAGTGACGGAGTTCTATTGCTCACGGATTTTTTTCTAAATATGCTCACCTATTTCCAAATTTTGTTTAAAATTTAGGCCTTTTGCCCTATTATTTTCTTAAATGCACCATTAAGCTCGATCAAGAAGAGTATCATTTTAATCCCACAAAATTTGATGTTTTTACGTTTCAAGATACGCGGAAGCCAGAACTTGAATAAAAAAAAGTATATGTCCGTCCACGTCCGCGGCTCTACTTTAACTTTTTTTTTTTTTTTTCAAATTTAGCCCGAAAGTTACATGTAACTCCAGGATGATCCTCGGAACATTACCATCAACCGTTGTGTCCCGAAATGGGGCTGATTAGAGGTTTTATACATCGATATCTCAGTCATTTCTGAAGATAGATGAAAAAATAAGAAATATAATAATAATATTATTCATAATCATTTGGAAATAATTAACCATACTGTAATAATTTTCAGCGTTTTATTTTTAATTTATTATTTTTTGATTTAATTTATTTATTTTATATTCGAGGATAAGTTTATAAATTTGAGGAAGATGTATAAAAAAAAAAATGAATACGCATCTAATTATAAATTTACACCAGTGAATCTTCTTCAGTGTTTGGTCCTGCATTCTTTTTCATTTTACATTATGATCTCTGGAGCAAATTTTAGACGGACTTTTCGCTGATTTTGAATGGAATGAGATCCTGTGGGCGTCATGACGTTTCAAGACGCGTCATCCTGGCGAATTATAAATTTACATTTTCATTCAATAAAACTAAACAATTATTTCTGATAACTAAACAAGTTGTGATAAGAAAAGGTAATCGAAACGAAATATGTGATAACCCTCTAATCACTCACCGCTTATGCAATTTGTGACATATATAATTTTTAAATATCTTCAAATTTATCGAAAAATATTTTATTTAAAGTATTAATTTCATCAGACAGGCGGGGATACTTGCCACTCTACTAGGGATGTAAAAAATCGGCCGGTTATAACCGATAACCAGTTTTAATCTTGTTTTTTTGTTAAACAAACAGTTTTAATCTTATTAGGGATTGATAAATTACACAGGCCAACAAAAAAATTTTTTTGAAAACTTTTTTAACTTTAATAGTTGATCTATATAGATTTTTATGTGCTGAATCTAAATCTGGCCTTAGTTTTTTGTATCACCCATAGTTTTCCAGCAATATGCTTTGTATTATATAGTATAAACCCCTATACGGTATACGGGGGAATTAATGAAACACTGTGTTACATCATAAGCATGGTTTGTATTTACAGGATCTACGAGGTTTTAGCGTAGAATGTTCTTCTCACCAGGTTTTAAAGACTTCCTCACAGGCCAGTTCTTTCTACACCAATGTTGATCCCTAGCCCTACTGTCCTATTCACACAAGAAACATGGAAATTTGGTAAAACCACCTTGCTGACCAAGGAGCCTGCATGTTATTTTTAAATCACCACATAACATCCAACCATGAGCAGAATATCCTATTCGGTTTAACACTGTTTCTAGGTTTTCATAATTTTCTTTATAATCACAATTCTTAACTTGTGGGTGATACAGCTTTTTTAATATCATATTTGGATTCAGCACCCTAAAACCTATAGGAATAAGGTATTTTCAGTACAAAAGTTTTTTCATAGTTGGCCTGTGTTATTGGCACTTCTATAAATTTTTTTTATTGAAAACTAGTCTCGAATGTTATACATTCATCCTCAGTTCAGGATTTAAATGGATTATATCAAACAGAAAAGTTTGTACTGTTTCTTCTCGCATTGAACTAACAATGCTAGTTTTCAATAAAACAAATTTATAGAAGTGGCAAATAATTTATCAATCCCTAATTAGATTGATCCTTCTATACCATCATGCGGATGTCAACTGGTTTAATCTTGTTTTTTTTTTATCTAAAACCCAGAAAAAACGGAGAAAAACCGATTGAATATTAATTTAAAAAAAAAACGCCTTTTACTTCTTCTACTTTGAAATGTAAAAAAGTTACTGAAAATTGAATTATCGCTCTATAGCCTAAGAAAAAATAATTACAGCACGCCAAATTCATTCTTTAAAAAAAAAAAAGTCTGCCTCTTATCAGTAGAGGTCGCCACACTAGTGCTCTCTAGCACATTGTGTGATAACTACTTTGTATTAAATTGTAAAATTCGTATTCAGTGTAATTATTAAAATTATTACTGCTTTAATTAGATATTATTTAAAGCCGTAATAATTCCAATAAATACGAATTTTACAATTGAATACAAAGCAATTAGCACAAATGGCACTAACGCTACAGATACGGCTGTTGCATTGTAAAGTTTTACCATAATCAGTTATTTTCACGATTTTAGCTATTTGTTTACTTGCGTAAAGTTTTTTTTTTATTAACTGTTATTTGTAACAGTTCCAGGAGCTGTTCGTCTTGGCGTAATCAAAAAGATGTTTTGATGGGAACTTCTTTAATTTATTAAATCATCATTTATTAAATCGTTTTTTTTCTTCGGTTTTTCTATAAACCGGTTATTTGCAACGGTTAAAACCGATCGGCTATAATAAAAGGTAAAATTAACGCAATGATCGGTAACCGGTTTTTTTCTTTTAAAAAAAACCGACATCCCTATACTATGCTATAGCAAGGTAATGTGAAGGCAGACGATTTGGCCAATATAGGAGCTTCTCTTCTACAGTACCTCTGCTTTCCATCTTTCACTTCAATCAAGACTCGGTCTAAAATATAAAAACACTTATAAAAAAACACTGCGAATTATTACACAAGGGTTTGTTCCTTACCCCTCGTTTTTAAAGTCCAATATAAAAATCGTTTGCTTTATCTTGGCTAATAAAGGTTTTTTCCTTTTTATTATTTGCTTAGCTTTGTTATTAAAATTAAATCATCTTTCATAACTTAGGCCGAAACGTTGGCACAAAATAAATAAGTCATACTTATTAGTATGCTAGTCTTTGACCGCATCCCCCGACCAACTTCTTCCTTAAGTATATCTACAGTCAACCAAACTTACTCTTATATAGATTATCTTTAAAATGAGCATATGGAATATTTCGGGAGATGAATGGTTATCGAGTCCAAAAACCAAAATCAGATAACTAAACAAAATGATCCTTTTCCATTGGAACATGTGCAGAATACTTTATAAAACATGTGTTCAAAGTTCAATACATTATATCTCTGATAATACTGGTTCGATTTCGATGATATATTTTTTTACTTCCTTGTACGAAGTAAAGGAAGTATTGTATTCGCGAAAATTTTCGGTTTTCTGATTTCAATGGAAATATACATTTTGACCATCCCTGAATCCATTTTGACTAGTTTCGTCGCGACGTCTGTACGTACGTTCGTACGTTCGCATAACTCAAAAACGGTTAGCCGTAGGAAATTGAAATTTTGTATTTAGGATTGTTGTAAAATCAAGTTGTGAACCTCCCTTTTTGGTCACTGCTTGATCACCGGAAATGGTACTTTACTTGAAGGTCATAATTGATTTTTATCAAAAATTATATTAAAATACTATGAAAAACTTCTCAAATTTAGTATTTATAACTTATATATTGATATAAATAACATACTAGATTTTGGTTTAAAGTGAAAAACCGGAAGCGGTACTTTACTTGAAGGTCATATTAGACTTTCATCAAAAATTATATTAAAATATAATGCAAAACATCTCAAATTTGGTAAATAGGACTTTTATATCGATGTGAATGCATTTAATAATATATTTTGGTTAAAATTAGTGAGCCGAAAAGGGTACTTTGCTTGAAGATGGCATCCAAAATTATATTAAAATTAAATATATAAATCATATGTTTCGGTAATAAAGATTACAAACGCAATTTGGTTTCCAATCTAATTAAAAAATTTTATTACTTCTTTTAAGTGTTAAAAATTGAGTGTAAAATACTGGTTTTCCTCCCCATTTGTGTGTGTGTGTGTGTCAATAAATGGATGTCGTTTTTGAGATACTGTAATCTTCGGAAACTAGTAACCAAATTCAGGATCACTTTTTGAGCCACCGATTTATAGTTTAATAGGCGTACAAGGGAGTCATGTGTTGTCCACATCAGATATTTTTTTTTTAAATAACTAAAAATAGGAAAATCCTAGAAGCAACATACATAACCATGAATATAGAAAAAAACTGTAAATTACAAAACTGACACAAAGAATCTTAATAGCCATTATGCAGATCTTATAAATAGAATAAATACAGACTAATTTAATAAAACTGATAAGACAGATGACCCTTTATGATATATTGAGACGATAAAAAAAGCCTATATGAATGTAATAAATAAATAGGAAGTTGCGGCATAGTCAATTGATAAATAAGATCAAAGAGTGATCAGATTAATCTTAAATCATACAATTATGACAAAGGAGTGCTACAATTTAAGAAAAAAATTTCAAATTAAAATAGTTTTTAATCGATATTTAATATTGTGACATGAGGAATAATTGTATATCCTCGAAAATAGGTTGATTTAATTTAAATTTGATTAAATTATAACGTTGTTTTATAATTAAATTTCATGTTATAACTGAAAATCGTTTTTAAAGAAATTGTTGAATGTTGTTTTTAATTCTGAAGATGGAGATCAATGCTCCGAAACGTTAAAAAATGGATAATAAAACTTACCAATTTGGAAGTATGATTAACCAAATTTCCCAAGTTTTTTGTTTTGTTTTGTAGGTAATTTAATTACAAATGAAGATTAAAAAAAGGTTTGATTCTATGTATCTCGAAACCTAAAACCTTAAATTTTGAGGAGGTTAACAAGATTTTTCTTGATCATTAGTGAAAATAATAAACCAAAAGTGGATAAGGGATTACCTTATAAACTTTTCATCAGGGTTGCCCTTTTTAGCAGAAATATAGGTCACGATTACCTGTAGACAATTCTACAGATATTTTGAATGATCGGCAAAAAGTGGCAAAAATTCCAAGATGGGCGATTAATAAATAAAAAAATTGTTTTAATTAAACGTGCTAATAATAAAACATACACTTGTTTCTTCCATTAGCTGTGCATGAACAACTCAAGAAACTATCTCTTTTCAATGAGAAAAGTGTGGCGGGTTTTAGTGAACTGAATCACTAGCTTCCAAAAAACAAGCTGCGAGCGGTGAGTCAGAATTCCATAGCTAAATTGCGATAAGAACAAGATAAAGTGTATTAAATTTCATAAAAAAAAAAATAAATAAAAAGATGGATGATATTGGATCTGCAATTAGTAATTTTACATGACACTACAAATTTTTTAAATCTTGAAACAATTGAAATAAAATAGACTGTAAAAAAAAAAAAAAAAAAGTTTGCTCCTTATTCGCGTTCTATAAACAATTCCTAAAATCACTTCACTACTACATATTAATCCCTTTTTCGGCTCTCAGGAGCGATGGATTTTAACGAATGATGTAACAAAAGAAAGGGAATTTCGCGGAGAAGTGACGAATCCTAATTTGAATTGTTAAATTCTTACTAGGACTTAACAGAGAAGTAAAAATTGGGAGGTTTCAAAGCTTCCACAATGGGGGATCGGCAGATCGAGACGGGACGGATCGCGTCTTAAAGATTTTGACTCGGACGTGTTCTTAAGTACGTGCCGTTGTCATGACAACTCCTTACCCATGCAAGCAATTTATGAAGTTATACAAAATCTATTTAATAAGAATGAAAACGTTGTTTTGTGAATAAAATGTTTTAAGGTTTCCATGAATGATAGAGATTATATTTTCTTTCCCATGTCTGACTCTTAAAGCACTGTTAAATATGAGTACTACAAATAGGAAATGGTATGAGACTTATAGCTTAACTTTTAAATTGAAGGGATGTTTTCCAGTAGGGCAAGCTAATTACTTATCAATTGAACTGCTACTTCAACATAGTCATTACAAACTTTGTAGCTTCGTCGAATGGGTGCGTTAAAATTAACTATATTTATAATATTATATTGTTTAGAGGAATAAACATGTTTCCATAATATTAGGGATTGATAAATTATTTGCCACTTCTATAATTTTGTTTTTATTGAAAACTAGTTTCGAATGTTGAACATTCATCTTCAGTTCTAAAAACACACAAAAATTTAAAAATCAGCAATTCGAAATACAGTTTGATATTATTATATATATTAAAATAAGTGTAATATAAATTATTGTTATAAAACATTTATGAATTATGAATTTAATTAACACAAGAAATCAAATACATGTTGGTACTCACCAAGGTTTAAGTTGTACTCAATTGGTTTGTTCTTGCACTGAACTAACAATGGAATAAAGGTGGGGAGTTTTTCCAGTAATTCCGGTGAATAATTATTTTTTCTGTTATAGATGGGAATACATTTAAGATTGGACTATTGAAGATATTTATTATTTCAAGTGCTTCATATATATTTAATTTGTGGCTATTTTCAACGTGATGTATTAATTTAACTCCTGAGTCTTTGATGAATTTATGTTGTTTTTTTTCATTTAAATGAATTGCAAAGTTGGACTTCTCTGTTTTATTATTATATGTACGCATATGCTCCTTTAGTTGACATCCGCATGATGGTATAGAAGGATACCCGAGCGAAGACTCTCTCGCATTAGATATCGGTCTATTTTATCCCTGATTCATTGTGTAAGCAATATTAAAGAATACACGGGAAAAACTGGAAGATCACTAAACCACAGATTAAAGGAACATAATTAGGATTAATTATTAAGATTAATAAAATATTATATTATTCTATAAAATATTATTCCCATCTATAACAGAAAAAACAATTACTCACCGGCATTATCTCCGGAAAAACCCTGACCCTTAAACCGTTTACCTAAAAACATGCTACATATCTTTCGTTCATTGTTAGTTCAATGCGAGAAGAAACCAGTACAAACTTTTCTGGTTGATATAATCCATTTAAACCTTGGTGAGTACCAACATGTATTTGATTTATTGTCTTAATTAAATTCATAATTCATAAATGTTTAATATAATAATATAATATAATACAGATTTATATTGCATCTAATTTAATGTGTATAATAATACCAAACTATATTTTGAATTGCTTATTTTTGAATTTTTTGTGTGTTTTTTAGAACTGAGGATGAATGTATAACATTCGAAACTAGTTTTCAATAAAACAAATTTATAGAAGTGGCAAATAATTTATCAATTCCTAATTATGTTCCTTTAATCTCTGATTTAGTGATCTTCCAGTTTTTCCCGTGTATTCCTTAATATTGCTTACACAATGAATCAGGGATAAGATAGGCCGATATCTAATGCGAGAGAGTTTTCGCTCGGGTATACTAGTTACTATTTGTTCCTTAGTGTAGATCCATTTTCCGACTCTCAGGAGAGTTGGATTTTGACAAACGAGGTGTCAAAAGAAGGGAAATATCGTGAAGAATTGACGAATCCCAATTTCGATTCTTAAATTCTTACTACAACTTAAATAAAAGTGATTAAAAAACGTAGGCTGTTTACAACCTCGACGGTTTATCAAGATAAAATCGATTTTAGGGATGACGCAAAATAAAGAGCCGCCCACCGCACGGTCCCTACGCCAATTTGCGTACCTGACGTCATAACTTCATTCGTGTGGCATCGAATTGAATACGCAAACTTTTTAATAAGTGTGAAAACGTCAATAAAATGGAAGGGTAATGGTGTATGTGAAAACGTGATGGTATATTACCGTTGATAAGACTTTATTGTCGTTTTTACCCAGTTCCTAGAAAATATCTGCAACATATGAGAATGAACAACATATTATAGACTATTATTTTAAAGGCTATTTTGTTTTCGAAGGGTACAATTAAATCTAACTTAACACGAGAGATACCGCAGGGCACAGCTAGTCCTGTTTTAAATGTTTACTTTACGCAGTAAAGGAAGTATTGTTATTATTGTATTGTATAATAATAATTGTAAAATTTTCGGTATTATCTTATATCGGTATTATTTTCGGATATATCCATTTTGACCATCCCTGAATCCATTTTGACTAGTTTCGTTGTGACGTCAGTACCTACGTTCGTATTTTGGTACGTATCTTGCATAACTCAAAAACGCTTAGCTGTAAAAAGTTAAAATTTTGTATTTAGGATTGTTATATAATCTAGTCATTACTGATTTTCATAAAAAATTATATTAAAATATAATGCAAAACTTACTAAATTTGGTATTTAAGACTTGCATACTAATATAAATAACACAATAAATTTTGTTTAAAATTAGCAAACCGGAAGTGGTACTTAACTGGAAGGTCGTATTAGACTTTCATCAAAAATTATATTAAAATATAATGTAAAACATCTCAGATTTGGTAAATTAGACTTTTATATCAATATAAGTAATATAATAGATTTTGGTTGAAATTGAAGATCCGAAAGGGGTAGTTTACTTGAAGGTCATAATAAATTCACATCAATAGGTTTATTGACATTTAATACAGAGATCATATGGTTTGGTGAAAAAGGCTATAAACGAGATTTTTTTTCCACTCTTATTAAACAATTTTATTACTTGTTTTAAGTGTCAAAATAGAGTGTAAAATACTTTTTTTCTTCCCCATTTGTGAGCTGAACAACTCTGCAGTAGGAGAATAAGATAAAAGTTAAGCGGTTTCTTCCGCTTAAAACGTTAAAACCGCCGATTTCTAATGCTTTAGCTAGTGACATAGACAACTCTGATGTTGTCAAGGAACACGAAGAAATCTAATGGGAACTTGTTACCAACTGAAAGAAAACTACATATAAAAATGGAATAAGACCTCAAGAAACAAGAGCATGTGTGTTTGTGTGTGTGTCTGTAAATGTCAATAGATGTAAATTAGTACCCAAATTCAGGATCACTTTTTGAGCCACCGATTTATAGTTTAATAGGCGAACAAGGAAGTCATGGGGTGTCCACATCAGATATTTCTAATTTTGTTAGGTTTAAAAAAAATGAAAAATATATTTGAAAACAGATTAAATTTACTATGATAAATATATTATATATATATATATATATATATATATATATATATATATATATATATATATATATATATATATATCAATTTCTGTTTAAATTAATTTAAACATTCTGTGGCAATTGAATGGTGTGCGATGACTAAGTTCCTTGCACTGATTGACTAGACTCCTTCAAACGCCCCTGAGAATGACGTTAAGGGAATAATGGTCGAGAAGAATGGCACATTGCTCTAGCGGCCAACAAAGGCTCGTCTTGTTGCTCCTAATCACCAAGTATTTACCCTATATATTGTAATAGAAAACTTCTCACGATAACAGTTTTGATTTAAATATTAAAAATATTTAAAGATATCCATTAAAAATAATTAAAAGATCTATAATCATACTTGATTACAAAAAAATTAAGAAAATGACAATATAAATTATCAAAAGAGTGGAGGCTAGAAAATAAACAAGAACATAAAAAATTATAATAAAAATATCTGATGTGGACAACACATTACTTCCTTGCACGCCTATTAAACTATAAATCGGTGGCTCAAAAAGTGATCCTCAATTTGGTTACTAGATTCCAAAGATTGCATTAAAAACGACACTCGACGTTGCGACATCCATCTATTGCACACACACACACAGACACATTCTTGTTTCTGGAGGTCTCATTCCGTTATTATATGTCGTTTTCCTTCAGTAGGTAACTAGTTTCCAAGTGATATCTTCGAGTTCCGTGACAGCATTAAAACTGTCAATATCCCGAGATAAAGTATTGGAAATCGACATTTACGACATTTTAAGCGGAAAAATCCATTTAACTATATTCTCCAGCTGCAGACTTGTTGATCTCACAAATGGGGAGGAAAAATCAGTATTTTACACTAAATTTTAACACTTAAAACAAGTAATAAAAATGTTTAATTGGATTGGAAACCAAATTGCGTTTGTAACCTTTATTACTGAAACATATGATTTATGTATTTAATTTAAATATAATTTTTGATGTAAGCTTATTATGACCTTCAAGTAAAGTACCGTTTTCGGCTCACCAATTTTAACCAAAATATAGTAAATACATTCACATCAATATAAAAGTTCTATTTACCAAATTTGAGATGTTTTACATTATATTTTAATATAATTTTTGATGAAAGTCTAATATGACCTTCAAATAAAGTACCACTTCCGGTTTTCCAATTTAAACCAAAATCTAGTATGTTGTTCAAATCAATATATAAGTTATAAATAACAAATTTGAGAAGATTTTCAAAGTATTTTTATATAATTTTTGATGGAAATCAATTATGACCTTCAAGTAAAGTATCATTTCCGGTGATCAAGCAGTGACCAAAAAGGGAGGTTCAAAACTAGATTTTACAACAATCCTAAATACAAAATTTCAACTTTTTACGGTTAACAGTTTTTGAGTAATGCGAAATACAAACGAACGTACGTACGTACAGACGCCACGACGAAACTAGTCAAAAATGGATTCAAGGATGATCAAAATGGATATTTCCGTTGAATTACAATACTGCCTTTACTTCGTACAAGGAAGTAAAAATGAAATTATAATCAATAATAATGACATAACTTTTAAACTTTTACGAAAAAATAAACTTGCAATATTAATACATTAAAAATAAAACCAAAAAAAAAAAAAAAATTAAGATACAGTGAAAGAGAAGGAATTTATATTAATAATAAAAGTAAAAATAAGGCATTAATACATAAAATGGTGCAAATTTTAGTTGAAAATAAATAGGGATGTGAATATCGAAAGAAAATACAGATAATCGATAGTTTTTCGTTATATCGAGATATTAGTCAATAGGGTCTTTTTTGATATAAGATCGCCATTTACTTTTAAATAAATTATAGTGGCCATTTTAAGTTCTTTAGAACAAAGTTTAATTGTTGCAGATTCATTTACCCATGAGTATATGAAAAGCAATATGGTATTTAATTTTAATTTAGTATCCGTAAACCAAGTACCTGTATAAACACTGATATTTCGTCTACATTGTCTTCTGGAGCATCTCCATTTGGCTGTTATCTCTGAGAATTTCATCTCATATAATTTTTCACATTTTCTTTCTTTGTGAAGCAGTCTTTTATCTATTAAAAATTGCGGGTACATTTTTCATCTTTAAAATTGTCATATATCGCCATAATATTATTTAAAAGTAAAATGGCGAGCGTATATGAAAAAATACCCGTTCAATATTTCTAAAAAACTATCGATATTTCGACATAGGGGCCTCGATATTTTTAATCTTTTAAACGGACATACACATATCGATTTTTCTATGCCAAAATTATTGGGAAATTTTTTTTATAATTTCGATATTCCTTGGCCGATAAAATTAAATTGTTTTTATACCAACGATATTTCAGTGCCGATATAATAATTATAATGTTTTTATAACATTTATGCGACTATATAATTGAGATATTTTTTGTATGATATTGATATTTCTGTGCCGATATAATTAAAATATTAGGTGATGTGAATAAAATTGAGTACATACTCATTGTTCGAAAAACCGAACAGGTGCTCTGGTTCAATGTGTATACATATACGTGCTCCATAAATATGGACTGATTATTGAATCGGAGTACCTGCTCACCTTAATAAAACGTGAGAATGCATGCTAAGTGAACAGGTACTCAATAAAATGCCAATCTACTCTTTCGTAGACTCAACATTTTACTGAGTACCTGTTCACTTAGCATGCATTCTCACGTTTTATTAAGGTGAGCAGGTACTCCGAATCAATAATCAGTTCATAGAAATAATCAATAGAGTATTTAAGTATTTCATTGTGCATCTTCTATCTATACACATCGAACCAGAGCACCTGCTCAGTTTTTTGAGGAATGAGTACGTGCTCAGTTTTATTCACTTCACATATTATTTTTATAATATTGATATTTCTCTGCCGATATTTTTAAGATATTGCTATTATGATATCGATATGTCTATGCCGATATAATTAAGATACTTTTAATAATATCAATGTTTCTGTGCCGTCAATCAAGAAATAGCTTATCTCCCAATCTTTCTCCAATTTGTTTAGACTTTTTTTAATAAATTTTATAATAATACTAACGATATTTGTATAGCGATATTGTTAAGAGATATCAATATCAATATATATATATATATATATATATATATATATATTTTTTTTTTTTTTTCTTTCGTCATCCCATCCCTAGAACACAATCACTTTATATAGTAACACGAACAAACCACACCACAAGATTTTATGGTTCTTTCTTTGCCGAACCCGTCGACCTTTTTTTTATTTTTTCCCTTTTTTTTTGTTGAAAAAATATTCGTTTTCGATACTAAAATTTCAATATCGATATTACGATACATCGAAATAAAATATATTGGTGGAAAATATCAGTATTGTTTAGCAAAATGTAAACCATTTATTTTTTGCTTAAATAGATGAAATATCGAGTCGAAAATCTATGACTGTAACTATAGCATCCTTTAATAATGCTCTACTTATTTACTGTTCAGAGACAAAATATGGATTAGTAACTAATTTTGAACCCTTATACAGGACTGATATGACAAAAACTGTTATTGGTTGTGATTCTGTGTATATTTTGTAATATTTTGAGCTCAAAAGAATATAGAAATATGTTAAATCTGTCCGTTTGAGGGTGTCTAACGATTGTTTGAGATGATGACTCTACTGTTTTCATGTTTGATAGGCCAAATAATTTGTTGTGATCCCGTAAATGCTTTGAAACATTTTGAGTTCAAACTACTGAAGAAATGTTAGATTAAATGTGTTTAATCTTTCCGTTAGAGGGTATTTAATGATTTTTTGAGCGAACTGCACGATAAATTTTTAAGTTTGATGGCTCAAACTAAGCAGTGAATTTCCGTGTTTGTGTTGAAACATAGTGAGCTCAAAATACTGCAAAAAATATTTCATTACTTATTATGATAAGTATTTTAGGCTTTTTGTCCATGCTTTT
Source organism: Rhaphigaster nebulosa (assembly GCA_948150685.1). Taxonomy (NCBI): domain Eukaryota; kingdom Metazoa; phylum Arthropoda; class Insecta; order Hemiptera; family Pentatomidae; genus Rhaphigaster; species Rhaphigaster nebulosa. The sequence goes on from OX411310.1 coordinate 13,041,317, forward strand.
TACTATATCATTTCAATATTCATGGGCGGCAACTTCACTAACAAACCACCTGTAATCTTAAATAGATATGCAAGATTATTCCGTCTTAGGATGAATAGGGCTGTAAGATATAAAAATTATTTCCGTAGTCGAGATTTTTAATTTTTATTACTTTATTACCATACTGTACTATCTCTGAACAACAATTATTTTTATTATTATAGCACAGCGCAAAATCGGTGTAGTCCATCGTCTCACTCCAGTTTTCTACACTCAAGATCTGTTGGAGCGATTGGATTTTTGCTTAGCGTGATGGAGTTTAGGACCGATATTATTCTCCCTGTTCCATTTGTCATGGAGTGGTCCTCAGTGACTCCCTTTAGTATATTTGTGAGGTACCTCGTTAAGAATGAGGTAGTTTTATTACTCGTTAGCTCTTACGGGGTATTCTTAGAAAATGTGAATCTTAAGTAATGAATTATATTATTTCCTTCTTTTATTTTGTAAGACATGCTTGTTAATTATTGGGGTTAACAGAGGGGCAGTTATAACGCCTCGGTGTCAAGGTGATATGATGTGATTTGTCCTCATTGAATTTTGTAGACCAGTTGTGCAATAATGTCAAGTGAGTCATTGAAGCTTTTGCACGGCTTTATTGTTGCCATCTTCAAGACATAAGTAATAATGTATATCAATTATTATAAAAATAATCATAATGGCCCTATTATTAGCTTATAGTAATACGTATCTATCTTAATAACGGACAAATTACTAAAATGTTCTTAAAAGCTAAAATACTGAAAGGTATTAGTTCAGTACCAGGAGTGTACAGGACTCGACCCAAGGGAAGCTTCGAATTGGCCTTTATAGCAATAAAATGCAATAATCACTACTATATATTATTACGGTAGTATAGATCCCTTTTCCGGCTCTCAGGAGCGATGGATTTTGACGGGCGAGGTATCAAAAGAAAGGGAATTTCATGGAAATGTGACGAATTCCAATTTTGTTTCTTAAAATTTTACAAGGGCTTGAATAAAAGTGATGAAAAAACTGGAAGGTTTCAAAACTTTGACGCCTGAGAGTAGGGGGATCGAGACGGGATAAGTTGGGGTTTACAGATTTTGACGCGCTCATCAAGACCAGATACGCTCCCATAGAGCGTATTGGTCCAGCGTTTTAAAGCTCAAAAACCTATTAATTTAATAAAAAAATTAATAAATTAATAAATAAAAACCTATATCAATTTATTAAAGTTTACAAAAACTTTTACTGAATGGGAAATTATATACTGTTTCCCATGTTCAACCCTAAAGGACACTGTTAAATATTAATACTACACATAGAAAATGGTATAGCTGAATCTAATAGCTTATCTGCTAAATTGAATAGATGTCTTCCAGTGGGGTAATCTAATTATTTATTTAGTATGAGCTTTAACTTCAACATATTCATTACAAACTATGTAGCGTCACCAAATGTGTGAGTTAAATAAACTTTCTTAATAATATTATATTGTTTATACGAATAAATATATTTCTCTAATATCGCTTATACTTCTAATGTATTAGGGATTACGCGAGAGTTCTCGCTCGGGTTTACTAGTCACTACTATATATTATTACAGTAGTATAGATCCCTTTTCCGGCTCTCAGGAGCGATTGATTTTGATGAATGAGGTATCAAAATAAAGGGAATTTCATGGAAAAGTGACGAATTCCAATTTTGTTTCTTAAAATTTTACAAGGGCTTGAATAAAAGTGATGAAAAAACTGGAAGGTTTCAAAACTTTGACGCCTGAGAGTCGGCGGATCGAGACGGAATAAGTTGGTGTTTAAAGATTTTGACGCGCTCATCAAGACCAGATACGCTCCCATGGAGCGTATTGGTCCAGCGTTTTAAAGCTCAAAAACCTACCGTTTTCGAGATAATGCACGATATAGGTCCGCACGGGCCTTACACCATCTTGCGTACGTGCCGTTGTCATGGCAACTTCATATGAATTTGAGTCTGTTTACAAAAACTATTACTGAATGGGAAATTATATACTGTTTCCCATGTCCAACCCTAAAGGGCACTGTTAAATATGAATACAACATATAGAAAATGGTATAGTTGAATCTAATTGCCTAAAGGCTAAATTGAAGAGATATTTTCCAGTGGGGGGGGGGGGAGGGGTATGCTAATTACTTATTAAGTATGAACTGTAACTTCAACATAGTCCATTACAAACCATGTAGCTTCACCAAATCTGTATGTTAAATAAACTTTCTTGATAATATTATATTGTTTCTCTAATATCGCTTACACCTCGAATGTATTAGGTATTAGAATAAACATTGATATCTAATGCGAGAATTCTCGCCCGCGTATACTAATATGTTATATTATTTGAAGTAATGCAATTAATAACTAACATTGTCTGATTACGTATAATTTTATTTCTATTCACTCTTATCAAATTTACATCAAAATTAGGGATGTGCGGACCAAGCGGCCGCGTAAGGGCCCGGATAGCAAAGAATCCTCTAGTTCTTAAAATATCTTAACTTAATGATTTTTGAATAAAAATCTTTCGAGATATTTACTTTCTCTTAAACCAATACGAACTCATCAATGTAAGTAATACTTTTATCAAGCATCTATAATTACGTAATAATTATACTTGCTACATACTAAGTAGGAATTCAGGTGAGTACAATCCCAATTAATAATTTTAAGGTCAAACAGAACCGGTCGGTTTATAAAAAAAGTTGGCTTGTTTATCTGATTATAAATATCAAGTTATCTCAACTGTTTTAAGAGATTCATAATTAAATACTACTAAGAGGAGTGCAGGGGGTGTCAGTCGTCGATTTTGATCAAAATTGTTTTGGTGATTCCACATTGAAAAAAAAAACGACTCTTGCTCAACCTGTTCGTCTAATAGGAGCAGAGAAAAAGAAAGGTAACAAAACACGCTGAAGCTGCTTTATTTTATTTCTCGAGTTTGGAAAATTATATCGACATGGTTTTTCTATCAAAACCAGAGCCTGATTAAGACATGTAGAGGTCCCTAGGCAATGCGAATCTCTGAGCCCCTCTCTCCTATCCAATTAAATACATTTTATTGAATAAACGTAGTGAGCCCATCACTCTCACCCTGTTCGCATCAACATAGGTTTCATAATAATAAATCAAATTTAGGAGGCAGTTAGTCAAAATTTAATTAAATCAAAACAATTCATAGGATGATTGTAATGAATGCAATACTCGCAAATTAAGAAAAAAAACAAAAGTTATAACCATAATTTATAATTGGGTTCACTAAAGCATCATCACTATCAGTCAGAAAATAGCTTTTCTAAATTTGAGACAAAATTAAAACAACACGATTTAAATGACTCTTTTTTGGTTTTGTAGGAAATTTCATCACCTTTCGATTAATTTTTGTCGGATGGATTTTTTTTTATTCGATATTTGGATTCTAGGTATCTAGAAACGTAAAACCACAAATTTTGAGGGGAGGGTTAAATTTTTTTTTCCTTGTCGACTATAAAGGAAGTATTGTAAAATCGCAAAAAATTTCGGTTTTCAGATTTCAACGGAAATATATGGATATTTTCCACGCTAATTAAACATTTTGATTACTTTCTTTATGTGTTAAAATTGAGTATAAAATGCTTGCTTTCCTCCCCATTAGTGAACAAAGTCTGACACAGGAGGATAACATATAGGTTAAGCGGGTTCTTTCGATTTCCAATGCTTTGTCTAGTGACATAGGAAGAATACGGCATATAATAACGGTATAAGACCTTCATAAACAAGAGATTATGTGTGTGTGTGTCTGTATGTGTCGATAGATATGCGTCGCGAGTTTTTCAGACACTGCAATCTTCGGGAACTAGTAACCAAATTCAGGGTCACTTTTTGAGTCGCCGATTTATAATTTAATAGGCGTACAAAGAGGTCATGGGGTATCCACATCAGATATATATTTTTTTTAATACCTTGGTTAGCTGATTGTAAAACACCTTACATCTCTATCTTTATAAAAGGCCGAGTCATGGGCTTATAAAATCTCTAATCGGCCTCCATTTTGAAGCAAATAGACGGACGGTAATGTCGATTTCTGAGGATCATCCTTGTGTGACTTTGTTGCCGAATCTCAAGAAAATCGGCCCAGTAGTCTCGGAGAAAAGTTGCGGACAACAGACGGACGGATTTTTTTTTTAAATTCGATATTTGGATTATACGTGTCTTGAAACGTAAAACCTCAAATTTTAAAGGGAGAGAGGGGGGAGAAGGGTTAAAAAATAATTTTCTTTCGTCGATTACAAAACTCTATTATTGAAAATAATAAACCAAAATGAACGAATAAAATTGCAGTGGATCATTCTAATGAGATTTGCCAAATTACCTTCTTAAATGCCTCTAATTATTGACTTCAATTCTTGTGGTGATTACACCTATAATTAGCAAATAGTGAATGGCCAAAATACTTGTATTTAAATTATATTGTGGTTAAAATGGTGAGGAGGTCATCAAGAGCTAATGTCTCCAGAGAATGGTGAAAACGAGAGCTCAAATATGTTGCTGCTATTACTTCGTGTAATATTCGTTTTAAAAGGTGGTAACCCTGAACTGCCCTGGCCTTGGGCGATGAAATATCACATAATGTAGCGATTTTACCCTGAAATCCAGCGAATTTGAGTCGAACTGAATCTACAACTGAAATGGTAACATATTTTAGCACTCGTTTTCACTATACTCTGAAAACATAAGTTCTTGCTGATCTCTTAACTATTGGAAATGTTAGAAAATTTTAATACCATTTATCACTACTATATATTATTACAGTAGTATAGATCCCTTTTCCGGCTCTCAGGAGCGATGGATTTTGACGAGTGAGGTATCAAAAGAAAGGGAATTTCACGGAGATGTGACGAATTCCAATTTTGTTTCTTAAAATCATACAAGGCCTTAAATAAAAGTGACGAAAAAACTGGAAGTTTTCAAAAACTTTGACCACTGAGAGTCGGCGGATCGAGACGGGATAAGTTGGGTTTTAAAGATTTTGACGCGGGCATCAAGATCATATACACTCCTCTGGAGCGTATTGGTCCAGCGTTTTAAGGCCCAAAATTCTACTGTTTTTGAGATAACGCCATCTTGCGTACGTGCCGTTGTCATGGCAACTATATACATGTAAAAACAAGCTGAGTCTGTATACAAAAACTTTTTAATTAGTTTTAAATTATTCTGTTAAAATGTTGTTTTTAGTTTTCCATGAATGATAGAATACTACAAACAGAAAGTGATATAGATGAGTCTTATTGCTTAAATGTTAAACTGAGGGGGTACTTTCCAGTAGGTCAAGCTAATTACTTATTAAGTATTAACTATTACATTAACATGGTCATTATAAACTATTATAAAGATTTGTTGATAATATTATATTATTAATACGAATAAATATGTTTCCTTAATATCGCATATATTTCGAATTCATCAAGATATCTAATGCGAGAGTTCTCGCTCGGGTATACTAGTTTTTTTTTAAAAATAGCACAATTTGCTTTGCAAGTGCTTTTTTCAATTTGAGCTAGGATTTTCTTCATCAATATATGTCAACGTGGAAAGTAACATACTTGAGAATTTTGTATTTAAAAATTACTTTAAATGCAAATGTTTTGGCCATTCACTATTTACTAATGATAGTTATACTCACTAATAATATACGCAAAAATTGAAGTCAAGTCCAATAATAATGTAGTCTCATGAAAATGTCTCTAATACAAAAATATATTGTCCAGGATTCAATGTATTGAGCTAGCCGGGGAATACCCTAGAATTATTTTTCATGCGAAAACAAACAGGAAGTAATCAGTAATCCAGAATGAGCTCTGAAATTATATTGAAACGTTGGCGAGCAATATTGATGGAAGTAGCGTCAAATTAAATATATATGCTTATTTTGTGAAATGTTTTGTCCTAAAAAAATAATTCTAAAATCTTTATAAAGCTAATTAAAACTACTTCGAATTATTTTTCTCACAACCACGGAACCCTCAGAAGGTACGAGGCCCATATGAAGTTGCCTAAATTGCCTATACGGTTAATCCGGTACTGACCTAAAAATTAGTTTTTCAGAATAGAATAATGGAAATACACAAACGTTAAACAACAAATTTATTGTCAAATAAACTATCCATATGTTATTACTTCCAACACTTTGCAAGTAATAACAAACCGGCCTTAAATTTTAATTTACTATATCTCGAGCAAGGCCATATGAACCATGTGCATATTATAATACAAAAACATTGTGTGTGATCAAGAAATAGTAAATATTAGACTAATCGATTTTTACTTCCTTGTACGAAGTAAAGGAAATATTGTAATCGCGAATATTTTCGGTTTTCAGATTTCAACGGAAATATCCATTTTGACCATCCCTGAATCCATTTTGACTAGTTTCTTCGTGGCGTCTGTACGTACTTTCGTATCTCGCATAATTCAAAAAAGGCTAGCCATAGAAAGTTAAAGTTTTGTATTTAGGATTATTGCAAAATATAGATGTAAACCTCCCTTTTTGGTCACTGCATGATTACCGGAAGTGGTACTTTACTTGAAGGTCATAATTGATTTCCATTAAAATACAATGCAAAACTTATCTTATCTAATACTTATATATTGATATATTGATTTGAATAACATACTAGATTTTGGTCTAAATTGGGAAACCGGAAGCAGTACTAATAAACTTTACCGGTGACAATAAATTTTCATCAAAAAATATATTAAAATATAATGTAAAACATCTCAAATTTGATAAATAACACTTTTATATCAATATAAATAATATTCTAGGTTTGGTTAAAATTGGTGAGCCGAAAGGGGTACTTTACTTAAAGGTCATAATAAACTTACATAAAAAATTATATTAACATTTAATACAGAGATCATATGGTACGGTGATAAAGGCCATAAACGCGATTTTTTTGCCTAGGTTCAAATTTTCGGCGGAATCTGAAATTAGAAAAATTGTTACCAAAACTTTAGCCCAGCGTAAGCTCGTTTATATTGTAGCTTTATATTATTGAAAGCCATTAAAGCCGTGAAAAACCACATTAGGCTGTTAGAAGTTTTATGAATATTGACAAAAAATATGAAATAATGATGCTGTTAAGGTGTTTCCTTGATAATGGCCTATTGGGCCGAAACGTTGGAATTGTAATATAAAAAAATTAGTTAAGTTAATAAAATAACTTAATAATAATTTTTAAGGCATCTTCAGAATTTATATTAATGAAATAATTTTTTCTACATTTTTTTTTTTTTTTTTTATGTAAAGATTAAATTATGTCCCACTATTATATCCCATTAATTCTCTAAGTTATCTTAATCTGTACACTGAAATAGTTGTAGACTGAAAATATAATAAAATAAGTGTTAACTTTTTCCATTTCTATTGAAAAAAAAGGTCTGACCGAAATCATCACTTAGGTTTTGTGGGTAGATGCCACCCTTCTGACTGTTAATATTATTTTCGTAATATCCAGAGATATTCTTATCAATTATTGGAATTTTAGTATTTATGAGTTCTAAATAGTTTTAATAGAAGAGAAATAGAATCCATAGTTCCATTTGGAGTGCCTCGTTTTTACCTTTTGGCTCGATGCCTTCACATAGACGGATAGCGATAAGAGTATTTAAATTTAAATTGATATGAAACTAGTTCAGTGGAAACTTTTCCAATTACCACTACGATAGGCTTTCAGATTGGATAGTGAAATCCCCGACTGGTTACATAACAACCCGCGGATGTAACCACATAAATATAAACACGGCCTTCTACCGTAGTTTTCTGGAGAAAAATATTTCTCTGGACAACAGCACTTTTTGATTAGTATGTAATACGATATTGTATTACTATTTTATGAATTAGATCATATATATATATATATATATATATATATATATATATATATATATATATATATATATATAAATATACACATATAGGGAATAATGACCCTAATAATAATGATAAAATGACCCCTGTTCGAAATGCTATCAGAAACAAATAAATTATATTTATAAATTATATGAAAATATTTGCAAGCCACTGTTTGCTAAATATATTAAACAATCGTGAATATGGCTTTCTGTTCAAGTTAATTATAATACAATACTAATTACCTAACAGGCAAATAATTAGCCTTGAGTCGAGGATTTCGTTTCGAAATCTCCCAAAAATAACCTGATTATATGGGTAGAATACAAACAGAATAACCGTGAGTGTAGATTTTTGGAATAATGAGGGTCAAGTGGAATCGCGCTATGCCAAAATCCAATCGCTCCAACCAATCGTCAGTATGGAAAACTCTTGGAGCGGACTAATAAACTGCACAGTTTTTCACGCATATTTTAGGCTGTGCTATAATAATAATAATTGTTGTTCAGTAAATACAGTATAGTTAAAATTTATGATACAGATTGTATTAAATATGCTACAAAGATATTGATATCTTATAATTTTTTTTTTTGTATTAGTAATACAGATTGAATTAATTAATGCAATTAATGCTCTTGCTATCGTAGAGGGATTATTTATATCCAATTAATTTTCAAGAGTTATATTAATCGGCACATTGAAGTATTTGTTGAATGTAATTATTATAAAATATGTGTTTACGTGTACCCATATGTGAGCAAGAATCACGGTTTGTAGTAAAAAATGGAATCAGGGTCGTCGCGTGTGGGGGGCGACCGAAGCGGTTGAGCGACGCTAGGGACAGGGGTATTAATTAATTAAAACAATATAATATTATGTAATATTATAAATATGTCCAAAGTAATATTAATTTTTTAATAACTAAAATTATAACAAGCCGACTAGAGATTCGAAATTTATCGACCATTGGCAGAAGTGCAAAGATATAAAATTCGCAAACATGAGAAAATAGGCTGCTTGCCGCTTTTTAGGGCAGCGATAGGCAAAATCTCGTTCAAGGGCCTACAAATTTCGCCCCCCTCCCAGTCCCTCCCTGGTGGCGGGCCTGATAGTTAACTAATTGTTAAATTTAAACAAAAATGGAAAATTGAATAATTGTGGTTTTGTTCATTTTTTTTTTAAGTGTCTTACCTCATTTTGCAGACAAACCTTACGAAATAGTCAATATTTGATGTGGACATCGCCTGATTTTCCTGTAGGCCTATTAAACTACAAATCGGTGGCTCAATAAGTGATCCTGAATTTGGTTTATACTTTCTGAAGATAGCAGTATCTCAAAAACGACAATCGGCGTCGCGACGTCTGTTGGCGTCCATCTATTAACATACACACTCATGGTTAGCTTATCCATGAAAATCGCTATTTTTGATTTTTAGCACGATTCGTATTCTTCCCTTCTGAGAATGCATACAAAAAATAAAAAAAAGTTTCTAGTAAAGTACCGCTTCCGGTTTGCCAATTTAGACCAAAATCGAGTGTCATTTAAATGAATATATAAATCATAAATACAAAATTTGAGATGTTTTTCATTATATTTTAATGTAATTTTTGATGAAAATTAATTATGATCTTTAAGTAAAGTACCACTGCCAGCCAGTTAATTTTAAAGAAAATCTAGTATATTATTAATATTGATACAAAAGTCTTATGTACCAAATTTTAGATGTTTTGCAGTATATTTTAATATAATATTTTGATAAAAATCTATTATGATCTTCAAGTAAATTACCACTTCTGGTGATTATGTGATGACCAAAAAGGGAGGGAACTAGATGATACAAAAATCCCCAATACCAAATTTTATTTTTGTACAGCTAACGGTTTTTGAGTTATGCTAGATACGAAATATGTCCATGCGTCACAACGAATGGACATATTTCACAGAAATGGATATTTCTGTTGAAATCTGAAAATCGCAAATTTTTCCGATTATAAAACTTTCTTTACTACAAGAAAGTAAGAAACAATGTAATTTTTGAAACCAGCATCTAAAACTACAAAAAAAATCAGTTAACAATACTAAAACATCTTTTTATAATAAAACATTTGTAGGGCTGTGTAATTGAAATTTCATCTCTTTTTCAAGTAATTTGTTATAACTAATACAATTAAACATGGTTATGAATGATAATCAATTATAATAGTATATATAATAATCATATCACACTTGTCGACCAGTTTACCTCGACCACCAACAGCCACTTATAATATAAGGAATTAAAAAAAAAAATATTTCCGTATCTATCTATTCCTGTTTTTTCAGGCATTCGAGATGACGGACAAGTTAAGCGAAAAAACAGATATTCTATTGAATTTAAATGATTATTATAATATGAATTTTAATTAAATTTCAATTATGGATAATTGCTGAAGACATAAAAAACACTGGAGCTAATAAGTTTTCCAGCAAACGTTAAGGTATTCTGAAACAGTTTCTTGTTTGTCAAGTATTAGGCTTTCAACTCAGTCGTTAAGGCGTTCCAGCAAGAGTCACTTACCACTAATGATTTCTTCACTTGACAAAGCATATATGTTCACCTGGCAAACATCACTAAGTCATTCAGTGCCTTATTTTACTGTAATTGATGACAAATATAAGCGGAGTATTTTTTTTTTTTTTTTTTTTTTCGGTTGGCGCTGTAAACCATGGAGATCTTTGGATAGTGACCAACCGGTCAAGATCCACGGATTATGGCTGCTCGGAGTCAGCAGGCGCACAAGGACCTATATTTCTTTATAAACAGACCATCCATCGACCAAACCTTCGGGAGATTATTTTACGACCTAGAAAGCCATCCCGCGATTCCCAATTTAGGTACACGGGATAGGGTCACACTCCTAGGCCCGGCCTATGTGAGCTGCCTCCAATAGGCTGACGGGCCTCACATAACTAGGGGAGAGGGGTGATAAATTACTTAAATTATTAATTAAATTAAATTAAAGTAATACCGGTACCGGGATTCGAACTCACAGCCTTTGGGTTTGTGTGTATGTGCACTTTTGTGAGCGCGTTAACGCACTCGACCACCCCGACCCGTATAAACTATTATATATATATATATATACATATATATATATATATATATATATATATATATATATATATATATATATATTATGATATAAAACATTATTTGTGATCAAGAAATAGTAAATATTACACTTTTAAACCACTGCTATAAATATTATCCCAGTAAAAAAATATATTCTCACCCAATAATAATACTGTTCTTATTAAATATAATTCAATAGACCTATCAGAACGCTCCAAAATTTAATTATTTCATTTCCAAAAATTTTGTCATTCTAATATTTAATATTCTTATTTTTTTTTACCTTGCTAATAATGTTTATAGCATTAGTGTAATATTTTATATCTTTTTTTCACAAATAATGTTTTTATATTATAATATGCACATAGTTAAGTACCCGGCATTTCTCTAGATGTCATAGTAAATTAAAATTTAATTTGAATATTTAAGGCCGATTTCAAAGTATTTTTTTAAGTAATATAAAAACATTATTCTTATATTCGTAAATTTTAGATTATTCCAATTTTTTTAATATGAAATAATTGAATTTTAGAGGGATATGAAGGGCCCATTGATTTATATGTAAAGAAAAAAGTATTCTGCTATGGAATGAAGTATATTAACAAAAAAAATGTATTCAAAACTGGCATCAGATTTGTTTTTAGCACTTTGAAAGGCCCCGTTAAATTTTCGAGCGAATCTAAAAATAAAAATGTTGTTCTTATTTTATTATCACATTTTTTTTACATAAACCTTCTAAGATAATGAAACAGCTGTTTATATGTAAAGACAAAAGAATCCTGCCTCTTTTTAAGGAGTCAAAGAATGTTGATATCGGATAGACTGAATACGAGATTTAGTGCTTCAAATCGAAAAGTAATTTTGTGCCTTGAAAATTTTAAACACCTTCATAACTAAAAAAAAAATATTTTTTTGTTTTCAATGATATTTTCGACGTTAAGGTTTTTTGGTCTGATAAATCAAAATCTGCCATCATTTTTGTTGTGAAAAATGTATAAGGGTAGTTTATTTAATAATTTAAACACCTTTTTAAATTTATTGGAGCCAAAATGAATTATTTTTAATGATTATATTTTTTCTTTAATATAATTTGAAAAACAAATTCTTTTCTGGGAAAGCCTTGTCGATATCATTTTTTAAACTCGAGATATAAAATGAAGCAGTTTAAACATGTTTTTTTTATTTTTTCTCATTAGTCCAATGGAGGAAACAGTTGCGCAAGTGTTGACATTTGTTTAATGTAGAATCACCCCCCTCCAAAAAATAAAAATTAACAAAATCGGTCTTAGTCTATGTATGTTGTATTTTCACCGGGCAGAAATAATTTATTATACAAAATTCTATTCTACAGTTATGAATACAAAAATAATATAGGATACTAGAAAACAAGATCAAATTTTAAAACATTTATTTATTTTTAAGAATTAAGAAAGAAAAAAATTATAAAAGGTAAGGCATTAGATTTCTTTGATGAAATCTCAGCAAAAGGTAGCAAACTATTTCCTATTATATTAACCGGAGATTATTAATACTATTAGTATTAATATTATTAGTATTAATATTATTAGTATCATTAATACGCGGAGATCGAGATATTTTCCCGGTACAAACATAGCCTCTATAAATTGGAACCTCAGTTACGATGCTACATCAATTTATTAGGATAAAAGAGCAAAATCTTAAATTTCCCAACAATTTTTATCGGATTTTCCAACTAAATTAAATATTTTAATTTTCTCAACTATATAAAGAAAGATTTTAATTATCTCCAATACTTTTGAATTTGAATTTTTAACTGGCCTGTTTCGAATCTTGACACTTGACAACAATAATTTTCTTTTCTATTCAAACACAACATTTTACCGATAAAATCTTAATTTCTTAACTCAAAAGGTATTGATATTAATTTTAAATTTTAGTAACTCTTTGAGTTATTTTTTTTACCACAATTTTCGAAGTTTGAGGTGTTCTCAAATTCCAAATTTTTCAACTTGGGTTATAAAATTATTATGGGGAGGAAGGGGGGGGCACCCCGTACCCTTCCCGTGGCGACGTCCCTGCCTCTAGTATATAATTTGAATCTATGCTTTGGTGAGATATACTAATACCAGTAACATGTGTAAAAGGAAACCCTCTGGGAGCTTCTATGTAGAACATAACCCGTGCCTAATGTTAGTTCAAATAAAATCAAAGCTTTTGAGTTGTGCTCCATTGTGTTTTTCACTATGGATACGAGATATACAATTTCAATTAAAATAAATAGAAGAAATTGAGTAACCATAGTATATACTGTGTGTTCACAATAAATCAGCCCAAATGCTTCTCACGGCCAAATGGATGATCTAATCAAAAAATGCCAGAGGTAAAAGTTGTAGATCTACTTGTGTTGGTTTACTAACCACTATTGATATTTAACTTTGACGCGGCATGAGTGGCTGACGCGCGACGAAAACTTTGGGTTTACATATAATTGCATATACCAACTTTTCAATACTCTCTTTTATAGCAATGAAAAACTTAAGCAAGACCACGCAAAATGCATTTCGATATCTTCAAAACTGAAGCATTAACATCATTTTAGAATCTTGTATTCTCTTGTATTCAGTATTATTTTTCAGGCACACTATAAATTCGATTTTTGGAGACATAATTAATCTTTTTTGTGTAATTTTTCATCGCCTTGCTTCTAAAAAGTTCTCTAGCCTGTAGGTGTAGTATTTTTCTGATAAATGCAAAAATGTTGTTTCTGAAATTATTTGTCGACAATTATAAAAGGGATATTCATTGTATGAATTCAAAATATTTAATAATTTAACAATAGAAACATTTTCTCACATTTCAATCATTGTTGCTTCCAAAGTTTCACATTTTTTTTTTTCGCAGTACAGTTTTCCTCGAAATTAATTTGTGGGAGCCTCCTTACTTCAATAATAATATAATGTGCTCAGTCATCGTCTCCTTTCCGAGCGACGTAGACGGTATTTACTAATATTTTATATTTTATTCACTAATCCCTAAGATACTTAATTACGTTAGGATTTAATTTTTGCTTGGTTTTGAGGACCTTCATTGGCAGTTAGTCGTTAATACCTTCAATATTTATCTCCAGGATATGGCTCCATGCAGACCAAGTGAAATTGCTTTGTTGGGAGAAGCGATAGTTCTTTTATGATTTTTTTTTTTTTAGTGTAAACGGTAGATGAATATTTTTATACTTTATTATTACTATTGCAGTTTTTATTGTTAAATTAATAAACCTTTTGAATTTCATAAAGTCTAATTCTATATCATAATTGTGGAAAAATCATTTCCGAAACTACTTTTTGCCATTATGAAGAAGAAATGCTACAACAACAGCCTTGGCTATATTTCGAATAGAAATACGATGAAAAAATATATAAATATGATGTATCATGTCTCTAAGATTCCGGTTAATGAGGTGCTTGATAAATAATAATGAGGTTGAGAATACAAAATTATAAAATTGAGTTAATACTTAAATTTTTAAGATATCTAAATACGTACTACGGGGTCTTTCATAACTTTTTAATTGCTATAAATGACATTATTAAAAATCAGGTATTATCTGCAAAATCCAAGTTTTTACCACGCGTGAGTCGCACTTGTATCGTCAACGTTAAATATCAATAGTGGTTGGTGAAACTACAGAAGTAGACCTACAACTTTTTCCTTTGGCAACTTTTGATTAGATCATCCATTTTGCCTTGCATGGCATTAGGGCCGATCTATATTGGTTAAATAATATATATATATATATATATATATATATATATATATATATATATATATATATATATATATATATTTTTTTTTTTTTTAGAAGGTATTATACCATTCGAAAGTGGACTATAGTCACTCTATATTATGACAAGCAAATTTTTCGTCAATCATTCTTTTTTTTTACGGCAGTCATAAAGATAAGTTATATAAGATTGTCCCAAAAAAAGTATGTTTACATCTACGTGGTTAAGATAACTACTATTTCCTTAAAAAAGGACAAAGGCAATGAGTTGGCTAAAAAATATGAACACTTACGATTTATATCATGAAACGCGATAAGCTGAAATATGTTTGCGTGATGAAGAAATATTTTGGTACTCATTCAATCAGGTTTTCAACTCATTTTTATATTTTATTATTATTATTATTATTATATATATATATATATATATATATATATATATATGATTCAATAAATAAGAGATTACTGGATTACCATAAAATTTGCACTAAGATCCGTGAAGTTGACCATTGTCATACAAATATATATATATATATATATATATATATATATATATATATATATATATATATATATATATATATATATATATATATATATATATTGTATGACAATGGTCAACTTCACGGATCTTAGTGCAAATTTTATGGTAATCCAGTAATCTCTTATTTATTGAATCACTATAAACTTTAGGTTTTTTGTATATTAGCATACTTTGATGATATTATAACACTAGTTGCAAACAATTAAGCACTGGCGTAACTTGAATGGACGTAGTTGTGCCGGGCACCCTTGGAGGAAGCAAAAAAAAAAAACCCTGGAAATATCGATACCGATTTTATCAATTATACTGAATGATAATCAATAGTTTAAAAAAGGATGAAATATGAATGCAATTTGAAGAAGCAATAAACAAGAAATGAGAGGGTAAATGGAATCTTTTGTTCTAATGTTTTTATCACACCGTGTAAATATTTATTTGCTTTGGGACATACTAAAACCGAGTAATTTGAAGAAACCAGGCCACTGGCGCAGCACCGCCGCTTCACTCTCACCAACACTATTATTTTCCCCCTTCGTCTCTCCTCTAACACAGCTGTTTCCAAACTACTCCACGAGGGTTTTTGTTTTTAGTGTCGCTTTCGTATGGATTTTTTTTCTAGCTAATCACTTAGTCCAATTTTGTTAGTAAGAGCAAAAAATCTGCCTATTATTATATTATAGTTTAAACAGGTATTGTGCAATTAATTTAGATTATAGTTGGACACGGGACTGACATAGGAGACTTTAAAAAAAAGCATCGATACTGCAGCAAAATTAATACTATTTCTATAACAAGTTGAAATTTATACTAAAATTTAAAAATTAGTCATTTTTTAGCGATTGAACTTTGTAAGTTACCAATGTCTGCAAGCTTAGTACAGGGCAAAAATAACCTAAGTGGTTAAAAAGTCCAAAATTGTTAATAAATAATTTAGATTATAAATAAAACAGCACAAACGATTTTTCTTTCATTTGTGGTTTTATTTTTTTAAAAATCTTTTTTTCTCAAAATTGAAGGATTTACTTAAGTACCACTTTCAACAAACCAATTTTAACCAAAATAATGCATGTTATTTTTATTAATATCTAAGTTTTATATATAGAATTTGAAAAGTTTACCATTATATTTTAAAATAATTTTTGATGAAAATCTATTACGATTTTTAAGGAAGGTACCATTTCCGGTGCTCATGTAGTGACAAAAAAGGAAGGTTCACAACTAGATGCTACAGCAATCCCAAATACAAAATTTTAAGTTTCTACGGCATGACGGAACTAGTCGTATGATTCAGAGATGGTCAAAATGGATATTTCTATTGAAATCTGAAAAATTTTCGCGATCACAATACATCCTTTACTTCGTACAAGGAAGTAAAAATATATACTAAAACACTTGTTTCAAATGACTAAAAATGAATTAAGTAAAAATCTATTAAATTTTATAAAACGGTTACTAAATTTAAAATTTTAGCTTAATAATTAAACATAATAAGTTAAAATCGAACAAAATATATTTGTTTTATTTTATAAATTATTTTATAAATAACTGATTTTATGATTATTTTTTTTTTCTAAACCCCAAAGTACTATTAAATAGTTAGTGTTGTTATCCCTAATTACTATTGAATAGGTGTCCGAAATTCGTTCCGTCGCCTAAATTCTCCCCTCTCCCAAATTATCCAGCGTTGATAGTATTTTTTACCTCCTGGAAAAATCTTGAAATACTTCAATACCACTCTGTTGATTTTTTACTGTAAAATAATTGAAATGATTTTTGTTTTGACTCAGCATTTTTCAACTACAGATATTTTTTATTTTATCATTAGGTACTATTTTTAGACTAGAATATTGTTTTCACGTTCAAATTGTTCGAGACCCGTACGTTGACTCGTTATGGCAGGAAAAGCTGCCATGATTTGCTTTAAGAAATTAAGAAATGACCCAGTGTGAGGATCTAAAGCAAGTTTTAAACATATAGGGTTACCACAAAGGAAATGTTGCTGAGTAAGGAAAAAACATTTTCGAGAAGAGAAGATAAGGAAAAAGACGCAAGTCTAAAAATTATCGGTTCTTCTTTGGTTTACGGAAAAAAGATAAGTCCTTGATAAAATTATTTATAGAATCGATACATGTATCAAGGGCTACGTAATCGATAGCCTGTAGCGATTTTTGGTTTTGTTTATTTTATTTTATTACTCGCAGTGCCCTTCGGCTTCACCCGCATTAAATATGGATGCATTAGGCCCATACCCTTTTTGACCATTTTAATCGACAAAAAGTTCAAAAGGATAGTGTCATTCTCGTACTGCACAGAATTGATATCAGTAGCGATAAACACCTGACATTTGACATTCGAAATTTTTTGTTATCAGCATCCTATTCTATCAATATCACTACAATATACTACTGAAAAATGATAAGTAATAATAATTCATTTTATATAATTATTTCTGCCTATTTTTATTAATTATTAAATTAACAAAAAGTGCTTTGAATCCAAAACAAAACAAATTAAAGCAATCACCTATCTCAAAGACAATCCAATGTTTTGTTTATATTCTCTGTTTTGCTTTTAATTTGATGTCACTTACAATATAAAGGCAACATCTTTCATTGAAAAAAAAAAAGAAGAAATAATTGCTAGTTTAAATTCCTGTGGTTTTCCTCTAACCAATATAGTGATATTAAGGAGCATTTCATAAAATGTAGCTTCGCGGACTTTATATTAAAATGGTCCAAAGGAAAAATATAGTGTCGTTAGCAGACCAGGAAGAGGCTCCCGAATGATTACTAATCCTAGGGAGAACGATATAGGAATGACGACAGAAGGGAGGGGGAGAGGTTACGACGCAAAGTGCGTCGTCAAAGTTTTTTTTTTGTGGGAGGAGGGGGCAAAAAGTAAAATAAAAATGAAAATAATGTAATATGTTTATAAATATAAATAAAAAGAGATTCACATTAGAGAGCCGTAGCGGTAAGTTTGGGAAGTAGGCCCTTGTACAAAAGATGGGAACGAACACTCCAGAAAAAAAAAATTCTTTTTTGACAGCTAGGCAGCTTCAATTCAATTTGCTATTATGCGTTCAATATATAATCAAATGATCTGAAATCGACTTTTGGAAGTTAGTAAAACGTCTTATGTTAATCTGAGACGCCCATCGTCAGCAAAGATTGTTCTGGTCCAACGAGACTTTCGGTTATTACAGTGAGTATGGATGATGCAGGTGAGAAAGGCGCACACTTTCAATTACCTAAGGTTTGGGATAAAAAGATAGCCCATCCTGATATTTTTCTGTTTATTGAACTTTGACCAGTGCTTATAATTTTCTTTTACAATAAATAGCTCCTTTAGCTTAAGTTTAAATGCACTTTACCCAATAGGCCATAAATAAAAATAATTTCTAGAAATCACTACTATATATTATTACGGTAGTATAGATCCCTTTTCCGGCTCTCAGGAGCGATGGATTTTGATGAATGAGGTATCAAAAGAAAGGAAATTTCATGGAGATGTGACGAATTGGGAGGTTTCAAAGATTTGACGACTAAGAGTCGACGGATCGAGATGGGACAAATTGGGTTTAAAAGATTTTGACGCGGGCATCAAGATCATGTACGTTTCATCTTGGAACGTATGTTAACAAAAACTTTTAATGAGTGGGAAATTATATATTGTTTCCCATGTCCAACTCTAAAGGGCACTGCTAAATATGAATACTACACATAGAAAATGTTATAGCTGGATCGAATTGCTTAACTGCTAAATTGAAGATATGTTTTCCAGTGGGGTAAGCTAATTACTTATTAAATATGAACTGTAACTTAAACGTAGTCATTGCAAACTATGTAGCTTCACCAAATCTGTAAGTTAAATAAACTTTTTTGATAATATTATATTGTTTCCCTAATATCGCTTACACCTCGAATGTATTAGGGATTAGAATAAGCATTGATATCTAATGCGAGATTTCTCGCTCGGGTATACTAGTAAATAGATAATATTGAATTTGAGATAGGACAAAATGATAGCACAACTACAGTTTATTTGCAAATGCAAGCATTTAGGATAAATAGAGAGGACTAATTCAGTTCAAACTCTGCTTTTAATGTGATCACTTGTAACAGTGGAGATGGGACGAGCCAAATCTTTATCTTTGACTGAAAGAAAGATATTTTCATTCAGAGAATAAAAAATCAACGCTTTTCTCTTTCTGATATTAAAAGTATTTCCATTTTTTTTAAATCTCCAGATTATCATGGAATAAAGAAATCTCCAGAAAGACCCCCTGTATTATCAAAAACACAAAATCTAGCTGCTTTAAGAATTGCTTCTAACACCACTTTAACAGCTCGTCAAATTGCTGATCGTGTTGGAGTGCAAACATATATAAAAAACGAATAAGGGTCCTTCAAACTGAACCTCAAATAAAGAGGAAAAAAAAAAAAACGTTTTCCACCACCCAGTATGGCCCATAAGGATAATCGGAAGAAGTTTGCCGTGACCATGTTCAGTGGAAAGAAGAATGGAGGAAAGTACTGTTTACAGATGAAAAAAAAAATTAATTTGGATGGTCCAGATGGGAGGGCTTTCTATTATCACGACCTTCGGAAAGAAGAAAAGGTATTTTCTAAAAGGCAAATGGGAGGAGCTAGTGTGATATGTGGTGGCATCGGGTATGATCAAAGAACAGAAATCATGATTATTTCTGGCCGAATGAAAATCAAAGATTAACTGGAATTAATAGAAAAAATAACGTTCTTTTTCAACACGAAAACGCCACAGCACACACATCGAAATTAGTAAAAGAGTATTTTAAAAAAGAAAGCGCACAGGTTATGGGTTGGCCTGCAAAATCTCCAGACTTTAATATTATTGAAAATATCTGGGGACACCTTGTAAGGACTCCAATGTGTACAGTGAAATTTTGAAATGTGTACAGTGAGTAGCTGTCAGTTTTCATGCGTTGCGGAGTTAAAAAAAAACAATGCAGAAGGAATGAGCCAAAATCCCTCAAGAACTGATTCGCCGCCATTTCGAATCACTTCCTGATCGGATGATTGCTGTATTGGAGAAAGGTCGTTACTAATTGCTTAATAAATACCATTATAAAACCTATTAGTATATTATAACTTAATAAATTTATTTGATATTTATAATGGTGCTATCATTTTGTCCCACCTAAAATACAATATAATTTGTTTATTCATACAAATTATTTTCATTGTTCAACTATTGGGCAAGGGACAACTAAATTTAAGTTGCTTAATAAACGAAAAAAAAAACAGAGTGGGCTATCTTTTTGCCCCGGACCTCATGTTACTGATTTCGTAGATATTACAAGCGGACAATGAGAACTGAGACAAAAGATTTTTATGCAAAGTCACATTCGTATACAGAAGCTTTGCGTTGTGATTGGAATACAATCGGATACAATTGGATGCAAAATAAAATATAAATCTTGAAATTGGTTCGCGAGGCCTACTTTTCACAGAAGTCCTAGTAATGGTCTTCCGCCATTTTTTTTGGCCAGCTTCTTCTACACGATTTACAACAGTGAAGAAGATTATACCTTTCAGCATTAATAAATAGAGTTTTATAATATATCCTTATTCAGATTTGAGTAGTTTATTTGAGATATGTTTTTGTAGATATTAATATTTAATAGATAAATCTATTAATAATGGAATACACTTGGAATTTATATTAATAATTTTTTGTTTCCTTTTTTCAGGATGGTCCATCCAACCATGATTCCATTGAAGGTGTACTTATTGGGCGGTGGTGGAGCAGCCTTTGTTACCATAGCTGCAATATTAGCAGCCACTTGGTCAACTTTAGTCAAACATAATGTTTATGAGGTATTTATGTAATATATAAAATAAAAAATAACTCATGTGGGCAACACATGACTTCCTTGTATGCCTATTAAATTATAAATCCGTGGATCAAAAAGTGATACTGAATTTGGCCACTAGTTTCCGAAGATTGCAGTAAAATCGACACTCGGCGTCCCGACATCCATCTATTGACACACACTCACAAAAACACACACTCTTATTACTGGAGGTCTCATTCTGTTATTATATGTCGTTTTCCTTCAGTAGGTAACTAGTTTCCAAGATATTTCTCCATGTTCCATGACAACAATAAAACTGTCAATATCACTGGATAAAGCATTAGAAATCGGCAGTTTCGACATTTTAAGCGGAAAAACCTACATAACTAATATCTTATTCTCATGCTGCAGACTTGTTGATCTCACAAATGGGGAGGTAATCTAGTATTTTACACTCAATTTTAACACTTCAAAGAAGTAATAAAAATGTTTAATTGTATTGGAAAACAAATTGCGTTTGTAACCTTTATTACCGCAACATATGATTTCTCTTTTAATTTAAATTTAATTTTTGATGTAAGCTTATTATGACCTTCAAGTAAAGTACCCTTTTCGGCTCACGAATCTTAACCAAAATCTAGTAAATACATTCATATCGATGTAAAAGTCCTATTTACCAAATTTGAGATGTTTTACATTATAGTTTAATATAATTTTTGATGAAAGTCTAATATGAGCTTCAAGTAAAGTACCGCTTCCGGTTTTCCAATTTAGACCAAAATCTAGTATGTTATTTAAATCAATATATAAATTATAAATACTAAATTTGAGAAGTTTTGCATAATAGTTTAATATAATTTTTCTGGAAATCAATTATGGCCTTCAAGTGAAGTACCATTTCCGGTGATCAAGCAGGGATCAAAAAGTGAGGCTCACAACTAGATTTTACAACAATCCTAAAAACAAAATTTCAATTTTCTACGGCTAACTGTTTGTGAGTTATGCGAGATACGAACGTACGAACTTATGAGGAGTTCGACCTGTACAATTAAATATAGAAAATTTGAAAGAATAAAAAAATTATCAATGAGAATCAACATTAACTATCCTCGCTGTACAAAAATAACAGCTAAGACATGCAACTTCCCACAATTCAATATTTTGTAGCCACACAAACTGAAACATGTCTTAGGAAAAAAAATCTGATGTGGACAACTTCAGATAGGTACAATCTGAACAAGTCTTCCTTGAATGCCTATTAAATTGCATAATCGATGGCTCAAAAACTGATCCTGAATCATTATTTTCTTAATAGATTCCGATGATAGTATCTCAAAAACGACAATGACGGTGTCGTGACATCTTTAAGCATCGGTTACATGTGACGGTGCCTTGAGTCGTAATTCTGAATGTGTTAGACTCAGAATTTTATTTTCTAAAACATTTATTTCTAAAACTGATGGAGAACAATTTAAAAAATCTGTTACGAAAATTAAAAAAAGTCTGTTATGAACTTCAAGTAAAGTGCCACTTACGGTTTGCCAATTTTAACCAAAATATATTAAGTTACTTATATTATTATATAAATCTTATATAACAAATTTGAGAAGTTATGCATTATATTTTAATATAATTTTTGATTAAAATCAACTTCAAGACCTTCAAGTAAAGTACCACTTCCGTTGATCATGTAATGACCCAAAAGAGAGGTGCACAACTAAATGTTACAAAAACTCCAAATTTCAACTTTCTACGACAATCAGTTTTTGAGTTATTCGAACGTATTAGTCACGACGAAACCAGTCAAAATGGATTCAGTGATGGTTAAAATGTATATTTCCATCGAAATCTGAAAATCGAAAATTTTACTATTGTATTACTATTATTATTGTACTTTATGTTTATAGATGAAAAATTAGTTCTTTAATAAATAATGTAATTTTGAAATGTTAACATCTCACTGTTTTTTTTTTAAATTTTTTTAATCTTTTTTTAATCTTTTAATTTATGCATTACATATTTGTCTTCATTATGCTGTCTCATTAAAGGACAATATTAATACTGATTAAAGAGATCATTCACACCATATTTACAGAAATTTAAATAAATAAAATAATAGCAAAATAATAAATAAGAAGAAAGAAAAAAAATTAAACATAAATACAATAAAATAAACATAAGCACCTTATTAGGGATTGATAAATTATTTGCCACTTCCATAATTTTGTTTTTATTGTTTTTATTTTATTTTTGTTGTTTCCCTTAATTTTTTGTTTTATTTAAAAACTATCATCACATATTTTTTACATATTTTTCGACGATTCGGGTAATTTCTCCATCTTCAGGACAACACTCTTATGCATTATTCCATATAATCATAATTTTCATTTCTTCAATCTTTTTTGTCATTTCTTAATATCCATAAATTTTATTTCGTCTTACTTGTATTAGTCACTATAATTTAAAAAAAAAACTAATAAAAATAGTGTATATAAATACTCTGGATATCATTGTCACAATGTATTTTTCCAGGATTAGACTTGGAAAAATAATACTCAAAGTTAAATTTTAAAAATTCCTCCATAAAAATATAGCTAAATTATATATATTTAATTGATACATGAATTATTTAATTAACATATGTATTATTTATGTATTCAGCAATTGAAGTTGAAGGAAGATTCGGAATCATTCAGGCTCTGGAGGGATACACCGGTTCCACAACAGATGAGCTTCTATATGTTCAATTGGCTCAACCCTGAATCTCTTGGGAACGAAAAGCCTTCTTTCTCCCAAATGGGACCATACACGTTTACGTAAGTTATATATTATATTAAAATATTACTTTATATAATCAATTTGCTACTTTATCAACACCATTTTCACGTCAAAACG
This sequence comes from Rhaphigaster nebulosa, assembly GCA_948150685.1. NCBI lineage: Eukaryota > Metazoa > Arthropoda > Insecta > Hemiptera > Pentatomidae > Rhaphigaster > Rhaphigaster nebulosa. The sequence continues at coordinate 13,065,386 of OX411310.1, forward strand.
ATGATTCAAAGCAATTAAAATAAATATGTTATTATTCAAAGAGACAAGTTTCAGATATCGATAGTCCAAAAGGAAAATGTTATCGTCATTTTTACTTCGTAATTTTATAAAATCTACATAACATAATAAAGTTATCAAGTTTTGGATGTAACAAGATTTCGAATAGAATATATTGAAATATATAAATTATATTTACTAGTATACCCGAGCCAGAACTCTCGCATTAGAAATGTATCCTTAATACATTAGAAATATAAGCGATATTAGGGAAACATATTTATTCGAGTAAACATTATATTACCAAAAATGTTTATTTAACACACACATTTGGTGAAGCTACATAGCTTGTAATGACTAAGTTGGAGTTACAGTACATACTTAATAATTAGCTTACCCCACTGGAAAACAAATACAGGCAATTTGATCCAGCTGTAACATTTTCTATAAGTAGCATTTATATTTAACAGTGCCCTTTAGGGTTGAACAAGGAAAACAATATATATAATTTTCCACTAATTAAAAGTTTTTGTAAACAGATTCAAATTGATATAAAATTACCATGACAACGGCACGTACGCAAGATAACATAGGGCCCGTTTTAACCTATATCGCGAGCTATCTCAAAAACGGTATATTTTAGGGCTTTAAAACGCTGGACCAATACGTTCCGGTGGAACGTAGGTGATCTTGATGCCCGCGTCAAAATCTTTAAAACCCAACTTATCACGTCTCGAACCTCCGACTTTTAGTCGTAAAAACTTTGAAACCTCTCAGTTTTTTTATCACTTTTATTTAAGCTCTAGTAAGAATTTAAGAAACAAAATGGGCATTCATCACATCTCCGTGAAATTCCCTTTCTTTTGATACCTCACTCGTCAAAATCCATCGCTCCTGAGAGCCGGAAAAGGGATCTATAATAATACAATACCGTACTATAATAATACTATAACTATATACCGTAATAATATATAGTAGTGATTCTTCCAAAGAATAGACTATACTTATACTACTATATGTACCCCAGCAAAAAAGGACGCAAAATTCATTTCAAATCTCAATTTTAAAAAGATAATAGGACTAATTAATATCAATCTGTTCGATATTACAAAGTATATATCGATAATAACCTAATCGATGGCAGAAAGCAGATATAATCTGGGCAATCGATTGAGAGGCACTGTCGACATTTGGCCATCCCTACGTTTTGGTGCTCAACATTGAGGATTTGAGTTAGTTTTAATAACGAAAGTAGGGTTTATAAGATATCTTAGTAGCTGGTTGAATTCTCTATGCTTCCAGGGGAGAAGGGAGAAGGCCAACTTGGTATAAAAAAACTGTTATTAAAAAAAAAATACAGCAATGATAATTAATCAGAAGTTTTTATTTTATGTTTTTTTTTCCATAACGATGTTGAACTGCGCGTTTTTCATAATGATAAAGAATTCGATCATGCATTTTTACCTCTGTTTTCCTCATAATATATCAAGTCGTTAAATCGTTCAGGAACCCGCATTCTGATGAGGGGTCCACGCCAAAGAAAAATGAAATAAATGATTTATGCATTACAGTTGAATTTATAGTTCATATTAAACATTACCCGCGAGGCCACGCCCAATGTACAAAAAATACACAATGGAATTATAAAATACAGAAGAATTCAGTTCAAAGGGGAGATTCAAACACCTAACTGTGTGATCGTAGGACCCAATGCTATAAAAAAATATATATATAAATCGATTATAAGATACAAATGAATTTTTAGTTTTATTTAAGATTTTCCGTGGGGTCTCTAGCCATATGAAATGAAATGAGTTAAAATCTACATAATCCCCAAAATCTACCGGTAGTCAAGACCCTAACCAAGAGGGTCCTCACAATATCGTATTAGCCAGAGAGCTCCGTAATGTCTTGATCCCGGATATTGATGATGTGGTTTGGGTTCGTACATCTTGGACGTGGCTAACTGAACACTGCAGCCAACTTGGTATTTAAAAAAGGTAAAGTAAAAAAAAAAAGAAGACAGCAATAATAATTAATCAGAAGTTTTTATTTTATATTTTTTTTCTATTAAGATGTTGAACTGCGCGTTTTTCATAATGATAAAAAATTCGATAATGTATTTTTACCTGTGTTTTCCTCATAATATATCAAGTCGTTATACCTTTCATTAAATGGTTATATATATAAACATATATATATTTTATTTTTGTAATTTTTATGAATTGGACTTGCTTTATAACGTTGAATAATAATTTACATACAAATTAATAGGGAAAACTTTATTAACTCGCTCTTACAGAAATTTATTATTTTGTTTTGACATTTATATATATATATATATTTATAAGATGAATAAGTATGTGACTTTCAAAATAATTTTGAATTTTAATAACAGTTATCTTTTTTATACAGAGTACGAAAACATTTTTTTTTTTTATTAAATAAAAAGATTTTGGGCTTTCCGACCAGCTGGGTCATTTTCCCCTAATAATATTGCGAAATACAGAATTAAATTTTACAAAATATTTTGGTTTGTTTAAGGAATAACGTTAAGTTGTTTATACAATTTTAATCTTTTTGAAGTTACTTCTTAAAACTGTTTGTGAAGAGATTTATAAAGTTCAATGTAACTTGTAAGGTTGTAATTGACATTTTTGGCTAAAATGAGATTATTGTAGTTTTTTTTTTTTTTTTATATATAACGGACTGTTTTGGCCCTTTAAATTTTCAAACTCGTTTTTTCTTAAAATTTAGGTTAGAGCAATTAGAATCTTTCCAAACCAAGGTAGAGATATCAAATAATAGGTATATTCAAGAAGAAGAAAATCTGGTGCGGTGCACGTATCACACAACTTTCCCTTACCCTTACCGTCCTATAATAATTACCTTTTTAATATAATTTTAAAGGGTTCACATAAACAATGCTTGAAATAAACTCAGCAGCATTCACTTCTTCACATCTTCTCCCACATAAGTACAATAAAACAGTTTTTTAAACAATTTTAGTACAACAATTCTGTACACTAGCTATATATATATATATATATATATATATATATATATATATATATATATATATATATATATATATATATATATATATATATATATATAAAGTTTGACAAGTAGAAAATATAATTTTTAAAAATTTCGGTTAATTTCCATAGAAAAATTATATTTCCATTAAATAATATAAAAGTAAAAATTATTAGGTTAATTTCTACTTTTGTATTCTTACATTGCGTATTACAGAGATTATTCTTTTCAAAAGTTTGGCGGATTGATCGGAGGAGGTTTGGTCGCATCCGTCTCCTTTCGGATGCGCTCGGTTATCCCTCTAGGATTTTGTACTCCTCATAAGATACACTGTATCTTTGCTAATTCCGGTTCGATTTCGATGATTCCTTTTTCTATTTTAGAGAATTTAATCACTTTTCACATGATTTCATACTTGATTTATCATAAAATACTTACTTTTTGAATTATGCGCAGATAAAATTTTCTTTTCGCTATAAATTTTGTTCTACATTTTTTCGTTGATATACTACAAGGGGAAGACATTAGGTAGGTTTCTCCAAAATCGTTAGAGCCGTTTACGAGAATATTGTAAAATCCATGATATAATTGGCACTTCCTGTTAGTCCGATGCGCTGTATCTTTGTTAGTACTGATCCGGTTTTGATGATTCTTTTTTTTCTTTTTTAGATAATTTAATTTATAATTTAATTCTATACATAATTATTATTTTTGCATGGCCAGTGCCAATTTTATTTTATTTTTTTTTTTGCTTTTCGAGGTAATAGACATCCTGGAGGGTCAGTGTAATGGCTAAGAGATAATGACAGAGCTTGATAATTTCAAGTCCTATTAAGGGATACAAAGAACCAGATACAATTCGTGAGCAGTAGAACTCCGTCACTAAAGTCGTATTTTCCCACAAAAGATAGTCCCCTAACATACCAAAATTTACATATGAAATGACAATTTACCGAAAATGACACATTTTTTTCTGGGAAAAACGACTAATAAGGCATTGAAACAGTTGAAATAGCCATATCTTTGCTAATAGCCGTCCGATTTCAATGAAACTTCTTTTGTTTTATAGATAATTTGATTTTCTTTCGAAAGCAACTGGTTGGGCTTTAAAGGTGCGCAAATGTTTTAAAAATCGGAAAACCCAGGGAGGTGGGGGGACCAAGTCGAGACCCCCAAAGGATACTTTTCGGATACCAACTCAATTCACATATAAATTTTCAGCCCTATAAACTAATATGGTGGAGCTGTAGCGATGCGCAAAAGTTAAAAAACGCCGAAATTTCAGGTAAACATACCGAAATTTTGACTGGAATTTACTCATTCTTTAATGGTATCGTTCTGCCTTGAAGAAAGCCCTACATACCGAATTTCAGCTCATTTGGCCCAAAGGGGGCCGCTGGAGGTGCTCAAATGCAGCGGGAAAAAAATACATATATAAATATATATCAGACATCTCCAAATTTTCCATAATCGTGTTCTAGGGGTTATGAAACGGATAGAAATCGCAGTACCGTCGCTCACCGCCGAACTTCGACCCACTGCAATAGTCTATTTTTTTCGGGGAAAAAACGACTAATGACAAATCTAAGGAGTAAAGTAAAGTAAAGTTCGACTTTACATGACTCATGCTTCAATCATGCCCATTTCAGTGAGATTGATAATTCAATTTAATAGTACTTTGTGCACACTTGCCCTTGCTTTAAGGGGTAAGTGCGTACAACGTGATGACTCATTATTATTCAAGTAGAAGCGGTTTTGGGGCAAGTACAAAATAGTTCGGTTTATGGAGGATTATTATATAGATGTAATCACCAAAAAAAGTTAAAACTTTTCTGAGATTGCTATTTTACAATCTTCATTGAGTTATGAAAGTGGGATGTGGAATATAATTGAACAAATGTATTGAAAAAAATAATTTTTATTTTTATTCGCTAGTCTATAATTGCATCGACAAAACGTGATGGTAAGGATAAGTATACTTCACGCACACAACAGAGGTCTGTACTTGCCCCTACTATCATACTTTTCTGATTGGCTGCGGGCAAGCTCTAGAAAAATAGAAAACTGTAAATAAGAAATGTAAATTACAAAGTAGTTTGAAGAACAGCTTCTGTAGGATTCGCTGACAGCAAAAAAAAAAAAAAAAAAAATGGTCTACTGGTAGATAAATACCGATATAGCTGTACAGCAAAAGTTGAAAGACACAACTTTATCAACAGGTTGGAACTAATATGTTAACAACTCGTTATATTTCACGTTAGCGAACTCTCGTGGCTGATTTCTGATACATCAGTGTTCGGGTCACTAACGTAAACGAGTAACGCCAATTTCTCCCTTATCTTAATTCTTTAATGGATCCGTAGTTAGACGTCCTTTTCATTAGTATTGCCATTTGTGGTTCAATTTTAGTTTATTATTTTCAGTAATAGACCTTTGGAATCGACCAAGGAAAAAAATTTGTAACCCCTCCCCCTCAAAATTTGAGGTTCTGCATTTACATTTCAAGATACGTAGAATCCAAATAGAGAATAATAATTTAAAAAAACGTCCGTCCGCGGCTTTTCTCCGAGACTACTTGGCCGATTATCTTGAGATTCGTTACCAATGTCACAGGTCACCCCAGGATGATCCTCGGAATTCGACATTACCATCCGTCGTTTTTTTTTCAAAATGGCGGCTGATTAGATATCTCATAAGCCCACAACTCGGCCATTCATAAAGTTAGAGGAGAAATGTAAGGTGTTTTGGAATCAGCATAACAAGGCATTAAAAAAAAAAGATCTTATAAGTCCATAACTCGCCCATTTATAAAGATAGAGGGAAAATGTAAGGTGCTTTGGAATCAGCATACAAGACATTAAATTAGAAAAAAAAAACGAAAAATATCTACATCTATAAATGCTTTTGGTTTATTAATTTCAGTAACAGACCTTTGGAATTGACCAAGGAAAAACTTTTTGTAACCTCCTCCCCTCAAAATTTGGGGTTTTACGTTTCAAGATACGTAGAATCCAAATAAAGAATAATAAAAAAAAAAAAAAAAAGTCCGTCCGCCGTACGCCTTTTCTCCGAGACTACTTGGCCGGCTATCTCGAGATTCGTTACCAATATCACAGGTTACCCCAGGATGATCCTCGGAACTCGACATCACCATCCGTCGGTTTTTTTTCAAAATGGAGGCCGATTAAAGATCTCATAAGCCCATAACTCGGTCATTCATAAAGATAGAGGAAAAATGTAAGGTGTTTTGGAATCAGCATAACAAGGCATTAAAAAAAAAAAAAAAAAAGGAATAACAAAAAATCTATTTAATTGCCGATATTAAAGATATTATAAGCCCATAGCTCGCCCATTTATAAAGATAGAGGGAAAATGTAAGGCGTTTTTGAATCAGCATGACAAGGCATTAAATTAGAAAAAAAAAAAAATGAAAAATAACTACATCTATAAATGCTTTTGATTTATTATTTTCAATAATAGACTTTTGGAATCGACCAAGGAAAAAATTTTTGTAACCTTCCCTCAAAATTTGAGGTTTCACGTTTCAAGATACGTAGAATCCAAATATGGAATAAAAAAAAAAAAAATCGTCCGCAAAAGATATTCTTGAAATATTACTAAGTGGAAATAATAAACTATTGTGTAATAATTTGCTGCGTTTTTAATATACCAATGTCATATTTTACAAATTTTAAAACATTTCTTCTCTTCTTATCATCAGTTCGTCTGTTGCGGGAATTATTCGCCTTCAGGGATTTCCTTCAATTTTCGTCTTTCTTCCTCTTTCCTCTCTCCTTCCTTCTTCGAGTACTCCTTCACTACATGCATTCTTCCATGCTGAAGGTTCAATAATTTTCACGACCGAATTCATCTAAAGGTGAGTGTTACTTGTAATAATTTCCTCGCAATTTTTTTTTCTATCCTCTTCTTTGTGGTGTTGTTTCTCTTCTGGAAATAACAATCAGTGTTTACACTTCATGCTTCATAAAGGGCAGGCTCTTACCAGTTGGGGGTTTGGATTTAACGAGACAATCTTACCCCACATTACCTTATATTAAATTAAAGTATATGCAGATTTTATTTTTACTTCTTCTTTTTATTCTGCCATTTATATACTGTTTTCATTTTCTTTTTATTTTGCCATTTATATACTGCTTTCATTTTAGTTTTCATTTTTATTGTATATTTTTTTTATTGTAGTCCTGGAGCATCGTAATTCATTGAATGTTTGTTTATTATTTTTTTTATGGTTTAAAATTATTCACATTCTTAGCGAAGAATTTATATGATTAAAATTTAAGCTCATAAGTCAGACAGATCAATAGTTTACACCATCCTAATCTTTGCAATTGTAACGCTCCTTAGAGCTCTTATGAATGAATTATAATTGTTTGCACAGCTGCTATATATGACGGCAATATATCATAATCAAGATTAAATAGTAAACAAAATAAAGCAAGTTAGCTTTTTTATATTTAGGCTGTAACTTAGATTGTACATATCGAAGAAACGTGGACTGTTTCAACAACGCCTCTTAATATTTTTCTTCTATATTTACACGCACTTTTGCGTAAGTTAACGAATTCAGCCAACAGAGTTGTGTCAAGAGTTACGTTATTTATAACATATATTAAATTTTTTAACAGAAATTGCATTCTTACATCTAAGTACATCTTAATATTATCTATTGGCATTCGCATCTTTTGTCTTTGAGGTTGTTTTTACATTCGTCTAATTGTTGACTCCATTTTTTGTAAAATAGTAAATGGACATACATTGAAAGTAAATTGTGGTTTAACTGGTTATGTAATCAAGAACTTATGTCTCCAGGGAATGATGGAGATAGTGTTCAAATATGTTGCTTCTATTATTTCGGGAAATATTCTTGTTCTAAGATGGTAATCCTTAACTCCTCTGACCTTGGACGATGCAATATCAAATAATGTAGCAGTTTTATCCTGGAATACGGAGAATGTGATCCAAACTGAATCTACAACATACTTCAGCAGTCGTTTTCACCATACCCTGGAACTATGAGTTCTTGACAACCTCCAAACCATTGGAAACGGTTGAAAATTTGAATACCATTTTTTTTTTTTTTTTTTTTTTTTTTTTTAATGGCACACTTATGCTTTGTAAGTATTACTTTCAATTTGAGCTAGAAGTTTTCTTTTTTTTTTTTATCAACTTATGCCAATGTGGACAGTAACATACCTGAGAATTTTGAATTTTAAATATTTCAACCATTCACTATTTACTAATGATAGGTATACTCACCAATAATATACACACAAAATTTAATCAATTCCATAATAATTAGAGGTATGTAAAAAACTTCTGCCTTATCTTTAACATACTTACATTCTACTATAGACTATCTACTCGACTGGTTACAGGTCCTTTTATTTGTAAGTTAAATTTAAAGAAGCGAAGGAACCTAGACAATGAAGTGAGAAAGGACATTGGAAATTGGATAGTAACAAATGGTGCAGGAATAAATTAGAAACGAATGGAGACTCGTTTATATGTTGTGGTCTTAGTTATGTTTTGTAATCGTTGAATATATGTTTGCATTACATATACACAATTTATCATTTTTTAAATCCTCCCATCTACTAGAAATTAAATAAGGAAAGCAAAAATATCGATAACTTGAACAATCGACTATCATCGTCCATATCAATGTTACCAATAACAGTTCACGTTGATATGTTACAAGTTTTAGCAGAATAATTAATTAAAAATAATTTAGAAGTCAAGTTTTGATGACTAATTTTCTTTATCTGGTTCTTCAATTAGTTAATTGCTGCGTTTAGGAAGAAGAATCCTGGCTGACATACGACCCTGCCTATTGACATTAATAATTTATTTTCAAGCTAAAAAAAAAAAATTAAAAGGCAACCATCTCTTCTAAGGAACTACATCTCTTCAAAGAGGCAAGACCAGTTGAATCTGTTGGCAGAAGGATGATAGTTATTTATCATTGTTATCGACCAATATGAAATAATAAATGTGTATATATATATATATATATATATATATATATATATATATTTACTTTAAAAATGATTTTAAATATTATAATTCAAAAAGAACATACTGCTGATAATATATATATATATATATATATATATATATATATATATATATATATATATATATATATATATATTGGGGTGATCAGAACTATTTTCAAAAACAGCTGATTTAGATGAAATTTGAAACACATGTTACTTATTGAATAGATAAAAAAATAAGTCTAATTACATCTTTAGCTTAAATAACAACCTGCTCTTCATTTTGAGATATCATTAACCACTGACTCGTGGTAATAATATATTTTGTAATAAATATCACCATCTTACAGCTTAATAACATTAACTAATTTTATTAATTGAATTAAAGTAACAACAATCAAAAAGTAGAAACAAATATTTTTTATTAAACCTAAAAATAAATTTGCTGCCCTCTAAATTTTGCCTCCTCAGAAAAGTGTCACCTTTGTCTTTCAACTAGTTTTGGCCCTGGGTGAAACTGCTGGTATAATATATTTTGAAATTGTATTCTATGTTTTGATTAAATTTTGATTATATTTTAATAAAGTTTTGTGTAGTGAGCTAAAAAAAAAATTGCATGAATAGCTTCATTCACTAAAATTAAATTACAATTGAGAACTGTAATTCTGAGACAGTTTAATTTTCAATCATAGAGATGATTAACTTCGACCTTTTTTAATCAGTTAGCAGTTTTCCATTATAATTTGTCATCAATTATAAATTAATCGATTTTCCTAAATCCAATAGCTTACAGTGCAAATTTATATTATACTCCACGCTTGAGAAAACAATTTTAAATGTATCACATTTACTTTAAAAATGATTTTAAATATTATAATTCAAAAGAGCATACTGCTGATAAAGCAAAGAAATGGAAACCACATTTAAATTATCAATTTTCAGAAAAAGTTTCCCCTTATTCACTTCCACAACTTTATTGATTATTCCTCACAGCGTTTCGGGCCCATATTGCCCATTTTCAAGTGATCTAAAAATATTGCATATTAAACATAAAGATCTCATAAGAAAATATATAGCAAGTATATTAATAATTGTTTACAAAGGGTTTTTACAGATAAAGAAGGTATAAATTAGTAATTTATTTTAATAATATATTGTAAAACTACTATGACAAACAGGAAGTTCCTATACTAATTATAACTCATGGACAAGTAGGAATTAAAAATCAAATTATGAGGTAATGAATTTTACATTGTTATGAAGTTAATTACATATTATAAAAATAAAAATATATTATATATGTATATATAAAAATTACCTAGTAAATTTTTGAAACTTTTGTCTGGCTAATTCTCCGTTAGACATGTTAATATATCTTAATTTTATATGGAATTTCAATTGCTGCTTACATCAGTAAGATTTAAATTTTGAATAGTTGATTTTGTAATGAGTGCTTTGTGTTTAATGTAAACTATTTTTAGATTACTTGAAAATGGGCAATAAGGGCCAGAAATGTTGTGAGGAATAATCAATAAAATTGTAGAAGTGAATAAGAGAAAACTTTTCCTGAAAATTGATAATTTAAGTAATTAATGTATCCTTTTTGAAAACACAGTATTTTGGAAACCACATTATTTTGCATAAATTTTGATATGCATAATGATTGTAGTATAAGGACTATCAGTAGAAGAAGTCAGTTTTTAAAATATGCAATTTTAACAATCACAGTTCGGAAGGTCCTTGAATATATTTCTTTTGTATTATTCATTTTCTAAAAATAAAATATCACAGAATAAACACCAAATTATTTTCATTATTAATGGATGGAATTATACTGGAGATGTGACTCCCAATGAGAGTAATTATATGCAATAATAGAAAATTTATATAATCCCTTGCATTAATAATGAAATGAATTTGGTGTTTGTTCTATGATATTTTATTTTTAGAAAATGAATAATACAAAAAAAAAAAAATATATATATATATATATAAAGAAAATGACGAGACATGTTTTTCATGTTTAATTAAAAAATGTAAGGTATGTTATATTGAAATTATTTTTTTATATCAAACCAAATTCATATATATATATATATATATATATATATATATATATATATATATATATATATATATATATATATATATATATATGAATTTGGTTTGATATAAAAAAATAATTTCAAAAAATTATCTGATTATTATTAATTTTCTTTGGCTACCTACCCATCATATAACATACCTTACATTTTTTAATTAAACATGAAAAACATGTCTCGTCATTTTCTTTATATTTTTTTATATATATAATGACTTAATAAACAATTATTGTTTCTTACAGACTTGGAAATGACTCAAGATGGCTGATTTTCAGTTATTAAACAATTAACGACAATCTCTCCTCGGCCCCTCCCTCCCAACTCTCTCTCACTCACTCTCTCTCTCTCAGAGTGTGGGGACACTGGGATTTTATTAAATTGTTTAATCGGATTCTATAAACGAAGCTCTATAAGTAAGAATTTGTTCAAATAAAAATGGTTAAATTAAAAATCTCAATTCTGAATTTGTAAATAGATGTGTAATGCAAATAAATATAATTGTTTTAAATACTGATTAGATATATCATGAGCCTACTAGGAGATACAAGACATACATAATAGTTAAATTTACTTTTTGATTTTCGGGTGTAATATATACTAATGGGTATTAGTAATGGATTCTAATTTGCGTAAATAAAACTGAAGAAATTATTTGACATTCTTAAAATTGGGGAGAAAAAAAAAACGTGTAATGGTCTGTTGAATGTGAACACAGAATTAATAATAATTTCCATTATGGTAATCTTACCATTTTTTTTTTTGTTATATAAACTTTATTCTGGGACTAGGTCCCTTAAGAATAACAAGTATGAATAAGTAACAAAGATAACAGAACTCATGTCTGGCCAAAGACTACAAACCATTAGGTACTCTTCTCTTCTACAACACAATTCCGATATGATCTAGAACAGAACTTTTCAGAGTCAAAACTCATCTAAAAATCACTGAAAATAGTTAAAAAGAAACGATTCATCAAACATCGTATTTCGAAAGAATAATTGCGTTTAAATCTAATCCTTTAAGCCATGAATATATACATTTATAATATTAATTTTACTATTCATTACCATAAAAATATTCATAGTAAACGTTTTTAGGGTACAAGAAAAGAAAACAGGAATAGTTTGGAATGACAATGGAACAGTGACATATAAAATCCAAAGATTTTGGATGTTTGACCCAGATAAATCTAAAGGATCACTCGATGATGAAGTAGTAACGTTGAACTCTGTAGCGCTGGTAAATTTTCTCATACATTTTGAAAACATAAAATTAGTATTTCAACTGTAGTTATCTTCTGAAAAGTGTTTGTTCCATTAAATTTTTTTTGTATATATTCTTTGATAAAAACACATGGACCAGGAGGAAGATCTTTATTACTTAAAAGGGTGTAAAAGATTGGTTTGTAAAATCATAATCTGATGGTAAGTATGATTTACCCAAATCTAATTACCTGTTACCTTCTTCCCACCTATCATTTAGAGCATTTGTACATTAATTAATTATTTATTTATCTTGAACATAAATAGTATAAATTTGTAATAGTGAATCTGCAATGCAGAGGGGTGATGTGTACTTTTTTTCTTGTGGTACGTTCATTGTTTGTTAGCTCTATTGACTGTGAACCTTCAAAGATCTAGTAAGATATCAAGTTTTCAGAGCTTAGACCCATCAGTACAGTTGGTACCAAAATCGAGAAACTTTATGCCTGCTAGAACATCACATCCTACATATTATGTGGTATGTCTTTTGTTTCTAGGTGACATAATCAGCCGAACACAATGAGTTAATCTCAAATTTTAAAAAATGCCTTTTAAGTCTGTACTAATCAGTTTCGCAATTCACCAGCTGGTTTGCATTGCCAAATAATTTAGAGCAAAGCTTTATCCTTGCACTTTCTCAAAAGAAACAAGACATTCCTTTACCAGCTACCTCCTTGATTTGGGCTATTCCATAAAGGTGTTTGGGCGCCATAGGAACCCATTTATATCACTGTTTGGCCAGTCCAAAAAGCTGTACACATGTGTGGCATGCATCACAACTTTAAATTTACTTTATCATACTTGGAGAGGCTGTTAAGAACTTTTTTTATTTCTCCATGGATCAAGTTTCATAGTACTGATCCATCAATTGCTTGTTGATTATCAGTCTATTAATTATAAACTAGCATCTCTTAATCCTGCTGAGGGATGCAGAAAAAAAATGAAGTTTTAGTCCATGCAGAATAGGAATTCCTCGAAGTTTGAGCATCCTTCATATTCCAATCTTCTGTGCAGGAAATGTTGCTATCAATTCCTTAGTAAAAGCTATGTGACATGGCATATTTGGTTAGAAGCTTAATTTTAATTTCACTGTAGTAATAATTTTATGCTGATGACATTTATGGAACTGGGGATAAAACCAACAAAGCTGCAGTTTTATGATTCATAAAAAATAAATCCTTAAGATATGAGAATGTTAAAAAATATACAAGACATATATATACTTGCAAAATTAATGAAATTGTTGGACAGAATTAATTGTAAAGAATCTAAAAATGTTTATACTTTACAGAGCGCTGCGAGGACAATACGCTACAGGAATTATCTATTGAGAAAAGGCCTGTCTTCTACTATGTGGACTACTGGTACAGAAATCAGCGTTAAACATACAGCTGGTGATATACTGTTTTTCGGGTACTCAGATGCATTATTGGATATTGGAAGGTCTATTCCTGGTTTTGCTGATGTTGAAATTCCTCCTTATGACAAGTTTGCATGGTTTTACACGGTTAGTTTTGACAATTATCATGTGATAAAAAAAAAAAAAAAAAAATCAACCAAAAAGTATTAATGTAAAATATGCCATTTAGCAATCTCATGGAATTTTCTAATAAAAAAAATGTCTCTACCAATTCTTTTTTAAAGAACTAATGTTTATAACTGTACTACACAGTCATCTATAGATATATTTGTTTTAAAAAATATTCACCTAGTAAATTGCTAAAACAACTATGATGTTGATATTAGTTCTAGACGGCTTATTTATTACTTCATATTATTATTTCATTACTTTAAACTTACCTAGAAGTAATTGGCTCCGTGAACTGGTTGAACAACTTAAGAAAAAGAGAAGAAATGTAAAAGTGGTATGGGCACAACGGACAAAAATAATGAATTCTTATCTGTCTTCAATTGTTACCATTCTTGCTGATTCATTGTTGAAAGTAAAACTAACAATCACTTAATTGTCTTAGCCTCCTTATCATAAGAAATTCCTATTGTTGGTATTCTAAACCTGCTTACTCAGGCCAACTTTCAAATTACCTTTCCTAACATCCTTACGATCAGAAAATAATTGTAAGTAAAGATTTGATCCTTCATTGCTCAACTTTATCTGATAAAAGATACATCGATCACAAAAGATCCTCCAATCATTTAGAAATTTACTTGTTACTTATTATTTTGAATTTTGTTTTAATAAAGTGAGCCTAAAGATGACAGTCTATCAAAGTATTTTTAAATTTGAAAATACATAACCTACAACCTTCTATAATTCAGGGACATAGCCACTAAAATGTATTGGTGGGAGCAAAATCTAAAATTTCTCAACAATTTTGACCAGATTTCCCAACTCTATTAAATATTTTATTGTTCCTGATTATATTATGAAATATTGTGATTTTACCTAACTCTTTTGGATTTGAAATTTTCACTTACCTGTTCGGAATGTATCGCATTTTTTCACAGCCAATAGTTGGACATGGTAGTGACGATGTGGAAACCCACTTTGTTTTTGACTTATTAGTGTTAGAAATTTCAATGGTAATTACTATCTTTATATATTAGTCATACTCTACCTATGTCCAATTTGCACTCCTTCAACCACCAGATGAGCAAAATTTAATTTTATTAAAAAAGTGAAATTAGTATCTCGGATTTGAGGTGCAGTTAATATGGTATCCATTAGTGTTTTAGTGTTTTTTTAATTTTTGATAGAAAAATCAGGATAGAACAATGGTTTTAAGTCAAAAATTAATTTTGTTATGTGAACCTTACTTCATTTCCTATTCTATCCCTTCCTTCTCTTCAACCAGTGACACCCAAAGATGTCGAAGGAGCAGTTTCCTCCACATCATCATTTGTTGTTATTTCTCTTCCAGCTTTATTATTTTTGCTTCTCTAGAGTTTTTCTTGAGCTGTTTTGGAGAGGGAGGTATTGGAACCCGGTTCCATATAACCGGTATCTATGGGGTTCCATATATCAAACTTGACTTGATATGTACGTACACTAAAAGAATTGAGAGACATAAGAACCGACACAGGAATAAAAATTGCTACAATGAATCTCTTTTAATTGATTTAGAGTACAGACACCTACCATTTTTCTGGTAACAGAACAAAATAACAGTTTGAATTTTCCTTCTCAAAGTTTGAAAGAATCGATAAAAAATAATTGAACTTTTCAACATAAACATCCCATGACAACTGAACCAACAACCTGTCCTGCACATTAGCACCTCAGCTACAGATTGTTAACGCATCATCACTCACCTCCAATATATTAAGGGATTCCATAATACCTGCAGGATTCCTAATAATTCACTTCCTTCTAATAATGAATTATTTTGTCAACATTTTATGTGCGTTAGGTTTCGGAAGAAGTTCAAAGTTTTTCAAGAGGTCTTCTTTTATCCATAATTAAATCATAGAGCTGATCTACCTAATTCAGATTACATAAAAAAAAAAAAAAAAAAATCTTTTATCATAAACGGAAAAAGAAATTAAAACATTCAAATATAAAAAATCAATATTTCTAAAATTGGTTCTATAATATTTTTTAAACTGAGAAACTTGAATCTGATGTCAGTTTTGCAAAAAATAAATAAAAATATGTAAGTTTCTGTATATAGCTGATCACTTCTTGCGCAGTTCTAGTCATGGGTTGAAAAGAAGAGAAAGAGGCGTTGGTGGATACGTGACATTTTCGTGCGGGATCCTTGTATGGTTGGAGTTATATTATAACCAGCTCTTCATTAAATATTTTTTTTCTGAGATGATTTTATATTCGATGATTGCACTTGTTTTACACGTATTGAGATCTATGACAATTATAATTATTAAAATTGAGAGGATACAATTGGAAGATTCCAAACAAAAAGATGAGTCAGTAAGTTTGAGCTTTGTTCTTTTATATTGATAAAAATTGTGTATAAACTAATATAAAAAATGATTTAAAAAAAAAAAATTCCCTCGAAATGCCGCCCGCTAAGTTCTGACGCTCGGGGCAGGCGCCACCTTTGCTCTCCTCCTAGATCCGTCCCTGGGTGGAGTCTAACTAGACAAGGAAATCAATAATAAAAAGTAAAATTCAAAAACATACTGGGATAGGTATTGTTTGGTTGATACAACATAGTTCTAATAAAAGAAGATAAATCTAAAATTTGGATCATCTTTTTATATTTTTGGGACTGGAATAGTATGATTGAAACTTGAAACTGGACCAATTGGTCAGAAATTTTGTTCATATGTGGTAATAAACATGAAGTTTGAAGAGTCTATTATATGTCCTTGAATTTTAAATACTATAAAAATTAGAGCACCCTTAAAAATGTGACTGATAACACTTGGCAAGAGTAAATAATTATAAAAAATAAAGCAAATAGAGGCAGGTGTTATCCATTTTCTCTGATCCCTGACAATATCACGGATTTATAATATAAATTCAACCGCTATATTGTTGGCTTGCTATCGAAACCTCTCAAGTCCATATTTTCTAATTTAGGGGTTTTGATTTAGATTTTTTTTTTTTTTCACCTTTGGTATCTTCCAGCAAAACCACTAGCTCATTTATTAGCTGCGACATTTATAAGTGGCTTTGCCAGGAGATACCAAAGTTGAAGAAATAATAAATCTAAAAGAAAACTCCCTAAAGTATAACTTTTGGACTTATGAGGTTTTGACGGTAAGCCAACAATATATACTATATATTTCAACTAAAGATTGCTTTTTTAGCTCAGAATTATTTTTTTTTTTGTCGATTTAAAAGAAATAATTATTTTTTCAGAGGAATGGTTCTGAAGATTTCGATGGGACCTTCAACATGGAAACAGGAGTAAATGACATATATTCTATCGGGAAGCTGCAAAACTGGAATTTCGACAATAAGACAAATTTTTATGAATCACCATGTGGTCTTATCAATGGCTCAGCTGGCGAGCTTTTTCCTCCTGAAAGAACAAAGTCTAATATTGTCATGTTCTCGGCAGATCTGTGCAGGTAATTGAATTTGAGAAAAACGTTACAAATTATTAAACTATGGCTAATTATTTCCTAATAGTTAAGTATATATCAAAAAGAAAAAAAAAATTAAAAATCTTCTAGCAGTGTTTCTAGTATTTGGTGCCATAATTGATAATTAAGTTAAAAATTAAAAGGCGAATGGGACACCAATATGTATTTTATTCCAATTTGGCATAATTAATTGGAAGTATACAGTAATACAGTACCGGATGGTAATGCCTATTTGCAAGGATCATGTTGGGATGATTTATTGGTATGATTGAAAATAATAAACCAAAATAGCAATATATATATATATATATATATATATATATATATATATATATATATATATATATAAAATAAAAGTTTTAATTTTTAACGATGAAACAAACATTAACAATAAAACATAAGTAATAAACCGTAACAGTACATTTTAAATTGAAATTTGATACCTGTTTTACAACAATTAAGAGCACATTTATATTATATAAACCAATAATTAAAATTGATAACAAATCTTTTATAAAATAAGTTTAATGAAATAGTAATATTTTAATTTAAGTATGACATAAAAAGAAAAAAAAAA
Source organism: Rhaphigaster nebulosa (assembly GCA_948150685.1). Lineage (NCBI taxonomy): Eukaryota > Metazoa > Arthropoda > Insecta > Hemiptera > Pentatomidae > Rhaphigaster > Rhaphigaster nebulosa. The sequence goes on from OX411310.1 coordinate 13,083,390, forward strand.
AGAAAAATTACACGTACAACCCATGAAGGGTCATGGGTTCAGTACTTGGTAAAGAAGTACCATTTCTTTACCAATGCCGGTTATAGTAACAGGTGATGTGGTCAGCATCAGGTTTATCCCCAATCCAATGAAGGACCAGGAACTGACTTTATAGAGGTGGGTGAGGTTGGATGAAACCCACTTTAATGAGGCTGTGTGTACACCAGGAGGATCCCCCGACACCAGAGCTTATCCATGGCTGATGTCACAGAACAAAAAATTATCTGTCATTGCCAGATTCGAACCTAGGCCCAGGAGTAAAGAGCCCATAGTTGTGCCCACTGAGTTACTTCACTACCAGGAGTATGATATAATTCTGAGTTTTTTGTTTTTGACTGAAATAAAATCGAATGAACCATACAAGTAATGTTTTTTCAAAAATATAGCTAGGTCCTATACCTTGACAGATTTGATTTACTAAAGGACATTTTATCTTAACAAAAAAACGAAAAAACGTAAAATTTCTTGTAGGTCCACTGATTCTGGACAGTAAGATATTGGAAAACTATCTCGTTAGCACAATGCTCTTTCCAGCTCATTTATCCATCATTAGCGCTCTGGGAAAATTATCTTTGTTTAATCAGTACCCATTTTTTTTTGGTAGAGGAGCAGCTAAATTGAAACATAATATTTGTATTTCATACATGATGCCCTTCCTCCCAATAATCATGTTGATTAATGCCCACACTCCAACACTCATGCACAATGTTCCTCAGAAAAAATGTTTATTTTTGTCTATGTGTTAAAAATAGATCATATCGCTTGATTATTGATATTATTAAATTTTCATTTACAGATCTATTAGACTATCATATTCAAACGAAGAAGAAATACATGGAATTCGGGGATTCAAGTATGTCGCTGACAAATACACATTCGATAATGGAAGTTTAGACCCTATCAATGAGTGCTTCTGCGATGGAAAATGCTCTCCTTCAGGTGTTTCAAATGTTACCCAATGTCGTTACGGAGCACCAGGATTCATCTCGTTTCCCCATTTTCATCTGGCAGATGATTTTTATACCGATCAAGTTGAAGGGTTGGAACCAATGGCTGACAAGCATACATTGTACATCACTCTTGAACCAGTAAGTTTATTAAGAAAGCCTCAAATAATAATTAAGCTTATAAGGTTCGGATCTATTAGCTTATAAGGAATTAATATATTTTTTTTGTTTTGAAAATTTTGTAACTGCATGAACAAATAAACTATTTTAGAATGCATATTGATTTTTTAATTTGTTTGAAATAGTAATTCCTAGCCGAATTGTGAGGTTTTGAGTTTGTTTATTTGTGAGACTCCTAACTGAAATTCCTCTCACATTGGAAAAAACTGAAAACAACCTCAAAGCCATCTTGTATCTTCCAACACAAATTATCTAAAACTTCTTGTAACAGCCATAACACTGTCTGAACACTCTCTTACTCTAAACCATTTCTTTAACTTTGAGAAATCCTCTATTCTAGCTACATCTACCTTGAATCTAATCCTATAAATTATAAAACAGATAAGCAGTGAATTTCCCTAACATATAAACATAATTTGAACTTATTAAAACAACAATAATTTTTACTAGATACTGTTCCTACCCTACCCTATTAATTTCCTATTTACTTCCTATCCTACCCTTAATGTTTAATAGTAAAAACTGTATTCCTACTTTATACATACATATGTATATATATATATATATATATATATATATATATATATATATATATATATATATACACATATATATATAGGTTTGAATAATTGTAAAATAATTATGAATAGAATAGTGTCCATGATTATCCAATAAGCTTAATATATTTTTCAGAACACTGGAATTCCACTTGATGTTGCTGCAAGATTTCAAGTCAATTTGTTGTTGGAACCAACAAGAGGCATTAGGTGAGAATAATAAAAAAATTAAATAAACTTCAAAAGAATAATTACTTATTGATGAAATGTCTGATAGTTTTATTCTAAATTATTAATTGCTCTTATGAATCTTTTTTTATTCTATTGATTTATTTTTATCATGAGTCTCAGAATATTTTCAAATTTGTTTACTTAATATTACTTTTAATTAGATGGTTTAAATATAATTTTTATTCACTTTTTCAGCATTTTCGAAAAAGTTCCTACTATTTATTTCCCAATGATATGGTTTGAACAGAAAGTGACAATAACTGAAGCACTCGCAGCAGAAGTGCGACTGGTTCTACGACTACCAGTTATAGGACAATGGATTTCTTTATTTCTAGTAATAGTTGGGATCGTAATGATCCTGTTTGCTATTTATCTTCGACTGCAAATCATGAAAAAGTAAGTCATTTCTGAGTTTATTTAAATTTATCTTGATTTTAACTAAAGAAAAAATTATGGTTTCCAAGCATGAATTTGTTTTTTTTTTCCTTGGTCATATCTTTATTTTGGATATCTGAGGATCTGCGATTCTTATCTTAATCCCTAATTATAATGAAATGCTTATACAATTGAATACTAACAAGCCCTTTAAGTAAGTTATTTACAATACTGGTTTTAAAAAAAAAGTTAAAAATGAGACAATAGTTTGGAAAAACATCAGTCAACAGTAAACCAACAAATATTAATTGTTTTATTAACCACACTTTTTTATCAGATAAAAAGTGGATTTAGGTTTGGGATTACATTACTCTTACTTCAAATTAGCAGTAAAAATTGATATTTCTAGTCTGGAAAAACAGTTAGGTATTGTCTGATACGAAGAAATACAATGATACAATGAAGAAATTATGTTATGGATTTATATATAATTATTTTAGTGAAAAATAATTTTATTGTCACAATTACTTCTTGTTTCACATCACCTTAATCATATGAGAGCATTTAGCTATGCCTACCTCTCTTCCCTGGTCTTAGCTATGCTCTTGGCTTGTCGAATATTTTTGCCCCTTTTTTTGCACAAGTGCTCAACATACTCCAGATATGACATCCTTGGGCATTCTTGTGGTCTTATAACATTGTGGACATGTTTCATCATCTTCAATGGGTCCCTGTGGTGTTCCATTCTGGTCACATGGCCAAACCATTTTAATTGACGGGATTTCAGGAATTCCTTCATCAAGGTGACCTTGAGTTCTTCTCTGATCGTCTCATTGCGGATTTTATCACTTCTTGTTTGCTCTGCAATCCATCGAATAAATTTTATTTTTCCAGGTGTGACATACTACAGCCTGCCTGGTAATATCCAACTTTCAGCACCTCATAGTACAGACAGGTATACCGACTTGAAGATGTGGAGCTTCACTTTTCTGCACACTTCTCGCTATCCAATCACAGTATTATAGATCTGGTAGTAGACAAAGTTTGCTTTGTTTATTATTTTTGAAATTTCTTAGAATATTTTCCCAGTACTGTCCATAACTGTTCCGAGGTAGGTGAAGTCCGTGATTGCTTCCATCTCTCCTCCGTTGCTACATGTATAGATTCCTTCTTGGGAAGCTGGATCACCACTGGCAGAAGGTTTCTTCGCCTTTCAGTTTGTATTTGCATATTGCTTCTATTTCATCCATGTTTAGTATAAATGTATAAATAGCAATGGGCCCCTAAACTATCACAATTACTTTATATTTTAAAAAAAATGGTGAAGAAAAGATTTCAAAAGTTAGGTTTAAAGTTTGGAATTTGGATATAACGTTATGTAATATACATACATAATACATACATAATAATTGAAAAATTGAAGAAGTATAATTGCCAGCCAATCTTTCTTAGCAGTCAAAATTAGCAATACATCACTTACATGTTAGTCTCAATGAAACAGTTGACAGATTGTCACTATTGATTAGAGATATTTAATAAATTGTAATAGGAAGTTTTTTAAAATTAATAACGAAGATTTTGGCAATCTGTCTTCCAGTTTGTAACTTTTATTATCAATTATTTTACATTACTAACGTTTTGGGGCATTGAACTAAAAACAATATTTTTTTATATTACATCAATTATTTACTTTTTACAAATTCTTAGTTATAACATGAAATTACATGATAAAAATTATACAATAATTTAATTTAAAATTACCTTAAATTGGTCCATATTTCAGGGAATGCAATCTTTCCTCATGTCAAAATATTTAATAACAATTTTAAAACTATTCACTGTACTATTAAAACATTATTAGTACTCCTTAGTCGTAATTCAAGATTTTAGATAAATATTTTGGGCCTGTCAAAATCAAATTTATGCTGTTGAATTATGCTATGCTGTGCAAATGCTGAAAGTTCGGTGTTTTTAGTGTTTTTTTAAATTAGATATATGCTGTTTAATTCTCGTTTTGAGTTTTTTCGAAGTTTCCCCAATATATACTTTCTCACAATTTAGACAGTCTAACATATATTATATTTTGTCTGCCCAGGATATTAATCTTATCTTTCATATTAGTAATATGATTGAGAAGTTTTTTATCATTACATAGACCCAATTTTACTTCATTATGGTCGTAAAATATTCTCTTGATATCCTCAGTCAACTTTGGGACATGATTCATTTTAAAAAATCTGTTTCCTTGTAGTCCCTATAAAATAGGAAAATCTTAAAAGCAATACATATAACCAAAAATATAGAAAAAACATTTAAATTATAAAACTGAAACAAAGAAACTTAATAGCCATTATGTAGAGATCATAAATAGAATAAAAACAGATTAATTTATTTTAATAAAAACTAATAAGATAGTTAACTTTTTATGACATATTTGGACAGTGGAGAAAGCATATATAAAGGTAATAAATAGGTTAGTTGTTATAAATGATCTACTGATAAATAAGACCAAAGCGCAAATAAGATATATCTCAAATCTTGAAATATGACAAAGGGAGTGCTAATAATTTTTTAATTGTACAGTGAATAGTTTTCAAATTATTTTTTAATATGTTAACATGAGGAAAGATTGCATTCCTTGAAATATGATTAGTAGAGTAATTTTAAATTAAATTGTTGTATAATTTTTATCATATAATTTCAAGTTATAATTAAGGATTTGTAAAAAGTAAATGTTTGATGTAATATAAAAAATATTGTTTTTAGTTCTGAATATGGGGATCAATACCCCGAAACGTTAACATTGTAAAATAATTGATAATAAAAGTTACCATATGGAAGATAGATTGCCAAAAATTTCCTAATTAAAGTCACTTCACTATTGATATTTAAGATATCTTTGTTGCTTCTAAAATCTACTGAATTAAATACTACTGAATTACTAACAGTAGGAAGTATTGTAATTTGAGTGGTAGATGCAAATTGATAATTTTTAATTTTTATATAAAATTTCAATTAACATCCATGGATTGGGATAGATAAATTTTCACATGATGAGGTTTTTTATTTTGATCCAGGGATAATTAAGAATTATTTTTTAAATGATGGTGTACAGCTGCTTGTATAAACCGATGGACCATCCATTGGAACTAGATGAAACGGAGGAGCGGGTGTTTATATGTATACATGTATATGTGTAAATATTATATTAAAAACATTACAAAAATAGAAAAGATTTTACACATTTCTAAATTGAATGCAACAGATGCCAACATTTACACTGTATTTCCATCTTCAACATCACGATTTTTGACTCTTGTCCAATAATTTCACCTTTTTCAACCATAGTTAAGGTTTAGTGGTTTTTTTCATCTCTTCCACCTGGTCCAGACATTATAAACCTGTAATTAGAAACTTAAACACTACAAAAACCGATAAAATAATAAAAAAAATATGTTTTGCTGTAGAGCAATTCACGTGCAACAGACAGTACAAATTTCCATCTCTCTTGCACACATTTACATGTGGTAACATTACATACATGTAAGTATCTACTAGCAAAGTATCAGACTACTGAATGTGTCGGACTGGCGAGTGTCGGACTATAGAGATTCAACTGTATTTGAATGCTCACCTTCATAAGATCCTTAAATGCTTTTTATGTAGCACATCCTTGGCCATGAATTCCAACCATCTATATGACTGTCTCGAGGAATAATACAAAACTTTTCTGCTGACGAAACCAATTGATCGAAATTTGTTAATCTTTATTATGCTGCTTTATGGCGGAAGAGCCATGACCAAAGGACATAATGAAAAAAAGAGATATTTTTTAAAAATTTGCTCTGCACAACATTAAATTATTTCAGTTTGTAAATCATCGAATTCGAAAATAAAATTTAAAATATCTAATCATAACCAACAAAAATATCAAAAGTCTTTTTAGAATATATACATCTCAACTATGGTTCAAATTTATTAAAATAGAGTTTTGTTTTTTAGATCTACTGAAAAAGCAGAAGAAATAAAAAGGACAGATGGAACTGGAGAACCCCTGATGGGGGTTGAGATTAAAGAAATGGTGAATCAAAAAACTACCTGAAAGAATTACTAAATAGATTTAAAAAATAAACAAATTGAAGATTTAAAAAATCAAGCTTTTTGTACAGAGAGCTGTGTTGATGTTTTAAGACACAGATTTTCACTAAAAAAAAGACACTATTTTATTGAAGTCATTGCAAAGAATTTACTCAACTTGAGTATGGCATGTAAATATGTATACGATAAATTGGAAATTTTTAGTGTCATTTTAGAAATGATAATTTAGAAATATATTAATTATGATTAGATAGATATATTAAGATCTTTTTTATAAAATGGTCTTTGTTAATTTTGGGTATGGACTGCCAACTATGATATGAAATTCTAGACTAAAGGTGGCCAACTTGATTCTTCTTGAGATCTTTTCTTCTAGCAATAAAAGTAACGGCAAGCCTCTAAATTAAAAATTAAATTTTCAACACGTTTACTACCATCGACACAATTATGTAATTTCTATCATTTAATGTGATTTTTTTTCTCTGAGAAATAGCAATTTGTGGACTTTATTTTAGTATAGGTACTCACTTGTGGAAATAAAAAAACTCAGATAATACACGGCTCACTCCTGCTTCATTTTGTTTTGTTTTTTTTCTTCAAAATATTTTGGAGGTAAAATAACACATGTTTATGAGATAGTATTGGTTTTGGAATGTAACGTGGAAGTGGAATAATTTCTCAGTCTAGCTTTATTGATATCATCTATTTCCCATCAATATATCTTTTATTTGAGATTTTAATTGGATTTGAGATATATACATATATATATATATATATATATATATATATATATATATATATATATATATATATATATATATATGTAATACAGCATTATTTTTTTGAGATTTTTATACTTTGTTTTGTTTTATTTTGTGGAAAGAAGTGTTCTATAGTAAAAATAATAATAAAAGGCATAGCGAACCCAAAGGTTCGATGTAGATACCACCAATCGCTGTCTACAAACCTCGCTCCACTGTCTACCGTCCAAATCATTAAGATTAACCTTAACGCAATTCTCTCACCTACGTTTCAGTCTACCCCTCGGACATTTACTAGTATTTATTAACTTTTTAGAGATTCGTTCGTTCCTGAGCCCAAAAACTTTACAAGCCCATTTAAACCGTCGCAATGATACCACTTTGATTATATTAACAGAGAGCATGTTCCACAATTCCGTGTTGTGTAGTCTCCTAAAATCTCCTGTGGAATCATCCTTTTTTGGACCAAAGATTTTACTAAATATCTTATTCTCGAAGATCTTAAGCGTTGTTCATTCTTCAAGGTTAGCGGCCAGGTTTGACACCTATACAGAACAGCAGAGTAGATTTCTCAGGATTCGTAGTGGTAGCTGTTTCTGAGGTGGGTACTATAGGGTAGCTTTCTCAGGGTTCTATAGTAGTGGGGACAAAATTAGATGGATGGGCATTTTTGCCATATTGTTGCACTTTGTTCCTACATATTGATGGCCTGATCTGTTTAGCCTTCAAACTACTAGTAGAAGGCAATTTCAAAGAGGTTGTGGAGTGAGATTTGGCAAAACCACAATTTATCAGACAGCCTAATATAATGCCAGCTAACATATGCTCTTTGCTTCATGATATTTTCATATGTAATCAACTTTTCATCAACAAATCTCATCTGCTCTAAGAATGGTTTGTTTCTGCTATGGGCAAGCAGAGATGTACAAACAACTTGGCTATGCAAATTTGTTTCACCAAAATCTTAGTACTGAAATGATTAAATTCTTATTCCTGTTTAAAACTTTAGATGAAATTATCTGATAGAACTTTCCGAATGGCATAATATTAATGTTTAATTTAGTATGTTGATCCGAATCAAAACTAATTCATTTGTTTTTTTTATTATGATAAAAGTTGTAACCTATTAAGGATATCTTGGCATTTTAAGAATTTAGAAGGGAATTCTGAAAACAAATATTCTCTAAGAAAACATGTCTGATATATGAGTAAATTAATTGAAAATAAGAATATATTCACAACGTTGATGTTAGGATTTTATGCATGACTACAACACTTCTGGAATCCTCTAACCTCCTAAATGTTTACAATCAAATAACTTTTGATAAACATATTACTCAAGTTGATTAGCAGTGTTGCAGACAAATAACCAAATTAGTTTTCAACGGTTCTAGAATTTATCTTTATATCCAAATGTTCCCAATGGACTAAAAATTGGTTCCTGATCTTCATGTTGGCCATCCTTTTTTAGAACATAAGTACCTCAACGAATTATTATTCTAGAAAATAAATTTATTTTTTCTTGCTAGTGTAATATGAAAGGAGAATGTAATGTATGATTATTTTATTTATTATAGATTAAGTATTTAAAAAAAAAAAAGAAGCGAACTCTTGGATTATGATAAAGAATTAATTTATAAAATAGAATTATAAGTCATCAATTCATAACAAAAACTTGCTCAAACTAGTGTTCCACATGTTGCTTTAGTGTACCTGTAAATCTATTTTCTTATATATTCTTAAAATAATAAAAAAATACAATTCATGTAAAAAGTTTTCTCTACTTAAGCGCCTGTAATTATTTTTCTAAACCAAAGTCAGAACAATAATATATAATAAATATCTTGAAACAACTTGTTATTGGTATTTTATTTTGTATTATCATCCACTTGATTAATTCTTCCAGACTCCAGAACAGTTTGAAGGTCTGCTTTTAAATCTTCTCCCACCATTAGTATGTTTTGTACCATTTCCTCTATCTCCAGTTCAAACAACAATCAAAACCTTTCTTTCCTCTTCCTTGTGAAATTTGTTCCTCAGGATTTGCAGATTTATAATCAGTACATACTGTTCTCACAACGACTCCTGATGATATCTGCTATCAGTCAATTATGATCCGTTTGCATCTACTAAACTCTGGGGACACACATCTCTTTTCTTGAAGAAATGTATCAAACTAATCCCAGAAAAACCCTTCTCCAACTTCGAAAATCTTCTACATCCTGTTTTCCCTTATCTTAACTTGTCTACCACTATATACAGTAAAACTTCGTAATAAGACTCTCCTAGGGTCTAGAGAAAAATAGCGCTATAACCGGAAAATTAAAAAAAAATTATTTGGGGAGTGACTTCTCTCACTCTTTCCCAAAAGTCACTCCCCAAATAATTTTTTAATGAAACCAGCAAGGATTGACGAAGTAAAATTTTACAGATGTCGGGACATGGGGAGAGAATTATGTATTTTAAATGTAATAAAACAATTTTTTTTAAATAGTAACAAGATATATTATAAATTAAGATATTAATATTTGTGGATTTAATAGTTGATGTTGTATTGTAGAAAGTAAATATCCTGATGACGAAGAAGTACTTCGAAACGTCGTAACCAATGTTATAAAAATGTTTTTGTTTTTTTTAAATTTAAAGTTATAGATCAATGGGAAGTTGTCCTTCATAAATTAAATTATTATACTAAAACAAAATTTGTTTTAATTCATTTAAATTACAAATAAAAAAAATGGTTTAAAAATGTTCTAAATCTAAAAATGTTTCTAGTTTAAAGTAATCTTTTTTTTACTTAAGGCAACAAAAAGCATTTTTAAAAACAGCATTCTGATTTATTTTTCGTTCAAAAGTTTTGTCGTGCACTTGAGAAGAGTACGAACAAATATGTGCGAATCATCTGTAACGCGTTCAAATCATCCGAATTTGACTTTATAAGTTTAAACTCTGACAAAACATTTCCCAAATGACCAGAAACATAAATGAGGAAAATTTCAGTCATGAAGAAAAAACTATTATGGAGGAACTTCTTTTATTCCTTTTGATCATAAGTGAACCTTGGGTGAGGACAGAAGAGATCAGCAAAGTGAAAAAGATGAAAAATTGGTTCCTCTTGAACATACTAAAAAAATTGTTTGCTGTCAAATATCAATATTTATTTAAAGGAGCCTGTCATGGGCCATTTGCAGAATATTTAAAAGAAAAAACAATTAATGACCAAAGAGCATTAGAAAATGTTGTTTGATAATTTAGAAATTCTAAGGATATTAATTTATTAATGTAAAACTATATAAGCATTGACAAAAAAAACAATTAATTGTAATGGAAACTACTTTTATTAGACCTTGATAAAAATAGAAGTTTAAAAAAAAAAAAATCTGGTCCACTCACACGACTTCCCTTATCGCTTTGGGTGATAGTCCAAAACAAAAACTATTTGCTGTATCTTTGCTAAATTTAGTCCTATTAAGATTTTTATTTTCGATGATTAGCTTTGTAGACATATGAATTATCTTTCAAATGAGCTTCTAGATTGTTCCGGGAGATATATAGTCATCAAGTTTTAGAAAACTAAACAAAGGTGAACCTGTTTCCAAAGGAACATGTACAGAATACTTCATTAAGCATGTGCATAAAGGTCAATATACTATATCTTTGATAATAGTGGACCGATTTAGATGATTCTTTTCTTTTTTTTGTAAGGAATTGAATTAGCTTATAAATAAACATGGCAACAAAAGTTTTACCGATACAGGGGTCTCTGAAACACAAGGATCTGTTGAAAATTGCAAATTGAAATTTTGACCTGATTACAATACTTTCCTTATGTAATAGCTTTAGGAAAGAAAAACATGGCTGTAACGTCTAATATCTCGTATCTTTGCTAATAACGGTCCAATTTAGATGATTTTTTTTTTTTTTTTTTTTTTTTTTTTAGAGAATTTTAATATCTTTTAATTAATTAAATACAAAATTCACCATGAAACGCATACTTTTCGAGTAATGTGCAAATAAAATATTCTTTTTATCATATATATATATATATATATATATATATATATATATATATATATATATATATATATAAAGCTATAAAGTTAGAAAGCTTCAAGTAGAAGACTTTTGGCAAGTTTCATCAAAATCGTTTGAGCTGTTTTTATGTTACAGTCTATAGAAAAATACAACAGCCACAATTGCGCAAAGAGTGCCTGATTTGGTACACAGGCTTTGGAGGACATTTATACATTATGGTTTGTTATGTAAGTAATTGGGTTTTTTTGTTTTTTGTACTCTGTGCATTTTGTTTTTATGTAGTGGTCATCCTTTAATTGATTGTTGCCAAAATATACATACAATTTAAAAATTATAAACATTTTTCTTCAAAACAATAATCTGAATAATTTTGTATATACAACAAATTTTGTTTTTACCTTTTTGGCTTCTATTACTCATTATTTGTTATATCTACTTTTGCAATTTTGGAAACAAATTATTTTACTTTTTAGGAGCTAATCAAGGCTTTACATTAAAAATAAATGTATATTTTGGCTGTTTTATTTATATATTTAGTTTATTTCTGCATATTTCATAACATTTTTTAAGGTCTTTTCGTATTATGACAAATTAAAGTGATAACATTTTTTTATATTAAGGACGACCCATTTTTATATATCTCACAGTGGTTAATTAAATGAAGCTAGCACAATTATTAATAAGTAACTAAATTATAACATAATATCTGAGACATGGATAGCTATATTAAAAATAAACTATTTTTTCAATACTCTAATGATTGTAAATATCTGGAAAAGGAAATTAATTATATAACAGAAGCAAGAAATATTAATATAACATGCAGAGTTACTAAATAAACTGAATAAATAATATAGTATTCTATTTCTTTATCTTCCAACAAAAATAGTTTCAAAAGATACACATAGAGTGCACTAAAACATTTTCAGTTTCAGTTTAATTAATATGGAGATATTTATGTACATATTCAGAAAGTATAAAGAAAAAAATTCTTAAGATATGGAGAACAAGGTAAAATAAAAACGGTTTTACTAAATTTAATCAATGTATGTATGTAAATTTAAATAATAATAAATTGGTTAAGTATTTGTTGAAAAATATTTTTTTAAATTATATTTTTAGAAATGCTATTTCACAAAAAGGAAAGACTCGAACTGAATGTGCTGAAAAAATTAGGAAATTCAGGACATTTAATATAATAATTATTGCCTTTTGTAGTATGCTTAAGAATATTTTATACTTTGACTTAGTTATCAGAAAATAAAGTTTGAAAATGGTCAATACTTTGTAAAAACAGGCCAAAGTGTTACAAGATAAAATAATAACTTTATAAAAAGTTTAATAAAACAATATCAATAAAATAAATGTGGGATTAAGTGGTTCTATCATTTCTTAATCTATATTGATTAATATTATAAATTAAAAAAGAATCTCATTAAATAAATAAATGAAAAACCACAATAAAGTTGTTGATCACAAAACTATTTTATATTAACACAGAAAAAAATAATGCCAAAGTCTGATGTTCGATCAAAACACTGCCATTTGAATAAGAACTAGGCCATCAAGGTCACTAAGATAACTTCCTTTTTAGATACAGCCATTAGTTTAATGCCCTTCCTGTTTTTAGCAGACAGTTTCGAAAAGATAAGTAATTTTGAAAGATCAATTTTATTTCTGATAGGTCATCACAATTCTATTTAAAAAAAATCTAATTACCATGTATTTTGCAACACATATCAACATTATAAAATCATAATCGTAAGATTGAATGTAGTTCGTTGACATGTTTTTTTGCCATGTACTATTTGAATATTTGGGTTTATTTAATTAATTATTTTTTACTTGTAATCGAATATGGTTGCTAAAAGTATTAGATTCAGAATTTGCGTTTAAATTATTTGTATTTTTTATTACATTGTTTTTTAATTTTTAAATGAAACGATCTATCTTCATTATAAAACTGTTGTAATGATAATCAATTTATCTATCAATGATAGTCAATTTAAATAGAAACTTTAATTATTTCTTATGTAATAGTTTTTCACTATTGAAATAAATAGTTTCTATCGAGTTGATGTCAAATAATGTTAGACCTTGTGACTATTGAATACGGAAGGACTACCCCTACTCCAGCATAATTCTCTCTTGACTAGTACATGCTGCTATCTACACTTGTCCACTTCTTCTCTTACCTGTTCATTACCACTTCAGTGTTCATTCGGTAACAAGTGAAACATTACTTCGAGTAATGGTTTGTGTAAATAATTTTTTATTGGATATAGGAGGCTTGATTCTATTTTCCAGCATATTCCGTAAGTAAATTGAATAAATTTCAAATGTTCTAATATTATAATATTCAACAAGGAGAAGAACATGTACATTTCAATTTATATTTAGTTTGTATATTGTTAATCTAATAACAATAGTATGATCCGAAATAATTTCATAATACACTTTAAAAAAGATTTTCTTGACATTAAAAATATTAAATTAACTAATTAAAATATCGATAGAGTTAAATTAAATTGATGGGGCTTTAAAACAAGTTTTAAAAATGTGCACTAATTAATATTTTTTATGGCAGTGTTGGCTTGCAATGCCAGTAGACTAAATTCACAAGGGTAAACATCTCTATGGGATGCTTAAAAATGTTTTTTTCTACTTCATATTTAATAAATCTAGATTTAATAATATTGAGAAAATTTAGCCATGCTTGGCTAATTTCATCATTTGATCAAAAAAAACAAAAACAAAAAAAAACAGTTCTCTCCTCTGTAAAAAACAATATTTTAATAACAAAATAAAGGTGATCTATAATATAAAAAATTACATTGAACAAAAATCAATTTTTATTTTTGCAAATGTGTTTTAATGACTTATTCAAATTAGGTCATGATGTTAAATTAAGTTTTTTACTTGAAAGGAAATGATAAAAACTAATTTCTTTGAAATTATAAAGTAATTTTATTAATTCTATTGTATTATTTATCATTTAACATTATTTCTCAGTATATAAAAAAAAGAAGATATATGCAATAGTTAATCAGAAACATATATGTACTACTTCTTAACTGACTTCTCAACTTGAAACTTAAGAATTTCACTAATTTCTTTACTAGTAATAATTCTGGAGGTTTGATAACTATTATCAAAATTTCATAACATACTTAATTTTGAAAATATATTGATTCATTAAAATATATCGCACATCCAGAATGAAAGAGACGCACCTCAAAATTTCAAACATCTGAAATTTTAATAGTTGGACCCCTATCATCCCTAAGAGCAGTCAGTCCTAATATATTAGGCCCAACCAAAGGGCTTAAGTGATCTATCGAGAACATGTATATACTCCAGGATGCGTCCTGGAAGCTTCTAGAAACAACTTAACTGGTGTCTAATGTTGGTTCTAATAAAAACAAAATGTTTGAGTTGTGCTCGTTTCATTCCGGATGTTTGATACATTAACTGTCTTCTTCAGATTCATTTTTAGTGTTGAAGAAATAATTTTTGATCCCAAATATTCACAAACGTACAAATAGCAGAAATGGTTGAGATATCATTGGGACATAACTTTATTTTATATTAACAATTCAAAGAATACATTTTTGCTGAGATGCACTTAAATAACTAATATTTCGTTTATTTAGGGTTTGATTTATTTGGATTAATAATAAATTAATAATGATAGATTGAATGCCTTATATTTCGGTGATGGAGATACAAGTCTGTGATTTGAAACACATTAGATTTTTTTATAAATTATGTGTCATCTGAACGTGTATAACAAAGATGTATAAAAACGATCAGAGTTCCATGTAGTAAATCACATTAATATGAAAAACCAAGGAGCATACTAAATGATTTAGACTATATTTATTAATAAATTATGAAATGATATTTCATGTAATACAACTGGATTAAAGTATATATATATATATATATATATATATATATATATATATATATATATATATATATATATATATATATATTTAGTTACGGATACAAAGTAGCGGAATTCGCGGTACACACGCGCCGCCCCATTGTGTGTGGGTGTAAATCCAGGCTATTGCCAATTACTACCGAAATCGATTGGATACATACCGCGAACAAGGAAAACCAGTGTTCGACCCTTCCATCCTGTTCTAAATTCAAGCATATGGTCAAAAAATAACTATATAAATATAAAACGAGTCTTATTGTAATTATAAAAAAAAAATTTAAACACAGACACGATGTAATAATTTTTTTAAAATTATTTCGAAGCGAATTTCGGAATAATCTGTATGTGGATGATTCTCCCAAAACTGGGTATTTTGAATGTTGGAATTTAATTTAGTAAAATATTATCAATTCGGCGTTTTTTTCTCCCAAATCGTTTCTTGGCATGTTCACCAACACTTAATTAGTTACCAAATTTCATTAATTAGATTTATTGTTTTTTGTCTTGTCTCAAATATCGAGATTTTACTCGAAAATATAATTTTTTACTTTAAATAAAAAATAAGTAATAAACTTTTATCTTTGTAACTATCATCTTTGAAACTATCAATATTTAGGATATACTCCTCAAAACTCATTAAATAGTAAATTTTGGGCCACATGGTAGGTCTAAAAGTTGTTTACCAGTTTTTTTTTTTTCAAATAAAATACTTTAAAAATAAGCCTGAGATCCCCTATTAATTGGGGACTGCAAAGGTGGCTGTTAGAATAACGATGAGAAAGGAATGAGGATTTTGGCTTCAGCATGTGATAACCCAGTTATCATTATTTAGAAAAATAAGCTTTACTTATAGAATAGAAGGTTATTCCATTAGAAAAAGATATAATAATATCATAATTATCATACTTATAAACATACTACAGTATACATAGCATTATTAAACATACTTACGAGATGATGATGTTTGGCGACAAAGGAATGATGTGAATAAACGGACACAACGCAAATTACTTGGATTAATAATTTAAAATATGCTTAAACTTTTCAATATTTTTTAATATATTTTTCGGGGGGTAAAAATCAAATTATTTAATGTTCTTCTTATTATAGAGGTACTGATATAATAAATATTCCATTTATTCTCAAGATTAAATTAATCTATAAATTGAAATATTTGTAGACTGTAATTATTATAAAATACGTGTTTACGTAAGTATGATTCGTTGTCATCAAAACATGGATCGATGGAGTGGAGTGATCGTTAGTGGGGCTCTTGAGACCGTCTTCACTCCAAGCACTCTAGTCGTTCCACTCCATTGTTCCATTTGGAGTATTATCCTCAGTAACCACCTTAAAAAAATAAAATCTAACTATCGAAGTATTTAGAAATAGACTAATCACACTTTTCTATTATTTCTGATATAATGATTATAGACGCGGATTGGAAACCTAAAATAGAAAACTGTTGATAATAGAAGATTCTATAAGTTATTTGATAAGTTATCAGAAGACAGAATATATTAATGATTATTTTATTGTCAAAGGCAAATGTTGTATTTAAATCGTAAAAGACTCTTGATAAAAATATTTATATTTTAATAAATATTATAAATTAATTATAAAAATACATACGTAAAATCAGGTACTGATTTTTTTTTAATTTTATGAAAACTTTAATTAAGTTATGGAGATATTTATATATCGTTTACTTTTACGTAAAATTTCAAACTTCTTCTTTCTGAGGTATTTAGTAATAAAAATGAATAAATTAAATGATTTATTTAATCTCTTGTTTCTATTTTTTTATATTATGCCCAGTTTTTATGTAAAATGACTTAATGCAAATTAACAAAGAAATTACTGAGAATCTAGGAACTACGAGTTGAATGAAATTTCATTGTTTCAGATATTTGCACTGGTTTTAACTATTTTCATGGAATAATTAAACCCTATAATTTTATTCCACCTTGAACATTAATAGCTAACTATTTTGAAACATCTCATTAACATAAATATTGGTAAACCAATAAAACTACTGAAGTAGATTACAAAGTGCTGTTTTAAATCAGTTAACAAAATTATTCACTGTGTAAATAATAATAACCTATTATCATAAAAATAATAAAAAGAAAGCA
Source organism: Rhaphigaster nebulosa (assembly GCA_948150685.1). Taxonomy (NCBI): domain Eukaryota; kingdom Metazoa; phylum Arthropoda; class Insecta; order Hemiptera; family Pentatomidae; genus Rhaphigaster; species Rhaphigaster nebulosa. The sequence goes on from OX411310.1 coordinate 13,100,697, forward strand.
TGTAATTGGGAATAAATCTTCATTTATTTATTTTCTCTACTATTTTACTTTTTTTAAGTATACGCACATAAACATATATATATATATATATATAGATATATATATATATATATATATATATATATATATATATATTTTTTTTTTTCGGTTGGCTCTATAGACCTTGTAGATCTTTGGCCGCGCGATGTGGTGTTCTTACAGACATTTATTGCTTGCGGGAGCACAGACAGCCTAGCCTGGAGGGGGTCACCCAACCTCACGTTGCTGCGAACCATGGTTTCCATGGTGCAGCGGCAGGCTGGCCATTGCTCCACAACCGGTCCCTTTGGGGCCAATTCGGCAGTGTCCTTCCCACCGACTCACTCGGGTTCAAGGACAGTGACAAATCGGTCTAGATCCACGGATTATGGCTGTTCGGAGTCAGCAGGCGCACGAGACCTATATTTCTTTCCCCGAGACAGACCGTCCATGGACCAAACCTCCGGGCGGCTATTTTATGTCCTGGAAAACCACAACGCGATTCACAATTAAAGTACACGGGGTAGGGTCATCACTCCTACGCCCGGTCTGTGTGAGTGGCCTCCAGTAGGCTGACGGGCCTCACATACCCGGGGGAGGGGGATACTACGTGGATTTTCCCTGGTAGGCGGACACCCATCCAAGTACTAAACACGCTCGACGTTGCTTAACTTTGATTACCTATTGCAAGCGCCTTAGCGCGCTCGGCCACCCCGGCCCCATATATATATATATATATATATATATATATATATATATATATACATATATATATATATATATATGTAAATTACATCGATATCTCAATCTGGAATATCTCATACATCGATATCTCATACAGCCGGAAGAGTATTATTTAAAAACATATGAGAGAAGATTACATTTTGTAAACTAATTGATATTGTTATATGTATATGGTGAACGAACATTGTAATTTTATTTGTAAATTTGTAAACACACAAGATAATATTTAGTCTGAAAAGAATACATTTAATGTCAAAAGAATTACATGAATAAGTACATGTATAGTATCACAACAAACTCAAGGTAATATTACCTGAAAGGAATAAATAAAATTACAATCTTTACATATAACGATATGAATTAGTTTACAAAGTATACCTAACCTTCCTCTCATATGTTTTTAAATAATACTATTCCAGCTGTATAAGATATCGATGTATGAGATATTTCAGGTTGAGATATCGATGTAATTTATATATATATATATATACGTGCCACTTCATATGTGCTCCATTTAGAGAGATTGGCGCACGCAGAATTTTTTTTCGAAAGAGATTTAAATTTTTTTTCGGGTGAAGAGATTTAATACTAAGAAGGTGAATAATCACCTAAATGTATAAAATCGTTAAATTTGGTGTAGGATTTAAGGATAAGCATGAAAATTTGATAAAAAATTATTGTTAAAATATTCAAAAATATTACTCAAAATACAAATCTTATATTGGTGGGTAAGGGAATTAATTTTTTTCGTACATTTCGGAGGGAGGAGAGATATATTCTCTTGATCCCCCTCCCTGATAGAAAAACAATTAAATTTAAAAGTTTAAAAACATCGATATCTGTCCACCATCCCTAATCATGCCTCACATACTACTATTTCATATTTTATCATGTCGTTTAATTCACATTAAAAATTATTTTTACTTTCTCTTACATATTTATGAAATATAAACGGTGTCCGCTATAAATCGACTTAAATGTAAAATTCAAAGGAAAAATAAGTAGATCAACTTTTATAGTTTCACCAGCCGCTTTTGCTTTTTAATTTTAACGCGACACGTGCAGTTGACGCGCGGCGAAAACTAGGGGTTTGCAGATAAAACTTTCTTATTTAATAGACTCATTTATAGCCATTGAAAAGTTACGACAGACCCCGAAAATCGCAGTATAACCACGTCCGTAGGTGGAGTATTTTTTTTCTTTTTGAAAAGTGCATAAAAGTAATTTCTGAATTGATTTTTCCACAATCATGAAAGGGAAATTGGTTGTATGAATTCAAAAAGTTTATTAATTTAAAAATAGAATTATTTTCTTATATTTCAGTCATTATCATTGTTTTTTTCGTAGTGCAGTTTTCCTCGATATGATTTGTGGGAGCCTCCTTACTTTGGCAATAACAATAACTCGTCCCGTCATCCTTTGAACTCTTTTTTCTCCTTGCCGAACTTTCCGAGACAATATTGAATCATCCCTAAGAGAATTAATTACCATAGGGATTAATCCTTAAGGTGGTGGATTCTCTTTGCTTATGAGGCCATTCATTTGCAATTAGTTGTTAATAAATCCAATATCTATCTCCAGGATATGGTTCTATACACGCCAAGTGAAATTGTAGATGTTTGTCCAGAGGTGGCCAAACCGTGGCGCATGCGCCAAACTTGATGCACTGGATGATTGAAAGTGGCGCATTGCAACTTTGTGCCTAGAGTCGATTCTATACTGTTTGGATGTCATGTCTAAAAGTATCCTTCTATTAAGAAGGTTATTTAAATATTAAATGCCAGGACCAAGACTCCTTGCCAGAAGAGTTTTAAAAAAAATTCTTGTCTGTAAAAAAATTCGCGCATGATACGCAAAAGATTGGCCACCCTTATGTTAGTCGGATAGTCCGATGTTATTCGGAGAAACGATAATTCTTTTATGATTTTTTTTTTTTTTTATGTTAACCGTGCATGAATATTGTATACTTTATTATTATTATTATTATTATAGCTATTGAAGCTAATGTTTTTATTGCTAAATTTATAAACATTTTGAATTCATACAATTAATTTCCCTTTCATAATTGAGGAAAAACGTAGAAAAATACAAACAAATCATGTATCATGTCCCCAAGATTACAGTTCGTAAGGTGCCTGTAAAAATAATAATAACGTTCAGAAAACGAGATTCTAAAATGATGTAAATCCTTCAATTTTGAAGATATCGAAATGCGATTTGCGGGGTCTTTGAAATATTTTTAATGACTATAAATGAGCGTATTAAGTAAACAAATAGGTGTTACATGCAAACCGCAAGTTTTCGCCGCGCGTCAACTGCACGGATCGCATTAAACTTAAAAACGCTGCAAATTATTACACAATGGTTTATTATTTCCACTTATTTATTCCACAAAAATATCTATTCTGTCAAAGTAAAAAATATGAAGCAGTAGGTACCAAAGGAAAAGAAATTTGAAGCTTGTCACAAGATGTTCGCCGTGAGAGTGCCGAACTGTGTTAATTAAAAAAACTGCGTCTATGCAAGTAGGCTGTAATGTAAAATGATACAGAGAAAATATTTGATGTGCACTTCACTAGGAAAAAATAAAAACGAACTTCATAAAGCTATATCTCAGCTAATAATGGTCCGATTTAGGTGATTTCTAGTTCGTATTGTAGGGATTTTCGTTAGCTTTTTCGTTTTTTTTTTTTTTGGTTTCTCGTTATGCTGATTCCAAAACACCTTAAATTTTCTCTCTATCTTTATAAATGACCGAGTTATGGGCTTATTAGATATTTAATCGGTAATTATACAGATTTTTTGTTTTTCAATTTTTTTTTTTTTTTTTTCATGTCTCGTTATGCTGATTCCAAAACACCTTACATTTTCTCTCTATCTTTATAAATGACCGAGTTATGGACTTATGAGATCTCTAATCGGCTGCCATTTTGAAACAACTAGACGGATTATAATGTCGAGTTCCGAGGATCATCCCGGGGTGACCTGTGACTTTGGTACCGAATCTCAAGAAAATCGGTCCAGTAGTCTCGGAGAAAAGCCGCGGACGGCGTACGGCGTACGGCGGACGGCGGACGGACGGATTTTTTTTTATTCGATATTTGGATTCTACGTATCTTGAAACGTAAAACCTCAAATTTTGAGGGGGGGTTACAAAAAAATTTTCTTTGGTCGATTCCAAATGTCTATTATTGAAAATAATAAACCAAAAATAAATATCTGCTGGTGAAACAATAAAGATATCCCTACGATTTTTCCTTTGGAATTTTTCGCTTAGATCATCCATTTGGCTGTGAGATGAATTTGTGCCGATTTGCATTGAAAGCCCTATATATTTAAAATATATACTTGATTTTTTCTTGAAAGTATAAAGGACATTGAGGATATGGATTAGATCTATGGATTGACTGGAGAAGGGAAGGTCCTTGCCGGATACAGGACAGTCTGGAGAAAGCGTGACACTTCCGTCACAGCCTTCTTTCATCAATTATTTCTACTCAAAGTCTTAAGATAGTCTTATAGATATAATGTACATGGTTGAAATATTTAAGCATTTTAAAAATATAAGTTATTATATTAAAAAATGTTAGCTACGTACTTCTTTAACATCTTAAGAACTCCTATCATCATTAACTTTTCTTTAACGTGTGCCAAAACTCTTACATGACTATATATTAAGTTTCGAGAATGTAAGCTCACCTGCCGTAGAACAAAGGTACCGTCAATTTGGGCTATTTCGGCCCTCTTTTTGGAATTTATTAAATCAAGTCACGATAATTTTGAGTTTGTTTCGATTTCTAAGCTGTGGTAACCTTTTATAAACAACTAGACTATCATGAATGCAATTTATAAATTTTTTTAATTTTTAAGGAGTATTACCTTCTTTTTTTTTTTTCTGGGCTAATTTTACCCTTATGTTAGGGTTACTTTGGCCCAAGATGATTTCACCTGTTTAAAACATCGTGTAAACTAGCTTGGGCTAAAGAAAGACGGTTTCATAAAAAAATCCAATTCTGAATGAAGAGTATATTATTAAAAATTATTTTCAATGTTTGACCTCCCTTATTATTTGGTTATCTCCAATCAATTTTGCCTTGAGGTCAATTAAAAATTCATTTGTTATTTTGTATTTATTTTTTAGACGTTTCAGGGATGCTTTTTGCCTCCATTCGTTGAACATGTCTCGTTAAAAAACTAGTTAAGTGACACACTCAATATTTTGGAATATTGTTTGGATGCTGAAGAGAGGGACAAAGGATCCCCGAAACGTCTGAAAAATATATTTGAAACTTTTCAGAATTTAGAGGCAGACAAATTTCGAACGAAATTTTCTTTTTAGGCTAAAGAAAAAAATGTTAAGCTTCAGTTTTTAATTGTTCTAACCTTAATCCAGTCAATAAAACAGAGTTAATGTTATGATGTGATGATATTTGTATATATATATAGGGTTGAAAAATTTAGCTTGCCCCTCTGGCAAAAATCCAAGTTCCCGCCCTGGTGCTAGGACCCTCCAAAACTTCTTAACTAAGAGGAAGCGCTGCAATATTGTACTACCCAGGACCTCGCAAAATCGTACCGCCCGAGGCTCCACAAAATCTAGATCCACCACTGGGCTTAGGGCAGTGATAATACAGCAAAATTGCCCAAAAATAGGTGGGCCAAATTAGGTCATACTTTTGATGTTATCAGAATATTTTCATAAAATTGAATTTTATAATATAAACATATACGTTAATGCAAAATGCAACCATACCACTGACTAAAGTATTGAATGGTGTAGTTAAAAAAATACTTCTTCTACTACAACTAAACATTAGAAAGTGCTGAAAAAAAAATATTTTTTTCATAATTTCATAATTTTTTTATTTAAATAATTTTTTCTTCTATACTTTTGAATACCTCCTTATTAAAACCCACTGAACATTCGTAATAGCCTATGAACGGGTTCGGAAAGAATTCGTAATTTTCTAAAACTCATTAAAATACCAGGGAATCAATAACGCAATTTAAGGCTGCCTCTATCAATGGGACGAACCACAAGGAACTTAGTATAAGATAAAAAAAATTTTGCTTTCTATGAAAAATATCATTGCTTCTTTTTAAAAGTTGACATACATTTTCTCTTGCAATTAAACTAGAGTAAAATAATTAAAAATATCAAAATAGAAATTTATTTTTAATATAAATTTAGACCAAAATAAATATAAATTATGTATAGTTTTTTTTTAATTTACAAAAATATTTATTACGCTTTTGATGGCTCACAAATCCAACTCAGGGAGTCAAACCACTTTTCTGGCTGTGATATCATATATGGTTCTCCTACCCCACCCAATGCATCTTCACGTTTAGTGGAGCAAAGCATTCCAAATTTCTAGTGCAAAGTTTCCCAAAGACACATTATAAACAACTTAGAGATCACACTTATTTTTTATTCCAAGAAGAAGCGATCCAGCAATAAAAGTTGGAGACAAGTTGTCTAAACGGGAAATAATAAAAGGAGGAAGAAAAATACCAGATTATCTTATCCATCCAGTAAACTTTGCACCCACCAATTGGAAGGCATGCTTCTTCTCATTAACTCTCAGCTCTTTTGCTGTGAAGTTGCCTTTTTACTGCCATTCGTCGGCAACCTTCAAAAGCAGGAAACTTTTGATGTCATTGGAGCAATGTTATCCCTGAAGGAAAAAAGGGTACAACTATAGACTAGGGGCGCGTTATCACTTGTTCATTCCGAGGTCACCCGAACGTTGCCGGACTAGCACACTCTAGCGTCATTTGTGCTAACTAACTGCTTTGCATTCAATTGTAACATTCGTATTCATTGAAATTATTAAAATTGTTCCTGCTTCAATTAGATATTATTTAAAATTACTAGTGCTGTCGATCTCCGCTCATTACGTTCGCCCAAGAACTAAACAAAACATCAACGGATCCATTTCAGTTGAGGCCGAGGTCTTACCGTAACTTCAATTATAACTGCTTTAATTAGATCAAAGCTGTCGATTTCCGCTCGCTACGCTCGCTCAAGATATAAATAAACCCCAAAAGTTCCTTTTCAGTCAGGTCGGGTCCTTACCGTAATTTAAAATATCGCTCCTTTAAATTATTACAAAAATTTACCCAAATCACCGGAAGTCGACAGCACTAGTAATTTTAAATAATATCTAATTAAAGCAGGAACAATTTTAATAATTCCAATGAATACGAATGTTACAATTGAATGCAAAGCAGTTAGTTAGCACAAATGACGCTAGAGTGTGCTAGTCCGGCAACGTTCGGGTGACCTCGGAATGAACAAGTGATAACGTGCCCCTAGTCTATAGTTGTACCGTAATCTCTTCTTAAGGTACCGTAAAACGGGGTTACATTACACTATTTCTTCCAGTATATTATGGAAAAACATTAAAACTTTTCGCAACTTGTTGTTGATCGTCTTCCTTGGAATTTCGAAAGTCCGTAGCCTCTCGTGGGGTCATCAAACTATCGCATACAGCATTTAAACACGAGGCAAGGTTGTTGTCGTAGTAATAGCGATAAATCCGAGCTCCTAACGTTTTGGAATTAAATCTTGTTTTCTACTCCAAACTCTAAGACATCAATAGAATCATGGGCGTACTCAGAAGGAGGAAGGCAGATGAGAGCTTTGTTCCCCTCTAAAAATCAAAATAAATAGAAAAATTATTGAATTGTGAGGGAGTAGAAAGACTATTTTTACTTCAAAACTCCAACTTAATTTTTGAAATTGTTCAATCAAATGGTTTTCAGTTGATTGATATTAGTAGAGTTTTATGATCTTGCGATACCTTCTGCAAGCATCAACTAACTTAGAGTTATAATGGACGCCTTATATTTAACAAAAACAGACCAATTGCATCGATAATAAATCAACAATTTTACCAAACAGGAATATTATACGTTTAATACAATTTATATCCCGGGAGAAGCGATATCCTCAGAACCAAAAAGCTGTAACAGAAACTACATCATCTATATCAGATCGCGATAATGAAAAACGTAACATGACATCCTGAAATTAAATCGAGGTGAATTCTGCCCCAGACAATACCAAAATACCCGAATACCTGTATTATAACGAGCTAAACTCAGCTCTCGAAAGGTTCAAAACCTTGATAATTCACGTACTATTATGAAATATATATCGAGCTGAATACTGCCTCAGAAATTCTCAAAAAACCTAAATTTTCATCCTATTTTCAGTTGAAACGGACGAGATTAGAGCTAATAATTCTGTGTTAGAAATAATTCATTGTCATAATTCATACATCATTCTGTGTCTTTTAGTCACCAATTTTCATGAAATGAGCGAAATTATAGCCAGCCGAATTCTGCTGCAAAACGCCAAAATTTTCATCCGATTTTAAATTTTTTTCTTTAAACGGTGGAATTATAATGAGTGGTATTCCGTTCTAAAAAGCGAGGAACTTACTCAAATTTGCATAAAGGCGAAATTATCTATATTTCAGATATGTCAGCTATTAGGAAAAAGTTCCTGCGTACGGCCTTGAATAAATCATCACTAATGAAAAAGAAACAAAATTTGTTTATAGTAAAAAAAAAAAAATTTGAATGTGGTAATTTGATTCCAAAACTAGGTGTAAAGTTACCCCCATGAAGTTATTCAAAACACAACCTTTCAGAAACATTACATTTTAATAGACATTAAATATATTTGCTTTTATTGATTAGATATGATACTATATATTGAGCGATTATATATTTTTTTGGTGGGACCAAAATTTTTACCACTTAGGGCCTTGACCCGCTCATGCCCTCGATTAAATAATATAATTATAAAATACAGACGAATTCAGTTTACATAGTAGATCCTAACACCTAACTATCCGAACGCGGCCTCCCACGGAATACAAAAATAAAAATTTGAACTATACAAATATGCTTTTGAAAAAAACAATCATAAAAATTGGAACTATAATGCAATAAAAGTAAATTCGAAATGTTTAAATGGCATAAAATATTGCCATTTTGCTTCAAACTTGTCAAATTATTCCGGGGATGGGCACATGGACCTCCTTCCACTTGGGAGGTATTCTTCTATAGGCTCATTTTCAGGTCTCGTTTTCCTTTAAATACCAGTACCAGTACCCTAACCAAGTGGGGTCCCGCAATATCGTATCCTATCGCTAAGGATCCCGCAATGTTTAGATCCTCCACTTAAAATAATAACAACAATATATTTATTCGTTTTGGGGGGCAATCCTCATACAATTAGAGGCAGCCAGTACAGTTAATGCCATAAACGTATAGGTGTAGATACTAATATAAAACAAACATATTAAAAAAGCATATATAAATATAAAGAATGTAAATTAATAATGGCAATAAAACTGGGCATGCTATACTATAGATATTAATATTTCAGTTAACAACCATCCAGTTAAAACTATGCAGAAACATTAAATTTTAATAGACATTAAATATATTCAATGTTTTTTCTTAATATATTTGCTTTTTATAGAAGATATGAGATATTGAGCGATTATATATTTTTTTGGTGGGACCAAAATTTTTACCAAGATGACAAATGTTCAGCTCTAATTTTGAGGTTCTGGGTAATATATACAAATAACATTTTAAGATCAATTTCAGTAGGTGCTGCCAGGATTTCATACAAATAATTTAGATTAATATTAATCAATTTGAACATATATCGGATTCTGTTATCATGGTACGGTCGGACAACTTGATAAAAATGATAGTAATCCTCCAATGATGGCGTTCCATCACAACCTGGACAAGTCTTCTGAGGTTCCAATGAATATTTGTGTGAATAGGAATAAAAGATGATTATAAAGCTATAAAGCAAATGTACATTAGGTAGCTCTCGAGAACGTCTTCTTAAATCAAAAAACCTGTCTTACCAGAGACTATAGGTCGATTCCCGGAGTAACGGGAGGTTTTGACTCTTGATGAATTCCATGTAGTTTTCCAAGAGCTCGCTTATTTTGATTTTAATATTGACCGGGTCACCAAACCGAATCCGATTCGCCACTTATATTTAACTCATATAATTTTTTTTTTTTCAAATCATGTGTTTGCTCGGCTGTTCTTGATAAACAAAGACTGAAGAGTGGCGTGGTGTGATTTCCATACGATAACGGACATTTCAAATAATCTGATGTTTGTCTGCAAATATCAAAATATTTTTATCTCCATTTTTATGAGACAGCGCCAGTAAACACGAGTCTGTTCTAACTATATATCATTGTTACGTGAATTCCTTCGAGGAGTTTTGTTTTTAGACTGACTCTGTAATTATTGAAAGCATTAATTGAGCGAAATCTCTGGGTTATAATATGAATGTTTTTAGTTGTCCTATAAAGTTTTGATATGCACACTCCCCTTTGAGCACACTAAGCGAAAATTGGAATAGATAAAAAGTTTAACAACTTTAAAGCAAGTTATCGCAGCTTAGTGATTAATTAGGTAATAATAAACCAAAAATATATAGCTCACAGAATTTTCGTACTATAATTGTTCAAAAAACTATTTTATTGCACTGCTGAGAATAGTTCAAGTATCGTTTATGTGTACTCTTAAAACTTATTTTCAAAAATATGTTATTATTATAGGATGGTAAGGAAAAGTTGTGTGATGCACGCATCACAACACATTTTTACAATATTGTTTTTTTTTTTTAAATCATATAAAACATTTAAAATGAAAAACCGGAATCTCAAATCCATAAACATTTTAGGAACGGAACATATGAGAGAAATAAAATATTAAGATTCCTAAATTTTAACCAAATATCTGATGCGGACATCCCATGATTTCCTTGTACTCCTATTATACTATAAATCGGTGGCTCAAAAAGTGATTCTGAATTTGGTTATTAGTTTCCTAAGATAGCAGTATCTTGAAAACGACACTCGGAATAGCAACGTCCATCTATTGACACACATACACACACAAGCTTTTGTTTCTGGAGGTCTCATTCCGTTATTATATGTCGTTTTCTTTTAGTAGGTAGCAATCTTCTAAGAGATTTCTTGGTATTCCGTGACAATATTAGAACTATCTATGTCATTAGATAAAGCATAAGCGACGGTTTCGATATTTTAAGCGGAAGAACCTGCTTAACTCATATGTTATTCTCCTGCTGCAGATTTGTTCAGCTCACAAATCGGGAGGAAAAAAAGTATTTTACACTCAATTTTAATACTTTAAACAAGTAATAAAGTTGTTTAATAAGAGTGGGAAAAATCGTGTTTGCAATCTTTATCACCGAACCATATGATCCCTGTATTTAATTTTAATATAATTTTTGATGTCAATATATTATGATCTTCAAGTAGAGTACCACTTCCGGCTGACCAATTTAAACTAAAATCTAGTATATTATTTAAATGAATATATAAATCATAAATACCAAATTTAAAAAGCATTGCATTATATTTTAATACAATTTTTGATGAAAATCAATTATTTCCTATAAGTAAAGTTCATAATCACTCCCGGTGATCATGCAGTTACCAAAAAGGGAGGTTCACAACTAGATTTTACAGCAATCCCAAATACAAAATTTTAACTTTCTACGACTGACCATTTTTGAGATATGAGAGATACGCACGAACGAACGTAGGTACAGACGTCACGACGAAACTAGTCGAAATGGATACAGGGATGGTCAAAATGGATATTTCCGTTGAAATCTGAAAACCGAAAATTTTCTCGATTACACTTCCTTTACTGCGTACAAGGAAGTAAAAAGCTATTAAGTGGATTTTATTTATCCTTTTGGGCATAACTTAGATTCATAATCTCTATACATCAATTGAACAAATAGCAGACTAAATGAAATATGAGATTAGAAATTATTTTTAAAAAATAATTAAGGGATATATGATTTTATATAATATGTGCATTATCCTTAACAATTTTCCTGTTGACACATAAGCTGAGATATGTTGATTATTCTTACATTAACGACAGGCATTACTTCCTGGTTTTAGTTATTTTTTTTCTTGTATTACGAAAACTTAAAATATTTTCTTGATTCAAATGACATCAAGCGGTACTCGATCAATGCCAGATTTATTTATTTATTAATTTTTTTTTTCAATAAAGAACTCATATCAAACCAGTAATAAAATATAAATTAAAATTATTACTTGATTATTTCAAAATTTCTTGTTCATTTATTTATTTACATAGCCCACCAACAGGTGTGCCCAATGACAGGTGGTCATTCATTCTCATATGTATCATATAAATTAGAAAATGAATAATAATAATAATGAAAATACAATAACAATTAAAAAAAGGAACGAAATAAAAGAAAAACAAATTAAAAAACAACACAATAATAATAAAGAAAAGAAATCAGAAAACAAAATCCGTCACAGCTCAGAAACTTTTTCAAAATGGATTAAATTATATTCCCAATTGTATTATTTAGTGTGCGTAAACTATAAGAAAATTGTTTTTCATTATTTATTAAATTCCAAATCTATAACATTTTATTGACCGGTGGAAAGAGGCTAAACTGGTCTTACAGACTGGTAAATAAAAATTATCTGTTATCCTGCTACAAGTCCTACTGAATCTAAAATTCAATTTATTCAGTGTAGAGCTATCATCAACAATATTTTTTATTGTGGCCATTTCGCAAAGTTGGGTGATGGAATGTTTTACCCCGAAAGTATTTAAAAAATATGTAAGAGCTAGATACCTCTTTCTAGATATACTTTGTTCTTGTAAATATTGACTTTGAACTCATCTTTTGTAATCTTAATGTGATTCGTTACTTGGTCTAATTATTTAAATTATTTATTATATTGCGAAGATATCTATATAGAAATTTCTACGCTTATTGTCAATGAATGATTTTGTTGATTTGTTGATCTTGTAACGGGTCTCTTCATGTATCACATATTATTTTTCAGTGTATTTACGCTGCTTGAAAGTAATTATTTATGCATTGTTTATGCTATAGTAATATTTTATTTTTATATTGTAATATGTTGTATTATATTATTGTATCTCTATATACTTATGCTTGCACGTATTTTTAGATTTGACGTTGACATAGCAACGTAGTCAAATAATATTTCTGACTTTTATAAATATTTTTACAAAATTAGTATAGCAAATCATTATGGTTATTGTAGCCAACTCTATTTGTGTGGGATATACCCCGATAGCAAATAAAAAAAATATTCATTCATTCATTCATATATATTTCTATTTACATGCGCCTGTAAATAAAAATACTCACCATGCTCTTAGAAGAAAATATTTACTGCCACTAACACAATCACGCGAAGCTCTGCTGACAAGCGCATAAAGAGGAACTAACTTCTCTCTCTAGTTCACGGACCGTAACGGGATGGGCGTAGCGGAATGGACAAATATCTATGACAGTGACGCTTCGAATTACATCTCAGGATTTTAAGTTATAATTAAATTGAACACGGCAAAAATTTCGAATTCCAAACGTTTATCTGCAATTTTATTGGGTTGTAATTTTAAAAATATGCGCGTTATTAGAAAAAAAAGATGCGTTTTGAAATCTGGAAAGTGCGATGTGAAAGCAACTCAACTGTCAAAACATAAAGTACATAAATTCATTTAGAATTAAAGCTACATTGTTGAAACGGTAATTTATTTAGATTAAAACAAACAACACACAGCTTGATTAACATTTTCAATATTGCTATATTTGGCCTGTCGGTATGGTTTAAAAGTCTCTGGACAGCAAATTGACTCTTTAAATGATAATGATCTATATATGTATATAGAATCATGATAACGCATACGGATATCGGCAGTAAAATCGGATGCAATATTTAATTTGCAATCTGGGTTACTGGGTCAAAGAATCAAAACATTGATAAAAATGAGCTTATGAATCAAATGTGCATGTTGATTATAACATATCTTGTCTGAACAAATGTTTAGATAGTACTTACCATTCTTGGAGTGGAAGATGTTTTGCCACGAGGAAATGATATAAGTTTGACGGAGGAAAAAAACCTCCCCAACTGACATCAAATGTTGATTACTGTTGATTTTGATATTGTGTCCAGTCAACAGTAGTGTCAACAGTTGGATCAGACAACTGTTTATTTTGCCTCTCATGTTTGTTTTACTTTATTAACTCCTTGACAATTCATTCATTAAATGTCAGTGTGATCGACAATGTGAATGGCAATAATTATAATTAGCCTATTGTCAATTATGCAAATATTAATATCATAGAACACAATTATGCGAATTTTATTTATCGGACCCGACACCTTTCAAAATATTTTTGTCAGGTTTTTAATTGCATATTTATTTCTAATTGATTAATATAAGAAAAATCAGTTTGATATTAATTAATCGTGCATGGGGTTCATATTTCAATTACAATCTATTATACCAGGTTAAGAAATAGTTATTGAACTTTTACACACATTTTCAGTTTGACTGTTTTACGAAAACTTTTACAATTAAAGTATTAATATAAAATTTCTTAAGAACTTATATCATTAGAAGTTTTTGATAAAAGTTTGGTTGCTATAAATTCTTGGCTAAACTTTTTTTTTATAAGATGTATAATAATAGTAGTGCCTATTTGCACATATAAAGTTCTCGAATATAAGTTTTCACATAGTTGTGGGGCAAAGCTTGAGCCCCCTCTAGGGGGGGATCTTCGGAGGTGGGGTGAGGGGGACAGCAGTATTGTTAAACATTTTTTAAAAACTTAATGAACCAAAGTAGATGAGCACACACACGCAGACAAACTAAAACATCATTATTATAAATACAAATTGAAATAAAAGAACAAATAGAAAAATCAATTGCATATTTTTTTTACACATTACATTTTTAATTTCAATAGAAAAATTGATTTAGTTTTAATAAAATAAATTGCAGAATTTTTATTTAAAGATATAACATTTAAAGATAAGAAAATCTGTCGAAGTATTTTCCGCATATAAGTGGGAGCTTTAATAATTAGAACTTTTATTATAATCTTACTTAAAAGTTCTATCGAGAAGTTTTATAATATTGAACTCTTAACTAAAATTTCTGTCCAAAAAGTTATGGAAGAGCTTTTATTATAAATGTTCTTACAATAAAGTTCTCGAAAGAACTTCTACTATAAAAGTTCAGACATAAAACCTCCCGTATGAACATGTAATAAAAAATTTACATAAACGTTCTTGCATAAACTGTTTCAAACAAGTCCCTAATGTAAAGTTTAAGTTAGAACAAGAATTTTTTCTCACAGTTACTTTGTAGTTGGTTTCATGAAGCTCACCAAAACATTATAGCTGCTTAAGGAAGTGTTTCCCTATCGTTCAACTCGATTAGTAGTAACATATGTCCAACCTGAATATTGGATTGGATTTCGCAATTCCTCACGAGGAATGGAGGATTTTGTGCCTAGTATAGCCTTGGAATATTTGTTGATCCGCAATACCCCAGTTGTGGCATCACGGAAACTTTCGAATATGTCACGACCTGCACTTGATGAAGATGGTTTCCCGTGCTAGGACGATTTTGTGTATGGATGAAAGAAAATAGCGGGCATAGACCGGTGAAAAACTGCTTATTGGTTATTATTGCCCATTTCCTGTGATTATATTAGCCTGTAGGTTCCTATATCTTCTGCGAAGTCGTAATGTTGATAATCACTAAGTGCCTCAACAAGAGACCGTGGAATTCCGATCTTATAATTCAATAACAATCAAAATATATTTATTTTTATCTTTTTTAAGTACATAAAAAATATAATGAGCGTTTAATTAACACGTGGAAAATAAAGATTCTGGGCAGGATATATGGCCCTACTCGAGTTGGAGATCAATGGAGGATGAGGAAGAATCAAAAGGTTGAGGAACTTATAATAATGCGCCTGACGTTGTGTCCATCATTAAGAAAGGAAGGATAGAAAGAATATAATATCCAAGATGAAAGAGAGGAAGACAAGATTGCGATGGCAGGAAGATGTGGAAGCAGACCCGAGGACGCTTGGAGGAGGGTGACCTTGGACAGGATGGAGTGGAGGATTGTAGGCCATGGTTCTTCACGGACCATAGCGCCATCGGAAAGAAAGAAAAAAAGTATAATGATAAACGAAAAATAAAATTCATTCATAATAAAATAAAAATAAAAGTTTTATTATAAATAAAAATAATTAGGATCAATAAGAAGCTTAAATTTGTTCTTATTAAGACGATAGATTATCATAAATTGGTTTCTCAGTTGATAATTTTAATCTACGATTCCATATCCAAAAGACTGTTTTTTTTTGTTTTGTTTTTTATGTAATGGCTACAAATGCGGAAAAAACTTCATGTAGATATGAAAACCCGGTACTTCGAGGACCCCCACCAAACTCTTCCCGTACCTCTGGGGAGCACGCGTATCGCAGCTTAGGAAACACTGGAGTAGGCCATTACATCTTAGAAATTAATCGTAGAAGGCAGTAACTCGTCGTCGGAAATGTTCAGCAGAGATCACCAGATAGAAATGTAGAAGAAGGCGGACTTTCTGATATGATACGAAATGCGAAAAAAATAATTTTATTGTTTCATACTATCGGAACCCCGCATTGCCGAAAAAATAAAATAATATAAAAATATAGATATTAACAAGTCATATTTTTTGCACTCTGTCCGATATTAGATTAAAAATATCAGGTCTGCCCATTCTCACGGCTTTGGACGATAGTCCAAAATAAAAACTGTTTGCTGCGTCTCTGCTAATTTTAATCCGATTAATAATTTGATTTGTTATATTTAGCTTTGTAGACATTTGAATTATATCTCAAATGAGCATCAAGATTGTTCCGAGTGATGTATATTTATCAAGTTTTACTAAAACTGAACAAAGTTGAACCGATTTCCAAAAGAACATGTACAGAAACCTTTCTCAATACGCAAAGTTCAATACGCTATATCTTTTTTAATATTGCTCCGATTTAGATAGTTCTTTTTTTATATTGTGGTGAATTTGATCAATCTTCGAATGGAAATGACATGTGCAAAAGAATCGGTTTACCCTTTCAAGAGATAATCGAGCCACAGACACAGAAGCACAGACAGACCCATGGCTGAAAATACGTTTTTTCGACTTGCGGGGACTCTGAAATGGATAGATCCTTTGAAAATTGCACATCTAAATTTAGATTCGATTATAATACTTTCCTTATCTAGAAGCGGTAGGAAAATAAAAAGAATCATATACAATTCGATTCACGCTTGTCATTTTTAATATAAGAAAGTCGCCTTATCTCAGAGGTGTGATAATTTATAATTCTGCTTCCTAAGTTTAAATATAGATTTCTCGGATTAAAAGGATTGACATTTAGTCACGGATTCAGTTATTACTACTGTATTCTATCATATCCGGGAGCGACATTCTTTGTAAGTGGCGCCCGTCATAAATAATTAGTATGTCTTTCCGTTAAATTTATCAATTATTTAACAATATTTTAACATCTGAGTATGTATATATTAATATTATTCTGACCCATGGATAGAAATGACATAAGAAAAATTCGTAGAAGACTAAATGATAAGTGGAGTTTGAGTGAGAATTATATGATGAAAGATCTTGGCACTTCAATAAAAGACATTGGAAATGATATTAAAACAGTGTAGACGTATAATTATTTGGCGCCAATCATCAGGCATTGATATAGAACTGAGAATGGAAGGTAGCAAAGCCAATACACTGCTGAACCCGATCCCCTGTGGTTTTAACATTTTTCCGAGAATATAAAGATTAATATATTAATCTGTATTCAATCCCATCGCTTTAATCGAAAACATTGGTTATTGATGCTAGAACCAGTAAGAAGATTGTTAGTTGCTCAAATAGACTTGTGAAGGAAGGTTATTAGGTCAAGGTTAGTTAGAAAAAACTAACTGGAAAAGGGTAATAAATAAAATGTTATGAGAACTAATAAGATGAGTAAACGGGATAAAAAAATATCTGATGTGGACAACACATGACTTCCTTGTACGCCCATTAAATTATAAATCCGTGGCTCAAAAAGTGATACTGAATTTGGTTACTAGTTTCCGACTAAGGAAGCTAAAGGAAGTAAAGAAATAATCCAAGGAAGAATAAAACAGAGAGATACGAGGAAGCCAGAAGCCCAATAAATAAGTACGGAAGCAGGATGACTAGCCGCCAGAAGAATCAGTCTCAGAAGTTCCTCACGCAATATCTCAGCTAATAATGGTTCGATTTAAATTATTTTTATTTCGTTTTGTAGGGAATTTCATTAGCTTTCGTTTAAATACAAGCACCCATTTGTATAATAAAAGTATACATTTGCGGACGGATTTTTTTTTTATTCGATATTTGGATTCTACGTATCTTGAAACGTGAAACATACTCAAATTTTGAGGGGGAGAGGGGATTACAAAAATTTTCTATTGAAAGTCTAATATCACCTTCAAATAAAGTACCTCTTCCGGTTTTCCAATTTAGACCAAATTCTAGTATGTTATTTAAATCAATATATAAAGTATAAATACTAAATTGGAGAAGTTTTGCATAATATTTTAATATCTTTTTGATGGAAATCAATTATGATCTTCAAGTAAAGTACCACTTCCGGTGATTAAGCAGTGACCAAAAAGAGAGGTTCACAACTAGATATTACAACAATCCTAAATAGTAAATTTCAACTTTTCACGGCTAACCGTTTTTGAGTTATGCGAAATACGAACTTACGTACGAACGCACGTACGTACGTACGTACAGACACCACGACGAAACTAGTCAAAATGGATTCAGGGATGGTCAAAATGGATATTTCTGTTGAAATCTGAAAACCGAAAATTTTCGCGATTACAATACTTCCTTTACTTCGTACAAGGAAGTAAAAAATCCATTGAAGAAAAAAAAAATACATGAGCAGTAGAACTCCGTCACTAAAGTTGTATTTTCACGTACAAAAATATAAAAACGGGGGAGTAAGAAAAAATTGAGATCCACAAAAGACAGTTCCCTAAGATACCGAAATTTACACGTACTTTTATTATATGATTCTGCCTCTCCGCTGACCTTCGATACAGAAAGTCCTGCATACCAAATTTCAGCTCATTTGACCCATAGGGGGCCGCTGGAGGTGCTCAAATGTAGCGGAAATATATATATATATAAAATCATATCAGATATCTCCAAATCTTCCATAATCATGCTCTAGGGATTATGAAACGGATAGAAAACGCAGTTCCGCCGCTCACCGCCGACCTTCGACCCGCTGCAATAGTCTATTTTTTCGGGGTAAATACTACTAAAAAATGAACATTGATATATAAAAATAATGGCTTCTGAAAGGTCAACAAAGTTGTTTTTGGAATGGAAAGTAAAAGGAAGAAGAAAAAAAGTAATACAAAGCATAACATGGAAAGATGAAGTGAACGAAAACCTGGTAATACACGGTATCACAAAAGAACAAGGATCGCATAGAAAGAATTGAAAACAAAATATGGATATTTTGGTTGCGCAAAAGCACTTCAGTGGGAAAAGTCCAATTTCCATTTAATATCAAACTTTAACCATTCATGTACTTGCTAATTTTCAATAATTCGTGTCTTGAAAAACTAAAAACGTTAAGATAAAATTTAATTTAATACAAATAAAAACCCCGACCACGGAAATAACTTTATCCTCATGTATTTAATTATTGTAGAGCATAACCTTAAGAATTATTATAAAACCAGAGGTAGTATGTATAAAAGCTCACAGGTTGAAACATATAATTATATAATAAAAACAAATTTTTTAATGTAATGAAACAGAAATAGAAAGTTGAAATTTCAAAAAAAAATAAAATAAAAAAATAATAATAAGTGACTCTGTCACTAAATCTGAAGAAAATCGGTTCAGTAGTCTCGGAAAAAAGCGTGGACAGCGTATGATTTTTTTTCATTCGATATTTAGGATTCTATGTATCTTGAATCGTAAAACGTCAAATTAATAGGAGGGTTAATTTTTTTTTCTTGGTCGATTACAAAGTTTCATTATTGAAAATAATAAACCAAAATTAAAATCACAGTAAGTTCAGAACAAATAAATATTAAAAAATTCAAATTTTTTAAATTTTTTTACTAATAACTTTAGAATGATTCCTATCTCATTGATCTTTTCGAGTAGAAAAAGATCTAATGGTATATTAGCAAATCTATATTTCTACCTCTGAAATATAGGGCATTATGTTCATTTCTTTTACCCATTTAGCATTATTACATATTTGTATTTAATCAGAGATATAGACAACTAGACTCTAGGGTCTAGTTGTCTATATCTCTGGGTAAGTTAAATTGTAACTCAATTTTACAATTGTAACTTACCTTATAATGGTATGATCTAGACCGATTTTAAAGGGAGTTATATGCTTTTAACAGAACACTAAATCCACTTTTATTCGAGGGGAAATAAGTATCTGTTCCAACTGATGTCCTGTAATGTTAGGGAAATGTGACATACAGGGCCGTATACAGAATTTTTTTTCGTGGGGAAGGAAAGGGGTTATAATTTTTTTTTTGGGAGGGAGTATTTAATAAAATGAAGGCAAATAATCACCTAAATGTCTGTTATCGCCGATATCGGGCTTATATTTTAAGGATAAGAATGAAAATTGGACCAAAAATGATTGTTAAAAATTACCAAAAATATTACTCAAAATATAAACCTTATGTTGGTAGATATGAAAATTATATTTTTTTGTATATTTCGGAGAGGAGGAAGGATATATCCCCCCTTCTCCCTCCCAAACTCCTTCCCTGCGTACGCCACTGGTGACATACTGTCCTATGTAACGTATCACGTCATCTCTTAAGTAATGTCGGTTTTTAAAAATTTGTCGGTTAATGCTGATATTACTAATTCCTCCTTTACAATTGAATTGTGTTTACATATTTTGTTTATTATAAAATTATATGCTCTTCTATTTGTCATGTTTTTATTGGAGAAATTTAGTTAGTCTGTGTTGAGATTTCAATTAAAATGGATCTCCCCAAAAACCACTTACGCCATGTTATGCTTTGGGATCTCGATAAAGGAGAAAATGCTGCTTCAACTTATAGGGAAATTTCAGAAATATATGGAGAAAACGTAATTAGTGAACGGCAAGTGCATAGAGTTGGTTTGATAAGTTTCGAGCGGGAAACCGCAAACTTGAAGACAAGCCTCGGAAAGATCGACCAATAGAGCTTGTCGACGAACTCCTGCAGGCTACCGTTGAAGAAAATCCTGTTGTAACAGTCGAAGAATTAGCAGAAAAACTTGGATCAATTCATTCTACTGTCCACCGTCATTTGCCTAACTTTTTCCAATAAAAACATGATAAATATAAAAGTACGTAATGCTATAATAAACAAAATATATAAACGCAATTCAATTGTAAAGAATGGATCAGTGATACCGACATAAACAGACAGATTTTTAAAAACCGACATTACTTATGGGATGACCTGATACATGCTTACTGTATATATAAGAAATTGTATTACAAAATTTAATTCAAATAATAATGATAATTGGAGATGAGGGAAAATAAGCTTTTTGTTTCTCGTTATTTTAGCACGCGTTCTAATTTCACTGCAAAGGTTAAGAACCTTTTTAAATCGAGAAAAATTACATGTAGTAAATAGAAAAAAAAACTTTTGACGCACGTAATAGCGTGAAGTAGCAAGCAGTGTTATATTATCTCATTATTAGCACTCAAACCCACTTCTTGAGATTTTAATTCTTTTTGCCTTTATTTCTTTGGAATATTTTGTCGCTTGAAGAAGAGGAAAGAAACTCAAGGTTGAAAGTATAATTGTGGTTAGGGATTGCACGGTTGGTTTAAAATAAATACAAAATTGTGGTTGGCAATGGATTTAGTACTATCGAATCATATGAATATTTTATTATATATTTGAGAACAATTTATCTCTGGAGTTATATCTTTAATCTAGGAAGAGAAGGAGTTTTTGATTAATTATAAAGAATGATAATATATGGAAATCAGGATATTTTATACAAGATATAAAACACGAAGCCTTGTGTCTCTAAAATACGGGCAAACAACTTACTAGTCAAAAAAGAGAGAAACGACTCAAAAAGAAAGATATTTGAAGCTGTGCACAGAATTTGGATATTGCAATTAAGAATTTAACTAGTATACCCGAGCGAGAACTCTCGCATTATATATCAATCCTTCTTCTAAACCCTAATGCATTAGAAGTATAAGCGATATTACGAAAACATATTTATTCTTGTAAAAAGATTTGGTGAATCTACATAGTTTGTAATGACTATGTTGAAGTTACAGTTCATACTTAATAAATAATTAGCTTACCCCACTGGAAAACATCTCTTCAATTTATCAGTTAGGCAATTAGATCCAGCTATAACATTTTCTATGTTTACTATTCATATTTAACAGTTCCCTTTAGGGTTGGACATGGGAAACAATATATAATTTCCCACTCATTAAAAGTGTTTGTAAACAGACTCAAATTGATATACAGTTGCCATGACAACGACACGTACGCAAGATGGCATAGGGCCCGTGCGGGCCTATATCGTGCGTTATCTCGAAAAAGGTATGTAGTTCAAGGCTGTAAAACGCTGGACCGATACGTTCCAGAATGGAACGTATATGATCTTGATGCCCGCGTCGAAATCATTAAAACCCAACTTCTTCCGTCTCGATCAGTCATCAAAGCTTTGAAACCTCCCAATTTTTTCATCACTTTTATTTAAGCCCTAGTAAGAATTTAAGAAACAAAATTGGAATTCGTCACATCTCCATGAAATTCTCTTTCTTTTGATACCTCATTCATCAAAATCCATCGCTCCTGAGAGCCGGAAAAGGGATCTATACTACCGTAATAATATATAGTAGTGATAGTGATATTTTTTTTAATGAGGTTGTTTTAAATGATCAGCTGTTCTAAGATAACCTTTCTCAGCAGTGGTAATGTTATATCCCTTTTTCTTCAACATATGTTGAATTGTCTTGAAGTAATGTACAATCTCTTTTTTGTTAGTCTTTTTATTCTGTTGATGTGAGATATGCTGTATCTGGTCTGCATTTATGGGATCTTATATTTTTCTGCCCTGGTTTTGCTTAAATTGGCAAAATATTCTCATAAGACTGATAATGAAAATTTGAATCCTTTTTACTCTGAAACGTTAAACATTTTAGACAAGTCTAATAAATCTAACTAGTTTGCCTTTTATATTTAATTTGTTTGTGGTGTTAGATGATCAGCTGTTTTTGATTACAATCTTCCTCTCTTGGGAATAATTACCTCCTATTTCTCTTGTAATCATTACTTTTTCTTTTCTTTTTATTATTTGATTTATTTTTATTGCCTTTTTTATTTTTTCGATGTGTTAGTTTCTGTTTTTCAGCTGATCAACTGTTCTTAATACAATCTGTCCTAGCTGTTATGCCAGCTCCCTTTTCCTTCAGGATGTGTGTAGGTGACTTGGGGTCAAGTACCATTTCTCGTTGATGTGCTCCATTTGGTCTGCATATACATATGTGATCTTATTTTGTCTGATGCCTGAATTGGCTGTTTGTTTGTTTACCGGTATATCCTAAAAATTGCATAATTTATGTCTCTTTTTATTCCATGGAAATCGAATGGCATTTCCATGAAGACTAAACCGAAACTTTTAAAATATATTTTTAGCTTGACAAAATAAAAATGTAGTGTAGAGAATTGACGAACTAAGATTGTTTAAAAAACTATATTTTATGTGAATTCATTAAAATCATGTTTAAAATATTATTGTTATAGGTTGGTAAGAGAAAGTTGTGTGATGTGCGCACCGCACCAGATTTTTTTAAATAGGAAGTCTAGTGATTTAAGCTCCTACAGGCCATTTTCAAAACAATTCCGAGCTTATTAATACTACAATTCCGTGCATTGATTAGAAAAATTATCACTGAATATTATGATAATTGTATTAACTGTAAGAACGGTGGAATTAGTAAATTTGCTGCCTACCTAATTGATAACTTTGGTCACATCTTTTTCAATAAAATGGACATCAGCCATAATATTTAAAGTCTACAAATATTTCAATTTACAGATTAATATAACTCATGAGAATTAATCGAATATAAATATTGTCTTTACAATAGCAAAAGCATTTAATAAATTAAGCTTTACTCAGAAAATTATAGATAACAAAATAATGGAAATTTCAAGTATATTATAAATTATAATGTTAATTATAACATTACAATCACCGTGATGCTATCACTTTAAATATACCTATCGAAGCCTGTATCAATGTTAAAACGACTATTTTTGAAATATGGACCTCTATCCTCGCCAAAGCTAATATTATTTTAAGAACGTTACAATTTATGTATAAATTTTCTCCTCCTCCTCCCCTCTTACCCAATCCAACATTACTTACGCTATTCCTAATAGGCTTTCAGTGCCATCTAGTTTCAACGGGTATGAACTCGGAGATTGTTAAAACAGTGTCTTTTTGCAGCGTATGTTAGAACGTACCTCGGAGGGCAGTAGATTGCAGCGAAGGTAATGGATTAGAAAATTATTTTACAACATTCGTACAACCCTTTACATTTACCCAATACACAAGATATACATTCCACAGCCATCACATTGTACACCCAATGTCACATGTGTGATGTTGGGTGTGCAATGTGGATGGCTGTGGATTGTATATCTGCTGTAATGGGTAAATGTAAAGTGTTGTACGAATGTTGTGAAATAATTTTCTGATCCATTCTCTTATACGGAAATAAATAGTGTACTATACAAATATCCGATTTCAGCGTTTATTCTAAGGTCTCTCTACCCGCTAATATAGTCCGTTCCGATTTAATAACTATCCAGGATCTATCGAAGCCTGTGTCAATGTTAAAATCGACTATCGAAGGACCTATATCCTCATCAAAACTAGTATTATTTTAAGAACGTTACAATATATGTATTAATTTTAAATTGTATGTATAATCGGCTTTGGTTCATGTAAATTCTTCGGAAGGCTCGTCCCTCTTCGATCCAAATATTCTGCGGAATTATTTATTTTCGAAAAATTTAAGTCGTTGTTTTTTTCTTGCAGTCTTTTTTTTTTTTTTTTTTATCCGCAAGTATGAAGAACAATGCATATATATGTAAATATTTCATAAATCAGATTTCCGGACAGCAAACATGAACTGACAGTGAGTAATTTTGGGACAGTGAATTAACAAGCATTTACCATCTTTTAATTTTTTTTAATTTTTTCTTAAAATTCATTTATTTTAATCATAGTAGAGTTCGAATATTTAGACTTCTCAACTTATTTAACTTATTTTTTACAGAATTTATTGGTGTTTTTGAAAATTTAAATGAATTTCATTTTAATAAAAATTATAATTTCAAACAAAGTTAACAAGTTCTTGAGGAAACACGCACGCAATGCTTACCAGCGTTTTTATTTTAAAAATTCTTACGAGATACTTTTACATGATCGGCTGAAAAAGCAAGTTTTGAAAAGGTAAGCGTAGCTATCTCTAAATTAATAATTTAATAAAGGTGAACTTAGACTGTTACGAGGTCGTTTGTATTCCCCACCTCCTTCCATATCTTATTTATAGATAACTAAATTAATTTACATTTATATTACACAATTCTCATATCTTTTGAATAGGAATCTTAACAAAAAAAATTCTTTGTTTAGATTATATAATTTCTTCATACTATGTTATGTTTTCTTCAGTTAATTCATCTTTTTTTAACACATAATTTTTCCATTATAAAAAAAAAATCTGAATTTTATTTAATGATTTAAGAAAAAAAAAAAATTAAGTACACTTTTTTACTTCCTTGAACGTAGCAAAGAAAATATTGTAATCGCGAACATTTTTGATTTTCAGATTTCTACGGAAATATTCATTTTGACCATCCCTGAATCTATTTTTACAAGTTTCATCGTAAGGTACATACATACGATCGTACGTTTGTTCGTATCTCGCTAAAACGGTTTGCTATAAAAAGTTAAAATTTTGTATTTTGGATTATTGTATCATCTTGTTGTGAATCTGCCTTTTTTGATCACTACATGATTACCGAAAGTGGTACTTTACTTGTAGGTCATAATATATTAAATTCCATATGTAAGATAATATATAAAAATAAAATTTTTTTTTGTCAAAATTGGCAAGGAGAAAGTGGTACTTTACTTGAAGGTCATATTAGGCTTTCATCCATAATTATATCAAAATATAATGCAAAACATCACAAATTTGGTATATCATAATTTTACATCAATATAAATAAAATTCTAAATTTCGGTGAAAATTAGCAAACCGGAAGCGATACTTTACTTGAACATCATAATAAACTTTCATCAATAATTATATTAAAATATAATGCAAAACATCTCAAATTTAGTATATAAGACTTTTATATCAATAAAAATATTATGCTAGATTTTGGTTAAAATTTGCTTGCCGGAAGTGGTACTTTGCATAAAGATCATAAAAAACTTTCATCAAAAATTATATTAAAGTATAAAGCAAAAGATCTCAAATTTCGTATATAATATTTGTATGTCAATATAAATAACATGCTAGATTTTGGTTAGAACAAGCCTGCCGGAAGTGGTACTTTACTTGAAACTGTTGTTGTTTTTTTATTTTCCGCCTTTTTTTTTATCAACCGATTTATAGTGTAATAGGCGTACAAAAAGTCATTTGGTGTCACATCAGATATTTTCTGAAACAGTTAAAAACAACAAACACTCAAAACGTGATTTTTAGTCATTTGAATTTATCGCTAAAAGAAACAGCAATGGGTCCATTCCTTGCTTCTTGTAGGTCCATGCTCAGGATCGTAAATAGTAAGTGGCAAATACCACGGGCTACGGCCCAAGGGGGGCCTCAAATTGGCCTTTATAGCAATAAAATACAATATCAAATTATGTTAAACGTAGTAATAAGATTAATAACTAACATTGTATTATTATGTATAAAACTTAGCCATATGCTCAAATTTTCTGTAAGAAAGTTGAGGGATCTCAAAGTTGGCTGCCACAGTCCACCAAAAACATACTTACGCCACTGGTGTATCTTAATCTATGCCACCCAGTATATATATACATATATATATATATACATATATATATATACATATATATATACATATATATATATATATATATATATATATATATATATATATATATATATATATATATATATATATAAAATGGCTCAATTTAAAAAAAAATATCTTAAAGCCCTATCACGTTAATTTAAGTACAATGTCATGCTGTAACTTCGTGTGTGTGTCATGGAATGCTGATAAAGTTGATCGAATCAAGTGTTCTTATGCTATCGGTAGCCTAACATACTTTTCCCCATTTTTCCTGCATCGATTAAAATTTTAAATCCGATACTATTTATCTTCTAGAGAAAACATATATATTATTTTATTATCTTCTATTTATAATCGTTGGAAATCTAACTAACGTTTCAACCACAATAGCTGGTAGATGTAAAACTCCAGGCTTCAGCGGAACATACTGCACTTATCTCTATTCAATTAATCAGATAAGAGATACTCCATCTGTCCTCTTGACTCTAAAAATATTCTAATGTTGTCAGTTCGAAAAATTCTGAAACACTGTCGTTGTCCAAACTAAATGGCAGAAGTGAAACTGGCCAATCTTAGAAAAGTGTGCCAGGTTTGCTTTTTAAAGCAGAAAATATCTGATGTGGACACCATCAAACTATAAATCGATGGCTCAAAAAGTGATTCTGAATTTTGTTAATAGTTTCCGAAGATAGTAATATCTCAAAAATGACACTCGGAGCCGCAACGTCCATCTATTGACACATCCACACACACAAGCTCTTGTTTCTTGAGGTCTTATTCCGTTATTGTATGTCATTTTCTATCAGTAGGTAACAAGTTTTCTTCATGTTCCGCGACATTAATGTCTAAGAATTTTCTATGCCATTAGATAAAGCATTGGAAAACGACGGTTTTGACATTTTAACCGAAAGAACCCGCTTAACTTATTTCTTATTCTCCTGCTTGTTCTCCTGCTTGTTCAGACTTGTTCATCTCACAAATGGGTAGGAAAACAATTATTTTACACTAAATTTTAACACTTAAAACAAGTAACAAAATTGTTTAATTAGAGGAGAAAAAATCGCGTTTATGCCCTTTATCACCGTACTATATGATCTCTGTATTAAATGTTAATATAGCTTTTGAAGTTAGTTTATTACGACCTTCAAGTAAAATACCCCTTTCGGCTCACCAATTTCAACAAAAATCTATTATATTATTTATATTTGAAAAGTAGTTTTATAACAGCCTTCTTTACTAAATTTGAGATGTTTTACATTATATTTTAATATAATTTTTGGTGAAAATCTATTTTGACCTTGAAGTAAAGTACGACTTCCGGTAATCAAGTAGTAACCAAAAAGGGAGGTTCACAACTAGATGTTACAAAAATTCCAAATACAAAATTTTAACTTTCTACGACTAATGTAGATACCTGAGTTATGCGAGATACGAACGAACATACGTAGAGACGAAACAAGTCAAAATGGATTCAGTGATGGTCAAAATCTGAAAATCGAAAATTTTCGCGATTACAAATACTTCCTTTACTGCGTACATGGAATTAAAAATTATTTTCAAAGTTAAATACAATAATAGTTGACTGATGAAATATATTTTTGAATTATTATTTTTGTAATAACCGGTTTGTGCGAGAACATATCTGGTGATCCTACATCACAATGTTTTTCGACCTTCTGAGTCTGTTGATTATTCAAATAAGAAATCGAAATAATTTAAAAGATTGTACAAACAAATTTCGTAATCATACTAATAATCAATACCAATATCACACCAACAATCACTACACTCTCCACCGACCAAATCCGTAAAATAAAAATGTATAAGGCCAATCTTAACAAAATCCTCCTACTTACGTTTCGGTCTTTCCCTTGGGCGTCTTCCATTCGTTTTAGCACTAGTTAACTTTTTAGGCATTCGTTCATCATCCAAGAACTTTACATGCCAATTTCAACTGTTGCGATGCTATAACTTCAATTGTATTTACATGAGGCATGCCCCGCAATTTTGCGTTTTGTCTAGATTCGTTAGTGGATTCGTCTTTCTTCGGACCAAATATTCTATTTCTGAACATATTGAGGCATTATTCTCACTATAAAGCATGTATCTCCAAAGCTCTTCCCTGGTTTGGTTCATTTACCTTGGTTATCTAAGAAAGGAGATCTCTCATCCAGCACCTTTTCAGTATCCTCCTCGTATTCTTGTGTATTTCAGCCATAACCATATCTCATATCAGTCTGTTGGCATTTCCGCATAAATTAATAAGAAATTGTTGGTAAAGAGTCCTTATGTGTTGGTCGACTGTTGGTAGGTGTATGTTAGTTAGGTACCAAGGTGCTTTACGTTATGAGTCGTAATATTTTTTATTGGAGAATTTTTCTGACTAAATCATTTATATGAGAGGAGTATGTCCATATCAGTTTAAGTAAGTAAGTTTATGTCTTTCGTTTTACCGCGAGATCTTCGGAGATAGAATTCATCGTGAGAAGCATCTGGTTTGGGTCACGAGGAACAATCCCAAACAGAACTAGAAGCTTTCTGGAAGACCAAGGTGTTAGCAATAGGGGTCTTGCAATATTGGCCGAGAATAATATACTGGACTTCCTGGGAATTATCCACCATCATCTGTGCCGTAATTGACTGAGTAGATATTTATCATTATAATTTTTTTCCTTTAAATATATTTATTACCATTTTTATTAATCTGTATCATTTTATTTATTTATTATTTCTTGTACTTATTTTGATGCTTAGGTGTGCGTATCACAAATGTAGACATTTGATTAGTTTTTTATTTTGTTTTTTGAATTTATAAAAAGTGTTATAAAATATGTAATAGTTGATTATCATCGGAAAAGAGATATAAGGGATAGATTCGAGGGTAATAGAACGTTTATAGCAAGAAAAAAAAAATAGATATAATGTAGGTAATGTAGTGATTTTAATAATATGTTTAGAGCTAAAATGAAATTGAAAAAAAAAATATGGAGCAACCCAAGGTATTAGGGCAGCATTGCTTAAAATCTCTCTCTCTCGCTCTCTTTCGCACTCCCTCTCTCTCTCTCTCTCTCACACTCTCTCACTCTCTCTCTCTCTCTCTCAGTCTTCCACTCACTCTCTCTCATTTTATAAAGGGCCTCAAGTCATCCTTCTGCCAATTGTAAGCCCAAGGTAGTGTACTATGTCCGTCTGATGAATTTGGTTGCTTTCGATATAAACAGGAGGTGAGATATTTTTCTAGTGGTAAATGTTATGTGTTTCGATTTTTGATGATTTATTAGAATTTTCCATAGTTTCTGGAAAGCAAGCGTGAACTGAGAAATTTACAAAATTATTTAGCAAAATAATTGACAAATCGTTCTCGAAGAAAAACAAATTATAAGGTCATAATTAATCACAGAAAAGTAAGTTGACAACCCTGAGTTGGATTCTAATCAGATGTATTCGATAAGAATTGTTTTGCGATATTAAAATATTACTTTATGGTTTTTTCATGAAATTTGTCAGTTAATTGAATTTTAACTTCAGTTCAACTGAATAAAATTCAAATAGATTATTTTTGTTTTTTTCATTTTAAACTAGAAGATATATAACATTAATCGATCTTAAGTAGTATCATATTAACGAACAATAAATTGAATTGTAATATATAATTATAAATTTCTCCGAATCATTTGAATGATTTAAGCAAGGACATTTCCTGTGGGAAACTTCATGGCCTTCAGGATCTTGAAATGACTTTGTGTCCTATTATTACTTTTAAAGTTAGCATCAATGGTTGCAAATCATCCGTTTTTTAATTTTCCTATTGCTATATACAGTTCTGTACGAATTAATCTAAACTTTTGCTCTTTTTTTTAAAACTAAGAAAACTTTAAAGTAGTAACCTATAATAAACGAGTATGATATGTCAATTATAACAATTAACATTTCATTATAATAATGAACTAAAAATCGCTGCAAATTATTACACAATGGTTTATTATTTCCACTTAGTAATATTTCAAAAATATCTATTCTGTCCAAGTTAAAGAAATTAAGTCGTAGGCACCAAAGGAAAATATATTTGAAGCTTGTCCCAAGATGATCGCCCTGATAGTCCCGAACTGGGAGTATTAAGAAAAAAGTGTGTCACTGCAAGTAGGTTGTGATGGTTAGGACATTGAATCAGAGGGTAAAATGATACAAAGGAAATATTGGATGTGCGCTTCAGTAGGAATAAAAAAAAAAGGAAACACTAAGGAAGCTAAAGGAAGTGCAGAAATAATCCAAGAAAGGATGAAGTAAAGAAATGCGAGGAAGTCAGAAACCGAATAGATAAGTCAGGAGGCCTAGGGCTACGATGACCAGCCGCGCCAGAGAATTAGTCTGCGAAGTTCATTACGCTATATCTCAGCAAATACTGGTCCGATTTAAGTGAATTCTTTTTCCTTTTGTAGGGAATTTTATCAGTTTTCGTTTAAATACAATAAAATAACAAATATTAGTCTCCAGTAGTCTCGGAGAAAAGCCGCGGACGGACGGATTTTTTTTATTTGATATTTGGATTATACGTATCTTGAAACGTAAAACCTCAAATTTTGAGGGGGAGAGGGGATTACAAAAAGTTTTTCCTTGGTCGATTCCAAAGGTCTATCATTGAAAATAATAAACCAAAACACTAACCTAACCTTCGTGAAATAACAACTGTTAGAAATCGTTAGGCATTGACAACGAGCATCGACCCGGCAGAGTGTATCACGCAATCGACCGGGAGGGGGGGGGGGGTTCGGTTTGTCGGGTTTCGGATTATCGGGACTTTTGTATTTATAAAAATTATATACATTATTTTAATTTTACTAAATTTATAGCTTTTAATAAGTAAAATTAATTATAAATGAAATAAATCTTATCGAACCCGAAGGTTTTTACTATTTACTTTATCCCCCTCCCCCCACCTTCCCATCCGACAATACGTCCGTGTCGGTGCATAAATCGCCAATATAATGGCATAAACATATAAAGACATTAAAGCTTGATGAGCTCAGATCCTTCGTCCGTTGGTTTGAGAATTGGTTCTTTTTTTTTTATACATCCCCGCCAGTTACTTTTAGTAATATAAGTGAATTTCAAATAACACAAGGATATATAATTATTATTGTTCATATGATCAAATTAACCTTGATATATTTCTCATCCATTATGTCTTTATTTCATTTGCATGAGTGTTTTGAAAGTGTTAAAAAAAAAAATTGGATTTTTACAAGAAAAATGACTAATTCATCAATAAATATTTTCCCAGTGCCATCCTATGAAAATTTACCAGAGAAACGACGGTTTTAGGTGGCCTAAAAATAAAAGAAGCTGTTACTAAAAGTTACAGTTACTAAAAGTAACTGACGGAAAAATATCAAAAAAGACCCTAGTGTTTGCTGTAGTACAGTCAGGTCTTTAAAATCTGGACCCCCGCCATAAAAATCGTTATTCGCCGTATTGAAGTTTTACCAAATCCATATATGAAGATCTCATTTTATAATAAATAAATGCCTTATCACAAATTATATAATTTCTAAAACTAGGAACAAATCATTTAGAAGCTATAAATTAAGTAAAATAAATACAGGAAACACCAAAAATATTATTATAAATTGTTAGCATATATAAACTACTACCTAGTCGAGCTTCTGTATGTGGTCAGGACCGGATTTAAAGTTTTAGCATCCCTAGGCCCAAGACTATTTGCCACTCCATCTTCTTATTATCGAGGGCGAGAGGGAAGAGGGGAGGGACGTGGACGGAGTGGCCATTCCGTTAATTTTTCTCAATAAAATAATCTTTATGATGGCAATTTTAATTTTATCGCGTACTTATGAAAATAAAAATAATAACCAGCTGAAATATGTTCAACATGCTCACTCAAAGATTAAAAAATGGATGGAATCAATGATCTTTCAAAAGAATGGTAAAAATTAAATATATAATAACAAAGAAAGTGATCGTCAATGGCCGCCTCAACAGACTCATTCGGCTTTTGATGTACAGACCGTGCCAAAAACATTAGCCGAATTTTTACCAATTTTTTTTAGTATGTGGCTCTGGTCGTTTTGCACCTCCTGGCATTGTGCGCTCCTAAGCCCGGGCCTAGTGGGCTTAGTGGTAAATCCGGCAATGCAGATTTTACAAGTAAATTAATTGTATTTTTGATTTCTATATCAAAGACGTACCTCGGACAAGCTCGGGTACGTTTGGCTAGATGTAAAGTCAGGTCATAAGATTGTAGACCTCCGAAATTTTGGAGTAACGATTCTGGAGTAGGTAGGTAGTTTTCGGTTATATCAACGAGCAATTAGCGCTGTTCCGAATTGGAAAGGAGTTTTATTTTGTTGCTTTTCGCAGGAATGTAATTATTGTTTTTCAAGATGATTGAAAAGTTGAATAACATTTCAATTAATATCTCAATGTTATTGTATTTTTAAGAAGTTGGTCGGGAATGCGGTGTTGTGGAACTTATTTTTTATTGTGTGCCAACTCGGATATTTTCCGATCGTTTCATTGATAATTACCTTATTTGTGATAAGTTCCTTACCCATCCATGACGCGATAGCTTTAATAATTTTCAGCTGACATCCGCATGATGGTATAGAAGGATCAATCTAATTAGGGATTGATAAATTATTTGCCACTTCTATAAATTTGTTTTATTGAAAATTAGTTTCGAATGTTATACATTCATCCTCAGTTCTAAAAACACACAAAAAATTCAAAAATAAGCAATTCAAAATACCGTTTGGTATTATATACATATTAAATTCATGCAATATAAATTATTATTATAAAACATTTATATTGCATGAATTTAATATGTATATAATACAAAACGGTATTTTGATCAATGTATAACATTCGAAATTAATTTTCAATAAAACAAATTTATGCAAGTGGCAAATAATTTATCAGTCCCTAATTTAATAATATTTGTCGGGCGTATATTATGAAATTAATAGTCTATGTAAAAAAATAAGTTTAATTAAAAAAAAAAAAATTTTAGCTTGTGAGAAGATGATAGGATTTTTAAAAAGATTGTTCTGTAAATGATTAATAGGATTGTATAATGAAAAATTTGGTTACAAAGGAAACGGTTTGACCTTTATATTTCAAGCGTTTCAGTACATGCTTAATAATTCATGATTTTTTCTTAAACATATATTTCGTAATAATTTAAATATAACTGAAATGTTAAATTGAAAGTTATAGCAAAGTGAATATTATTTTATTATATACGCTTAAGTTAAGATAAATTGGTTTTAAGTTAAGATAAATATAAAACCACTCGATAAGGTTGCAGTCTGAGTTCTCTTTAATTAGAGAATTTTTTTCGCCTCAAGACAAATAACTCAAGAAGATACTTCTTAGTTTATTAAATAATTAAGAAAAAAAATTAGTGGTAATTTTATGACGACAGATTTCACAGAGAATATTTATTTTGTTTTTTAATATCAAGAGATGACGTATATTCAATCTGTGTTCAGATGACGAAATAAAATAAGTCATTTTTTCCTAAAAATAGGGATTTTCACATTCCGAAGGTTCATGCGTTATTGTTTTTGTTTTTTAATATTTTTTTTTTCTCGTTATTGTCTTTCTATTTCAGTTTAGGAGGAAACATTGATGGCAAATTGTAGTATGACGACAACCATAGAATCGCCAGCTGGAAAAATGTTGTTTACAATTCGCCATCTTGAAGAGATCAACAAGTAACATTTTGCCGTCTGACCACAGAAATGTTTATGCAATTTATAATGCATTACTAAGCTCATACAGGGTGGGGCGATGAATGGTCCATTTATTTATATATAATTTTATTCCAGTGGGTTTTAAAAATTATATCTTTCAAATGTCGGCCGTTATTGACTAGGCATTGCTGATGTTTCAGAAAATCTTTGATCTCCCTTCGAATCATTTCTGAAGGAATAACTGAATGCACATTTCAGGAGGGCCTTGTTTTTGTTGACTGGTGTTATCGGCTCGAATCTTCGGCTTTGGATGAAATCCACGCAGAGGATGTTTCGTTCCAACAAGATGGAACATCACACATCTCGACGTTCCCTTGGAGTTTTTATG
Source organism: Rhaphigaster nebulosa (assembly GCA_948150685.1). Classification (NCBI taxonomy): domain Eukaryota; kingdom Metazoa; phylum Arthropoda; class Insecta; order Hemiptera; family Pentatomidae; genus Rhaphigaster; species Rhaphigaster nebulosa. The sequence goes on from OX411310.1 coordinate 13,135,676, forward strand.
GAAATTTTTCCTGACTGTTTCATACCTTGAAGATGTGACTTGGAGTGCCCGGACGGTCATCTGATTTATATCAATGGGATTTTTTCCTCTGAGGATATTTCAAGGTCAAGGTGTTTAAACGCCGACCTCGGTCTCTGTATGATTTAAAAAAGAGGGTAAGGTAACAAGAAATCAATGCCATTCCACTAGAAATGGCTAAGTGATGGAAAATTTTGGGGAATGTCTTCGGCAATGCGTAGTCAATTAATATTATAGAGAATCAGTAACTAAGGAATTAATGGTTGCTAAAAAAATTTTTTTTACTCAAAACTACGAGTAAAATTTTCATTTACAACACTTGTGAATTCGACGATCGAAATATTCGATAACACAGGCCAACGATGAAAAAAAAAGTTGTACTGAAAATACCTTATTCCTATAGAATTTAGGGTACTGAATCCAAATATGATATAAAAAAAGCTGTATCAGCCACAATTTCTTCATATTTTATAGTTAAATTTATTAAATTAAGCGATTTTTAAAGAATTGAACAGCTTTCAGTCGTAGACCTCATGAAACAATTAGGCCATAAGTTAGGCCTCATGAAACAATTTGCAAAGGCTTTGCCTAAAGATGGACCATGTTTCAAGTATCTCTGCCAAAACTTTCTACGCCGTTCAGAAGCTAAACTAAAATAAGGCGTCTTTGTCGGACCTGACATTAGAAAAATGATGTTTGATGTTAACTTTGAATCCACAATGACCTTAAATGAGAAAGAAGCATGGGTATCATTCAAGCAAGTCGTTACAAAGTTCTTGGGAAATGAAAAAGACCCAGAGTATGTTTCTATTGTAGCTAACATGTTACAGAACTTTAAAAAGTTAGGATGTTTGATGAGCCTGAAACCTACGGAAAACTATGGGCGATACAAAAAAACTAAGGCCAGATTTAGATTCAGCACATACAAATCTATAAAGATCAACTATTAAAGTTAAAAAAGTTTTCAAACAATTTTTTTTTGTTGGCCTGTGTAATACACGTGCACAACCTGACTACCAGTGCTACCTATAAATATCGAATTTGTATATAACTTTATTACAGCGCTACCTATCGGATTCTAGGATAGCAATGAACCATCGTCTTGAATACTCAAATATATTGTGTGAATGTGGTATTAATCGGTGAAGTCGTTCGGAAGTTATACGATCACAAACAGACGCACCAACGATTACATATATTTAATATACATACATGTGTAAATATAAATATTTTGTTTTGGGGGTGGTAAATATATATATGAGGAGGCCCAGTCTGATGACGGGATGTAGAGCCAGGTATGTATGTATGTATATATAAAATCAAGCTACGTTACTATAATATATATATATATATATATATATATATATATATATATATATATATATATATATATATTGTTACGTTAAAATTTCGTGATACTTATTATTTTATTTTTTTTTTTTTAATTTTTATATTAATACAACTTTTGAGAGACTTAGTGAGGGCGTAATATTAGAAATAGTTTTAAGTTACGTGATAAATTTAATTACGATCCCAAAACAGCTGTGCGATATGCAGAGATGAGAGAGACCTGGCCAGCTGGGAGGAGACAAATGACGAGAGAAGTGGGAACTGATCGAAGTGCACGAGGTGCGGGATTTGTTTTCTCTATCGTGCACGGTTTAACGAGATTTTTTTGTTGTGGTGTGCGTCCAAGGCGTTAGAATTTCTCGAGAAGAAGACGAAAAAAGGACGTCACCGGAGAACAAGAAGAACCGAGAAAATAGGACTGGCTGTCCCATCTAACTCTTCGGATTTGTAATTTTATTTCTTTTGTTATTATTATAATTGTATACATTAAACTAAGGATAGTAATTTTGTTTTTGTTTGAGTCCGGCTGGAATAGTTTCTTTTGTTTGTTTTAAATGTTTTTATTTTTTTTTTGGTTAATAAAAGTTTATGTATATTTTTTTTTTCAAACAAGTTGTTTTATGTCATTTATTATATTATCCTGGTATTATTATAATTTACCAAAGAAAATTTAGGAATGTCCATGTAAACTACGTCTCTCAAAGGGTTTAGTGCTTATATCAATATAGTCACACTGAGGCCCTGAGTTCGAAGCTACCTCCGGCAGGTATATATTTTTTTTTTGTTAATAATTAAATTAATTTTTTTTTCATTATTTTTTAAAGTGACTTAAGGGTCTTTTTAAGAATTTTTAATTAAATTATTTTGTTGAGCAAGACGATTAAATAATTATTTCTTTTTTTGTTAAATTTATTTTATCATTGTTTTAATTTATTTATATTGGTTTATGTTTCCTTGGTTTTTTTTTCTTATAATTTTTTCTTTTAGGGTTTCACTATTTTCCTTAAAAAATTTTTTTGACAGGAGATATAATTGTATTTTATTTTTGATGGTTTGGTGAAAGTAGAAGGGTTGTGGATTAATTTTTTTTTTGAGCCTTGGCGTCGCGACTGGGTTATCGGCACAATATTGCCCACTCCCGTCGGGGGACTATATATATATATATATATATATATATATATATATATATATATATATATATATATATATATATATATATATATATATATATATATATATATATAGTAACGTAACTTGATTTTTTTTTGCCTGGCTGTGAACAGCGAAAAAGTGTGCCTTCAGAGATTGGCGCCTGGGTGTCCGATATATATGTGTGTGTGTTTCCGTGTATATCTGTAGATGTATGTATTATACCAGAAAAAAGTTCTCAAAATTCTTTCTTTTAACCACGATGACTAAGACATTTTCGAGTGGTAAGAAAAAAAAATCACATTGTCGCATTGATAAAGGCACTTCAACTCGTGTAATTTTTTCCGAGTCAATGTTTGTTGTCTTTCTTCAAGGACGTGATTTTGGATTGATTAGATTCACATTAATTCCTATTTGTTATAAATCAGCAAGTTTTTAAAATACTTTTATTTTTATTTTTTAATTTTTATGTTCATACGAGGCGACTATTTTTCAATAAATTCAGCCTCAGCTACACCTGACTTTTAATTAGAATATTTAAAAATGGCATAACAATAATAATTTTGTCTTTTGATAAAACAAATTTCATCCAATTGTGTAAAGTTAAAGTTTAGGAGAGGTATAAACGTTGTAAATTATTACCTACACTGTAATAATTTCCAAATAAGTTACAAATAAATAAAAAAAATTATAGGTTTTTAAATATTATTTTAAGGGCCTTAGTATAATGATTCCAAAAATAACGACATTTTCCCTCATAATCTTCCTAATTGGCCGAGACATGGGTGTATGAAGCCTTTAATTGGCCATAATTATGAAACAAAATGGCGGATGGTAATGTCAAGTTCCGAGGATCATTCTGCTGTGACCTTTAACTTTTCTGCCATATCTCAAAAAATTGGCCCCGTAGTCTCGGAAAAGCCGGAAACAGCGGACGGATCTTGAAACTTTAAATCTCAAATTTTGTTGGGTAGTTAATTACTTTTTTTTATCGGTAGATTACAAAGGTTTATTATTGAAAATAATCAATCAATGTCTATCAAAAACGTCTACTAAATAAGTCAGTATAGATTCAGTATAACAATAAATAATATATATATATATATTATTAGTCCATTTGCACAATAGTCCCTTTCTTCCAACAACAAACAGGATGAGCTATTTTCTTATTATAAGTGTCAAGGAAAATATGTTTGCGCATGCGTAAGCGAAAGCAGTGAATGGAATTTGAAAAAGTTTATATAAGACATGAAAATCGGATTAATGGTAGTATGTCTTATACCCGTCGCATGGATATAATTACAGACAGACATGAAAAAAGATTTGTTCCTTGGTTTCTAAAACGTAAAATTCGAGTGGAAATTTGTTGTTCACTTCCTGCATGAATACAAAGCTTCCTAAACATCTGTAGCGAGGAAAAAAAAAGTAATACTTACTTGTATTATTTTAACCTATATTTGTTTTATTGATATTTTCTCATGTGCGAAAAATTAAAAAATAATAATAATAATAATAAAAAAAAAAAAAATATTTTCAAAATTATATTTGGTATTTTGTAGATTTCGGAGCTGGTTTCTGTATTATGCACATTACTTTCGCGGTAGAGCTAATTTCGGTCTAGGCGTTTAAGTGATCGTTCAATCTAACAGATTGTTAGAGCTCTAACTGCCATGTTGTCCAGACATCATAATGGAGACCAATGTTATAGGGTTGTCCAGAAATAATTAGGTTTATCGGCGTCTAGAAGAGTTGGATTCATATAAAACAGCTGAATTAGAACTAATATGAAATAATAAAATAAGAGATATAAGCAGATGAAGCAAAGTATTATATCCAACCTTCTGAAATTTCACAACTTATTACGCAAATACTTTTTTTTTTTGTACTGACTTCATGATGAACTATATAATATCAAAAAACTAATAGCCTTGAGAGCTAGGAATTAGTAAATCAATATATTGTCGATGGCGATTTATCTTCCTACCGATGATGGAGTACTTTCCAACTTGACGTGGTGTTAAAATTAATACCTGAATTATCTAATGTTCAAAAAGGATATTATTATATAAATATGCAATATAGGATTATGTTTTGCTATACAAGTTTCAGAACCAGGGATAAAAAATATTTTTTTCACAATCTTTAATTTACACTTTAAATTGTGTTTTAATCTTCATGATTTGATATAAACCCTTTATATAAATCCGTGCTTATTAGCACAAATAATGGATCTAATGACTTACGACCTATGAGTTAAAACTTTGATTAAGAGACCAAGTATCACTCAGAGGTTCCTTTTAGGCTTAGCTGAGAAATTTTTTGAATATCTCTTGTGAAATTTTTAGTTTTTTATTTCGCCTCTCCTTTTCGGCATCCATCATTAGAGATTTATAGAGGCTGTTGATCCCCAGAAGTGTCTCCTGATCCCACAGGGTCGATCCACGGATGATAACAGAATAAATAATTATCTGCCATAGCCGGTTTGGAGCAAGGTAACACAGTGCCTTACCACTGAGCTACTCCACTTTCCCTTTTCAAATATTAAAAAAACAATAAAAAAAAAAAACAAAAAAAAACTATTCTGGATGCAGTTATAATAAGTTTTTTTTTTTTTTTTGCAGGACTTCGTTTTTTATTAGGATATTAGTTATTTTTTTTTTAAATTGTTTCTTGTAAAAATGTAAAATACCAATTTTTTTTAAATACGGCAAAACAAGAATGAAGCATGGAGAAACAGTAACATGAGGTTCACCTGTTGTAGGTTATTAGTCTACTAAATAATCATTTGTGATTAAATTATTACCCGTACGTGCTATCACGTCTAAGCACGTACGTTCTATTTCCACGATTAGATTTTAAAACTATTTCGCCATCTTAGAAATGGAGCAGGTTTTTTTTTTACTTCAACTAAAAAATTATCAATGTGTAAGCCTACATTGAAAATAATATACTCCATTTTCTTTACTAAAAAATTTCTCCATAAAAATCACCTGTGTGCCTAAGAGCCTTTTAAGAGGATATTGTCCATCAACTCTAGCTCAACCAAAATTGCAATTGTGGTCCGCAATTACAATTACTATTGAGCCAAAGTAATCGCAATCTTATGTAATTGTATTTCTGTAATTCCAAGTAACTATAATTGGTAATCGCAATTACTTGGCGCCGAAATTACATTAAAAAATTTTATTTCCATAAATGCGCTAAAGGATACGATTCAAAGTGGTGAGTTTCAATCTATAAAATGCAAATTTGCAACAAAATTAAAAATAAAGTATATATTTCTAGTTCTTGAATTACGAGATAATTGCAATTACTTAGCAGTCTAGCAGTCCAGTACAATTCCGATTTGGACGGAGTCACAATTCTTATGTCCAGTAAGCGTGAACTTAGTATATGTTTGTAAATTTAAGGTGAATGCTTTTATATACAAAAATAAATGCAGGCAGTTTCTATTTCAACAATTTTATTTATTTAGATGCTAATTTTCGGCCTACAACCCATCCTAAGGCCTTTCTGTAAAAGGTCCTTATTTAGTTTAATTTATAACACATCACACTGTTAAATATATTTAAATATTCTAATATACATACTAAAAAAGTTTTTAAAATGCATATAATTGAATTGGCCAATGCAGAAGTAATTGTAATTCCAAAATTAAAAAGTATAATAAAGCTATTGGCCTAATCCACTCATAGCCTTGAAAACAAGTATAATTTTGATTTTAATTTTATAAAGATTATTGCTACAGAAAATAATAATCAAAAAGAAAAATATTTGATCAATCAATCATTTCACTTACAAAATTTCAATCCTCTAACTCAATTTGGAAGAGCTGTAGAGGTACGAAAAAACTTATTACATTTTATTACATATACATTTTAATATACCGAAATTTTGATTGAAATTTTCCCTTACTATTATTCCTCTTGTTCTGCCTAGAAAAAACCGTACATACCGAATTAAAGCTCATTTGATTCAAAAAGGGGGCCGCTATAAGAGCCCAAATGTAGCGGGGAAAAAAGTAATATATCAGAGATCCCCAAAACCTTTAAAATCGTGTTCTATGAATTAGAAAAGGGATTTAAAATGCAATCCTCCCTCTCCCCCCTCCCCTCCGAAGCCCTTCCATACTGTGCAACAGTCGATTATTTTTGGGAAAAATAAGACAAAAAATCATGTAATATCTTACCAATATTAGGTGCATGGAGGGTCATTAAAGATATAAAATCTCCAGTTTATCAGGAGCAGGGTTCGAAACAGTTATTGAACTTTTATAGTTAAAGTATTAACATAAAAATTCAACACAAAAAAACCTTCCGATAAAAATTTCCTTAAGAACTTATATCATAAGAAGTTGTTGATAAAAGATGAGTTGGTATAAGTTTTCTATAAGTTGCCTAAACTTTTTTTATAAAAGTTATGTTAATAGAAGTGGCTACTAAAACATTTTAAATATAAGTTCTCAAATATCAGTTTTCACATACTTATGAGGTAAAGCTTGTGGAGGATCTTCGCGGACGGGAGAAGCAGCAGAATTGTTAAACATTTAAAAAAAAAAAATTAAAAAACCAACGCAGACGAAAAAAGAAACAAAAAACTTAAAAGGTATAAATAAAATTTGAAATACAAGAACAAATAATGTCACCTACAGAATGTTTATTTAAAGATAAGAAAAACTGTCAAGGCACAGGTGGTATTTACTAAGCATTTTTGACATTTAAGTGGGAGCTTTAATAATGAGAACATTTATTATAATCTGGCTAAAAAGTTCTATGGAGAACTTTTATAACATATAATTTGTAAATAAAAATCCTGGCCAAAAAGTTCTTGGAAGAACTTTTATTATAAAAATAACATACATATATAAAAATAACATAAATCGCATAAACTGTTTCAAAAAAGTCTCTAACAAAAAGTTTAAGTTAGAACAAGATTTTTTTCAAAATAAAAGTGCACAGTTATTTTGGAGCCCTGACCATGAGGAATATTGACCTTCCTCCACTGATTCTTCCCATCTACGTTTCAGCCCACCCCTATAATTTCTTTGGTTGAGTCATCCCTCTTCAACCCAAATATTCTTCGCAATACTATATTTTCAAATACGTTAAGGCATTATTCTCCCCTTAAAGGAAGTTTCCAAACTTCGCATACTCTGTAAAGAACATTTGGAAGTACGAGTATATCTTGCTTTCGAATTCCTAAACAGTAGACACGGATTAACAGTAATTTTGTAATAACAAGCGTTTCGCTATTTTAACCTTGCTTTTATTACTTTAGATCCACCCAACCCTACAATGCTTCTCGAAGGTTGAACCGGCAGTGGCTCCGAGATCTTCTGTAAATATGTATATTGGAGTTCTGGCAATGTCCAGGTTCTCCACTCAAGCTCTGTGTGCCTGTGGCAATGCGCCCTCGCTCAGTCTCCACTGGCTTCAATGCCAGGGACGCGACTGCGAGAGAAGCGCTGGGATATCCTGGAGTCCCGCTTCTCTATCCATAAGTGGGGGTACAATCATGGCTCGGAGTTCTCCTGGCTAATTGTATATGGTGTATATAAGAATGCCTGCGTTTAAGATGGTTATGTTTATTTTATTATATTTAAGTTTAGTTTTTCTTTTTCTTTTCTTTCTTTCTTCCTATTTATTATTTCGCTATTATTTTATTTCTTAAATTTCTGTAAATATGGTGTGAATGATCTCAATCATTATTACTATTGTCCTTTCTTGAGGCAGGACGTAATACTACTCACTAAACTGAAAGATTAAAGATTACTTTAGATATTTAAATTTCTATAGGTCTTTAAATGCAATCTATATTATATTTATATCAACCTAATTATCACCGTTCACAACAAACCATCTATTTTTTTCATCGGTTTACATTTCGATATTATAGTTTTTTACCTAGCTGTTCAAAATTACCAATACACCCAAGGGCAGATATTTAACCACTCAGATTTAAGACTTCGTGGGTATGTTTCCCTTTTTTAATGATGTATTGCAGCGTTAAATTAAACAAAACTGGAGAAAGAGAATTTCTCCGCTGTAAACTTGAACTTCAAACTCTTCGAAATGAAAATTACCGATTCGGCTATATTAAATGTTTTAGGCATCCTTAGAAAAATAACTAACTTATTTAGTATTCTCTGCTTAATCAAAATATAAATACAACATCATCTTAAAAGTTCTCCAATTTCATATTTATATTTATAGATATAATATCAGTGCATCTTAAAATGGCAGACTGTATAGACAAGTTAAATTAAGTTCTAGAATTACTAAATATGTTGTCATCTAAGTACATATAATCTTGCTTAGTAAGAATTTGTTTAAGACATTCTTTTCCGCAGTGTTTAACTTTGAAAATACATACCTCGGGAAAACAGATCAAAAGAAATCCTCTAAGGCATTTGTAAACAGCTTATAATATTTTTGATTTAAGTGGTCAGTAAACAACAAATGATCAACTCCATGTTTAAACAATCAATCATATTACAAACATTCAGATATGGGCGGCTGATAAGAAGAAGGGGGAAGCCGAACAAAGTTTATTCCATATTTCGATTTTAAAACGTAATAAAGATTTTTTCTAAAAATGAAATTCACTTTTTCCTATAATAAATTGGACTAAATTTAATATGATGTCTCTTTTCTGACATCCAACTTCCCAACTATATACAATATTTTTCAAAAACACAAAAAAAATAGGAGAAAAAAAATAATTCATTACAATTCATATAAACAAACGAAGAACCATAAAAACTTGTGGTTTGGTTTGTTGGTGTTACTATCTGTGGTGGCTGTGTTTTAGGGATGGGAAATCGAAAGAAAATATCGATATCGATATATTGATAATATCGGTATAAAAATATCGATATTTAAAAATATCGGTAATATTTTTATATAATAAAGAAAGTCTAAACGAATTGGAGGAAGATTAGGAGATAACCTTGATATTTCAATCCTCCTGGATGTGAAATTAATAAAAATAATATTTTAATTATATCGGCACAGAAGTATCTATATTTCAAAACATCGTTAATTCTTTTATTAAATTTAAAAAAAATCTAAACGAATCGAAAAGAGATTAAGAGATAACTAGTTTTTGATATTTAAATATTGTATTAAATTAATATAATTTAATTAAACAATTACTTAATTATATCGTCCCAGAAATATCAATATTATAAAAATATCTTAATTATATCATCCCAAAAATATTGATAATATAAAACAATATCTTACTTATACCGCCCCAGAAATATCAATATTATAAAAGCAATATCTTAATTATATCGGTACAAATATATCGTTATTATATAAACAATGTCTAAATTACATCGTCCCAGAAATATTGATATTATAAAAATAATATCTTAATTATATGGTCCCAAAAATATTGATATTATAAAAACAATATCTTAATGATATCGGCAGTGAAATATCGATATTATAAAAACAATAACTTAGTAATTTCGCCCCAGAAATATCCTTATAAAAAAAAATTCTTAATTATATCGGTACAGAATTATCGATATTATAAAAACAATATTTTAATTATATCGGCACAGGAATATCGATATGTGAGTGTGTCCCATTAAAATATTAAAAATATCGAGGCCCGATACACCGAAATATCGATTTTTTTTTCTCGATATATTCAAAAACTATCGCTACGATATATATCGAAATTTTTTTCGGTATTTACATCCCAACCTTAACTCGCCTGGGAACTCCATATAATACCGCCAACTTTTTCCCTTTAAATTCTCAAATGTTATTCAGAAGCAACAAAATCGGTCCATCTGTTCAAGAAATAATCGTGTCACAGTCACATAGAAATAATCGTGTCACAGTCACATACAGACCAATAGGACATCTCCATATAGGTGTAGCTTGTAGAAAAGTAACAGAAACCTTCAACGAGGAAACTAATTTACAAATAAATAACTTTCGAGAAAATCTAATGGAATGTTTGAAACTGATTAGTAACTATGAATCATTGATATCCTGAGTTATCAAGGACACAGAACTATTTTTATGGTGATCTTTTTAAAAAAAGGCTTCTTTGAAGAATTATCCGATAGTCCGGAGGTTGATGTTTTATACAACAAACAATTAATTATCGTAAGTTGACGAAGAAGCAGAATTTAGTATTTTTTTGGAGCACTTTATATCTTTTGATTACCAATTTTGAAATCTTCTATTATATATATATATATATATATATATATATATATATATATATATATATATATATATATATATATATATATATATATATATATATATATATATGCTTAATGCCTTTTTATTTGATTTATGCCTTTAAAATTTGATCATGACTTCGAATTAAGAACAAAAATATAAGATATGATTTTTAATTCCAACCACTTTCGAGCATGTTATTATCTTAAGATATATTAAGATAAGAGGTCCTGTTACGGCTCCGAAATCAGCAATAAATTTAGTCATGAGGTGGACAGAAAACACTTGGTTTTTCGTCGAAAAATATCGGAATAGTAAGTTTTTTTTTTATTTTGTTTTTCGTCCTTTAAAAATTATTTATTTATCATATAGGAGAAAGTTAGTTACTTCAAAGACTTATCATTAGTTCTTAGGTAATTGTTAACTTTTGAGTATAGGAAAAAATATTATTTCAAAATTGTATGCAGAGTCCGAAAATGAAATGGGGAAATTTCAAAATTAAATTATTTATCAAAGAATTATTTTCAAAAAACTGTTTTCTAAACACTACATTCGTCAAATATCCTCCACTGAAGTTTGTACTCGTACATTCATAGCGTTCATAGATGCAAGTTTTGTATGACTTCTTACCATGTGTGTACGCAGATTTTTTTTTTATTGATTTAATTTTTTTTTTGGACAAAGAATTTAATAAAAATAAGACAAGTAATCATTTTACTATCTATAATCACCAGATTGGACATAAGGTTTAAGGATAAGAATGAAAATTTGATCAAAAATAATTATTAAAACTTATATTTTTTTATCATCTTATAATATTTTTTATACTAGAATTAATAAAGTTAGATTGTGTTTATTGTTATAATTTGATTCTAATACTTCGTTTTGTATTTTTTACTAATTCCTATGCTATTATTCAAGTAAACCAACTTTTCCAACTAAATCTATAGTTGTTTTTTTATTGCGAGACAAATTTCATACCAAACAGCACATACATATAATTTTCATGGCAGCAGACTTTAAAAAGTCGTTTAAATTTAATGAACTAAATTAAATTATATCGCACTTCCAGAATGAAAAGGACACAACTCAAAAAATATGTTTTTATTAAAACGAACATTAGACAATCAACTGGCTAAGATCTCCGATGGGAGTTTCCTCTAGCACAAGTTGTAGGTAGATTATCTATCGTGTCTATTAGAGTGGCTTGGTATTAAAATAAAAACATGCATTATTTGATAAAACCAGGTATTATTCACATAAATTCTAATATTCATTTTATACTAACTAAAGAAGAGTAAATTACCAACAATTTTGATTCTAATTTTTTTTTGTTAGGCCGCTTCGTTTTTAAACGTGCGCGAGCCGAAATTATGAGGTGGATTATCGAAATTAGTTTTTGAGCTTTTTTTTTTTTTTATATTTTCGGGAAAAATTTGAGCCAACAAAGTAGAGATTCGAAATCAGCACCACAAAAGATATATAGGAGCAAATTTTCAAAACGTTCCACTGAGATCTTTTGCTCAAAAAACTAATTTCGATATCCCACCTCATAATTTTGACTCGAGCCAACTTAAAAACGGAGCAACCAAAAAATAAAAATTCATGAGAATCAAAATTGTAGGTAATTTATATTTCTTTAATTTTATATGGTTTTCAAGTTATAAGAAAAAAAAAACAGATTTTTGTTTTGCTTTTTTTTTTATACTTTCGTGGAAAATCTGAGGTAACATTTGACTAGACACCATTGTACTCAAAAGCTGATGTTCCTTAACGGAAAGGAATCGAAAAAATCTACTGGGATTTTGAATCCAATCCTTTTGTTGTGACAGGTGACTGTAGCGAGTGGAAATCCCCTCCATTCCTTGCAAAATTTACTTCATATCTATTATTTAGTGATATTAATGAATCATACCTTCAATCATTATTATTTAGTCCCAATGATCCGAGTCCTGAACAAGTCAAGTTCTTCCAATGATATTTAGGAAGGTGAACAAAACAAAGGTAAAAATAAAAAACAAATCTCTCCCCCTCCCCTTCCCCAAAAAGATATTTTTATTTAATAGGCTCTCTAATTTTCATATTCCGACAAAAAACCTTGGGTCTATATTTTCAAAAAATTAGAAATTTTTGAAAAAATTATTAAAATTTTTCTATTATTTTTTTCTTTCCAGAACTTGCGACCTCTCTTAATTCTTTCAATGTTGATACTTTTTGGGATCCAGACACCAAAATCGCAAAATTATGTAGTGAGGGCTGGCAGCTCTCAGGGGTCTAACTGTTAAAATATCTCTCGTTGAAAAATTTTAATTGTACTCCTTTCATTCTGGATGTGCGAACTTTTTAAATATGAGATTTGTTTATTTGGAGGATTATTACAATTTGGAGGGAGCACTTGTGAAGAGGAATCAAATTATCGATACTAGAAAGTTAACCGTCGGAGACCGTCCTATTTAGCAGTATCTTATATAATGTTATCTTCAGCTATTGTATGCTAAATTGATTCCCTTATCATTTCATTGCTAACTCTGATAACAACTTGACCATATCAAAGGCCGTGTTAATGAACTGAAGGATGATTAATAGGTAAATTTAGTAGTCGGCTGAATGTATTTAATTAATTTTCGTACAAGGCCTGCAATTAATCTATTAAATTAATCAAATTTCATTAATTACAGTTTAACCGCCAGGATTGGTTTTCTAGACGGTGCCTAGTAGGAGAAACAAACACTTTATTTGTTTAGCTATGCTGTCCGAATACGTGAGTTGCTATATACTCAGCAACTATATAGATCTTAGAAAACCTTAGTCTAAGAAAAACAAATTTATTCCATCGTCAATGTATATAGATATAGGTACTCATTTTTTCCATTATTCTTACTAAATAAAATAATCAGAAACAACACTATATTATATTAAATCTTATTATTAAAATATAAGTTAATATTTATATATATTTATAGTTGAACGCGATTGAAATCCACGAGTAAAATCTTGGAATAGATATTGAACGATGACTAGGTATTTGAAAATTGAAAGAACCTACTCCAACATCCTGTGTATGTGTATGTGTGAGTGTGTGTGTGTGTGTGTGTGTGTGTGTGTGTGTGTGTATACATACATACATATTTCCTAGAAAAACCATGTTTCCGATATTTCTCCTTGTTGTACCCTTTTCACGTTAAAGCGACTAAATTACCTTCGTCACCTATTCCCATTTGAAGTCCGAAAATTTCTAGTTGCCGCCTTAATATTCCCCCAATATGACTAATGTTGTACGGTGTACGGGGGTGTCTGTGGGGGCCTCGAGGCAAAAATATAACTTTTGATAAACTGCTTTGTACGATTCATTCCATTTCTTCTTCCATCCGCTGCTCGAATACTCTTCCCACCTTCAAATCCCGTCTATTCAGTCACTTCCTGTCCACGCAATTCCAAAAGATTTGTAATTAGGTACGCTTTTTTTTTCAAATAAAATTTGCACCTAATTATGTATTAATAAATTATTTATACTTGTGTTATTATTATAAATTCATTCTCTTTAACTGTATTTATTTTTTATGTATTAATATTGGAAATTTGTTTTTGCTTAAAGATTGAAAACTTATTTAAGTATGATTTATTATAATTTCATCTTTATTTTTCTTATTAGTTTATTTATTTTATTATATGCTGATTATCTTGTTCTTTTTTATTCTACTCAAAGACTCTGCTACTAAAAGTTCTACTAATTTTATCTGTAATATGAAGGGATATATCCCGGAATTAATAAAAAAATTATTATTATTATTATTATTATTATATATATATATATATATATATATATATATATATATATATATATATATATATATATATATATATATACAGATAGATAGATACATAGATTTATAGATACGTTTATTTATAAGTATTTACAAATATGTTTTTTATGTACAACGTATTTTAGACAATGAAGATATATATATATATATATATATATATATATATATATATATATATATATATATATATATATATATATATATATATATATATATATATACATATATTATAAAAGTGTGAAAGTTAGATAGTCCAAACTGACCTTGAGTCATGAGTTATGATTTCATGGTTCTATTGTTGACAACCGTTGAATGGAGTTGATTCCGCTTGCGCCTACTTTACGTGTTATTTTCAAATGATAATTTTCATAGCAATGGCGTACTTTTTATGCTATTGAGAATTCGTGGGTATACTTAAAAATAAAACTGATAATTTAAATTGAATTTTATAATTAAATAACCTAATAAACACAGTCTAGAAGTGTTTTCTGACCTTAAACAATGCATGAAACACAGTAAACAGTAATTGTCAACTTCTTAAAAAACGCATACTTATATGAAATTTTCTGTGAATATTTTTTAATATACCGCTTACTTATTATATACCTACAATTGATCATATGAGAACAATGCAGTAATTCAAAAACATGAGAAGTGCAGAATCCTAACATTTTAGCACCTGACCCAAGATTCTCGAAAAAAACGATGTATATGCTAAGTAATCGAAAATTTGAACTTAAAAATTAACCGGGTTTATGCAATTTCACATAAGAAGATGTTTAAAAAAGCACATAAACAGATTAGGTATTTTTTTTTATTTTTTATTGATAGCAGAAAAAATTATGTAGTAAGTCAGTAACACAACTTTGCACATGGACTTAAACATTCTAAAATTATAGGAACTGTAAATTGTGTGCAGATTTTGCAAAAACTCGGCTCTTCTGTAGGATTTATTATAAAAAAAAGTGTTTTTATTGTTATTTTTTTAGGTACTTGTTTCGCTGAGCTACTGGAGGACGTGACTTCTTGACAGATGGGGGTACAACTTTACAGTGCAGCCGCCTTATCAGAGCTCTCTAGTGCTATTTGTGCTAACTAAGCTAACTACTTTGTATTCAATCGTAAAATTCATATTCATTGGAATTATCACTCCTTTAAATAGATATTATTTAAAATCATTAGTACTGTCGACTTCAACGCACGCTCAAGAGATAAACGAATCCCCAACGGATCCTTTTCAGTTGAGGTCGGGGCCTTACCGTAATTTGAGTTATTACTGCTTTAATTAGATCAAAGCTGTCGACTTCCACTCACTACGCTCACTCGAGACATATACAATCTCCAAACGGATTCTTTTCAGTTAAGGTCGGATTCTTACACTAATTTAAATTATTACTGCTTTAGGTTTAACTACCGCAAACCACTGGAAGTCGACAGCATTAATACTATTAAATAATATCTGATTAAAGGAAAAAAAATAAATCTAATTTGAAGAAGAAGGCGAACAGGAGGTGCGGCCAATGAAGAAAAAGCAGACTAATAAATGGAATATTGTGTTTTTTCTTCAATAACCGCACCCCCCGACCAACTTCTTCAAATTACATCTACGATCAACTATATACATAGCAAAACGAAATAAATGAATATTATGAATGAATACACAGCAGTTAGTAAGCACGAATGGTGCTAGAGAGCGCTAGTGCAGCGACCGCTACTGATAAGGCGTCTGCATTGTTAAGAAGCCTCCCCTCTCCTGTTAAGAAGCCACACCCACCAGCAACTCTGAGGAACTAGTACCATTTTTTTTGTTCCGAATTAATTTAATTGTGCTCTTATGTAAAAAAGATTTTTGAGAAACTTTAAAATGATTAAGCAATTACTTCGATAAATTTTGATATAGTATTTTGAATCCAAAGAGCTAAGAATTCACGAAGCATCTAGCTCTTTGGTGTTCCTAACTTCACAATGAAACCTACTTGAAATTTACATTCTACCAATTTAAATAGTTGTCAATTTAGTAAATGGATTAAAATTTTTTTTTAATGTTTTACAACGAGACGTAACCGACATAAAATAATTTTTTAAACAGATCCGATTTCCTCTCAAATGTCTGAGCCTTTAGCGAGTAATATAATATTTATATTTTTAAATAATAGTGTTTAAAAATCATTAGCATGATAAATAGTAGTAATTTACTTTATTTATAACTTATGTTGCATACACAACCTAAAATAATTGTGTCAATTAAAGAAGTCCTATTATATTCGTCCCACATGATTCATGATTTCTATTTCATAATTTATAATGAAATAATCCTGTAGCTATAAAGATATTAACAATATTTAGACTAGTACTTTGAATAAACTCAATACGTTTAATTCTGATTTTGTCCGATTAAATAAATTATTATTTTTTATTTCTGATAGTATTTCTTTATAAATATGATCTTTAAAATTAGTTACTAATAACTTCCACTTACAAATACCTCTGCTTGATAAGTTTCTGTTCCAAAGGGCAAAAATCGCTTAGAGATTATTTCTGGAGAAAGCAGAAGTCGACAACATTAATCAACATAAAGTTATAATAATGTACACAATCTATTAAAACAAAGAGTCCTTCTTGGCAGTATTAAAGATCCAGATTGGTTTTGATATAAATTACATAGTAGAAATCAATATCGATGCGGGCCTACTGCATGCTTATCTCATTTAAAATAACATATCCATATGATGAACTTATTATTTTGATCTGATCAACAATACTAAATATAGCATTATAAGATCTTTTAATTATTATGTAACAATTAAATTTACCAAATCAAGATGTCAAAAGTTCTCACATTTATGCGATGAAGTTTATATCCTCCCTGTCATACCGAAAATCAAAATTTAAGCTGAATAATAATAATAATAATCATCAAAAACTAGACTGCACTTTCCACTTAATAATTACTGAAAAATATTTGCTGTGAAGGTATTATTGCAATTAATCCAGTTGAAAGTTTTCTAATATTTGATTAATTGATGTTTACAGGTGTAATGGGTCATCGCGAGAACTTAGCTGACTATTTTCCTGAAATCAAAGGAGATCTCACAAAAGTAACTTGGGAACATGCTGTGAATTCTGTAGAAAAACTCGCAGAAGCTCTTAACGGTATTTATAACAATTATTATTATTCATATTTTATTGTGTTTTGGAGTGCAGGTTTCCTATGCTTAACAGACTGGGTTCAAATCCTGACTAGTACGTAAAATGTTCTCTTGCTATTTCAGAAAATTTGTGAGTTTTATAAGAAAGGGGACCCTGGTAAGAGAGATGATTCCTTGGGTTCCTCAGATCTGAAATGAATACTTAACTTTGGGGATAAGTTAAGACCAGCAAGCAGTTCCTTTATATGGAGGAAGGTTAATTCCTAAATTTGATTTCTTTAGCCAGAACTCCTTATCTCTCACAAGCCTCTACAAGACTGGCTCCACTGACTTTCTGTAGAAGTCTTATTGGACAAATTAAATTCTTTGTGGCGATCATTGAAGAAAATAACATAAATGTTTTCTATCATCTGCCTTCATATCCTTCTTCAAGCTTCCAATGAAATATATTTATTCTGATGTATATGTACCTATATTTTTTTTCCAGCTGCATTACCTAATATTTTTTAATTGTATCGTTTTTTATTAATCTATTTTAATTTTATTCCTCTAGTCGTTTTAATAGTTTTTGGTGCCATTTTATTTTATCAGTAATTAGAAAGAAAAAAGGCCATTGGGTCACCTAGCTTTTTATTTTACATTATATCGACGTTTCGGCCATCTTGGGCCATTCTCAAGTCTGAAAAAAACTATAATTATATAATTATATATAGTTATTAAAAACATTTATTTCAATTCAAAATACTTAACATGTAAAACTTATTTCTTTTAATTGTTTATATGTAAAAATCAAAATGTCATCAATGTATTATTTCTTTTCATTTCTTGATAATTCTTTCCTAAATATATTTATTCTGATGTATATATACTTATATTTTTTTTCCAGCTACATTGCCTAATACTTTTTAATTGTATCATTTCTTATTAATCTATTTTAATTTTATTATTTCTATTTTATTTTATTGATTGTCTGTATTATTGTTACATTTCTTCATGTATGGTATACTCTGAAGATATTTTGTTTTCCATTATTAAAGATCTGTTTTTTAATGATATGTATCTTGTCATTGGTTTGACTAAACCTTATTCTGAACTTTTATAAAATAAATCTTTATTCTTTTTAATTTAGTTTTGTGGTCATATGCCATAAGATAATATACCCTAAGGTAATGTGGGGTATGTGCACACTAGATTTCACAAAATTCGACTTTAAATGACTGTAAAATGTTTATTTTTAAAGTTAAGATTTTTATTTATTATTTTTTTTTAAATGTTGCTTTAAAATTTAAATTAATAAGCCCACACTTCAATTGTGTTCATTTTTATGAAATTGATAATTCAATTTAGTATTGCCTAGTATGCACTTGACCCTGCCTTAATGGGTAAGTGCGTACAAAGTATCTGGAAGACTCATTATTCAATCAGTAGTGGTTGTGAGGCAAGTGCAAAATAGATCATTCTGTGATGCATTAGTGTTTAGAATTCATTCACCGTAAGGGTAGCTCTTACCATTTGATTTAGCGAGACAATTACGCACTTCCCCTGCATTATCTTACATCCAAAGTAAATAAAAACAGAAGAAGTGAAAATAAATAAAGCTCTTTCACCCTCTCTTTCTCAGCCACAATGGAATGTATACACCCAAATTTGGGATCCCCCAACATTTGGAGATCAAGCATTCCAGGATATCCCAAAATTGTACTCTATAATCAAAGAAAAGATACTTTAATTTTAATGGAGGATATTGACTATATTTTTTGGCTTTTACAGGTAAAGCGTTAATGATAGAGGCAGATATTGTACTGGGTTGGAAAAGTGAAGAAGATCGACAGAATCAAACAACAGCTCAACCTATAATGGCACATCCTCCAGCTAATGTCTCCAATCTAACTTTAGGAGAGTTTTTAGATACATTTATGCAAAGTGGTGTCCGTAAGGGAATCAAACTCGATTTTAAGAGTAGACGTGCATTTGCAGCTTCTGAATGGCTTATAGAAAAATTATATTATGAGAAATATGTAAGTACTTTTTTGATAACTGTTAATATTTATAATAAACTTACTGTAATGGTCTGATGCATACAAAGTATGGAATAGGGCAGGGACGTACGCAGATTTTTTTTTTTTTTTGAAAGAGGAAAGTAATGAATATTAGATTTTCCAATAGTTTTAATTTTGTTAGTTACCATGTTTTATGCCCGAGTGCTTCAAATATTAATAAAAAAAATGAATGAAATTGCTGTTTTTATTTAACAGATCAATTGCTAGTTATTTGTGGTTCATGTTATTGACATTAATTGAGGTTTTAGAGGGACTTCCCAGTGTGGCTGAATGCAGATATCATTCCCGGACCTGTAAATGCTACTGCCCAAGTGGTCGACCCTGATTATTTTCTTACGTCATGTTTTACAAAGTTTCCCTATTCTACAATTTCTGTCGGTTGGACGACGAAACTAGAGCCAGGATCTCTGGAAGGTATGTTCTTCGAATACTTTTATTATGGTATAGAAATTAAAATAATGATTCAGTGTTTATTTCCTAAGACAAATTAATAAAATGAGAATGTGAGTTATCAACAAAAATAATCTTAATAGTTAACAAAAAGAAGTAAGTTTATAATTTATATTTATATTTATAATACTCAAGTTAGAGTATTTTCCTTATATCTGAAGGCATTTTTAAAAACATTATAAAATTAGATTTTTTTTTGTTTATTTTATAATATTTATCAATATAGATTAAGAAATGAAAGAACCCTTGTAATCCCACAATTATTTTATTTAAAACAATTTTTTTTACAAAATCGTTATTTTATTTTTTTTTTATTTATTTTATTTTTTTACAAAATCATTGGCCAATTTCAAACTCTATTTTCCGTCATCTAGGCCAAAATATCAAATTTTCTATTTTTTTTTCTTAATTTCTTTTTTTGGCACATTCAGTTCAAGTCTTTCTTTTCAGTGACATAGTATTTCTAAAAAACATAATTTAAATAAATATTTTTCTAAAAAATACTTCACAATTTTATTGTTATTAAAAAAAAACATAATTTGAATTTAAAATTTATTTTATTCACATTGATTAAATTTAGTAAAACCATATTTATTTAACTTGTTCTCCATTTGAGATTTAGTTCTAATGCCGTTTTTCAAATTATATTTTGGATTATTTTTATTTTTATAATCATTAGTGTGCTGATAAATTCTATTCTTTATACATCGGCCATTTTCTCCACCTGTATTTTTATTTTCTTCTATTTTATCTTTAATATTGCTGTATAGATTGGCTATTTCATTTGTTGGTTTAAATTTGTTGAAATCGACTAATAACTTCACAGCTTATTCACCAAAAGAATAAATAATACTGGTAGAGTACTGCAATGTTTTGGAAGGACTCTGTTGGGAGACAGTAGTTTTTAGAGGAAGTTTATGATTTCAATCCTGAAACATTAATGACTGCCATTTTGAATAATTTCCAATTAGTCTCTATAATTTATTTGTATATTTTGTTTGGCTACTTGGATATAATTGGATTTTTCCATTTTAAAGACATTCAACAGAAATCTTGAATTAGTTCACACCCAATGTACTGAATGAATGTGGTGACAGTAGACAAGGACAAAGAATAATACATCATAATTTAAATTTGTATTTGACACAGTTTATTTAGATACAGTAAGTCTCTAAATGTCACAGTGATGAAGATAATGAATTAAAATAACTTTTGGTTTCTATTAAAATTTGATGGTCTCAATAATTTAAATCAGCACAGTCTACATTATATGGGTATAAATAAAAAATGAATACATGACATTTTTTAATAATATTTAAAAAATGCTTCTGAATAACATCAAAGTAACTAAGTAAATCAATTATGATACTTTATAAAGTATTTTAAATTTTAAATTATTAATTTATTTGCAACAATTAGTAAAGTAATGGTATCAATTATTAAAAAAAAATTAACTGTTTTTCCATAATATTTTAATTAAATAATAATAATAAGTAACAGATTATTATAAGGAAAGGACTGTACTTTTTAAGTATTAACAGAAATAAGATATTCTTTATACATAAACTGTGGTATACAAAGTAACTGGTATTAACCATAGATGATAAAAAATACCATGTTTAAGAACGTTTTTTTTCTATTTTAAAAGATCTTAAGTTCGAGCATATCTTTATATTATTAAAAAAAATTGTTTATTTAATAAATCAGTACTTACAAACAATAACTGAGCCGAAGTATTCTTGAATGGAAGTAGTGATTAAGGAGGATAAGTTCTTAGAGAACATTAGCATGACTATAAACTATGTAGAAACTGAGTAGCTACATTAAATAAATATGTACTGGTCTCGAAGGTTGCAAAACTTTGTTTTTTAATTTTCATATAGCTGAACTTATTCACTTAATTATGGCCCTAGCAATATCTTGGAAAACACTTCTGTAGGTCTTTTATCTCTAATAGGAAATTACAATCAAACATTTTTTTTTTTCCTCCACGAAACGGCCTTTTAAGACCAAGCGAATATCATAACTTTTGCTTTCTCATTTTTGATTTTCTTTTCTCCCAGTATCTTCTCATTATTTCTGTGTGCCTTTGCTTCCTTTCCTTCGACCACGCAGTACCTTTTTGTTTTTCTTTATTTTCCACAAGAACCTTGATTTCTTTTAATTTTTTTCCATATTGTTCCCTATCCAGGCAATCTTCGTCTGTTATTTCCATTTTTTTTGTTTCCTCTCTCATTTGCTTCGCATATCCTCCTACGCTCTTGTATTCACGGATTCTATCAAAGACTTTCTTGTTTAGTCTCTCTTGGTCCATTCTTATCGTGTGCCCGTAGAATCTTAGTCTTCTGATTCTTATTTCGGTTTCCAGGTCTTTTATCTCCCTGTAGATTTTCTGGTTGGTCTTCTGATTTTCTGGTTGGACCTGTATCCTTCCTGTGTTTTCTTGGGCCCATAGATTCTCCTCAGGATCCTTCTCGCTATTTTCAGTAATTTTTCTAGTCTAGGGAGACATGTTGTCTCCATCCCGTACAAAATTATTGGTTTTATCACCGTGTTGTAGTGTCTTATTTTTGCGTTTGCGTAAATATTTCATGTTGCGAAGCTTAGTTTTTCCAACTTTGTGATTTTCTCTATTATGCTCTCTTTTTCCAAACCGTTATTGCATATTGTCTCTCCTAGATATTTAAATTTCTTTGTTACTTTTATTCGTCCATATTTCGTCTCTATTATTTTTTTGCCATAGCCAAACATTTGAAATATTTATTTTTAGTTTAGCTAAAAATAAAATTATTAACTTTGCAATCTTTTAAATATATTGTTTAACTAATTTCTTTTTTTTATAGGTTCTTACTCGAAAGAAGACGTGGATCTCATGACAGATGTTTTGAGTAACAACATGATTACTATGCCCGTAACCTTTGCAGTGAGAGCAGCGTTTGCGGCGCGGTCAATTGACAGGATGCTTGCTCTGATAGAAACATCTCCACCGGGCTCAACGCTTACTATATGGTCTAGTGTTGCAAGTGATGTTATTGACATTGCAGGTATTGATAACAAAAAAAAAATATTGTAAATCATTTAAACGTCATTCAGCAGTTTGATATGGTTTGTTAACTTTTCTTTTTTATTGATCATAATAACTTTTAAAAAAATCTCACTAATGTTTGAACAAAATTTAATTCTTCAGCACAATAAATGTTAATTTTTCATAAAACATTACCATTTTCCTCTGATTTATATTTTGTTATAATTGGGTAATGGATTTTTAAATTAGAATTCATTTATATTTGAAAATAAAAAATCCGTGAGCAGCAGAACTCTGTCACTAAAGCCGTATTTTCACTAAAATACAAAAGATTAAAAAAACGGGGGACTGAGAAAAAAGTTGAGACCCACAAAAGACAGTTCCCTGGCATACCGAAATTTATCCATACTGTTATTATATTGTTCTGATCTTTGATACACAAAACCCTACAGACCGAATTTCAGTTCATTGTGGCCACTGGAGTTGTAGGAGCCATATCATTGCTAATACTGGTCCAATTTCGATGAAACTTCTTTTGTTTTATAGGAAAATGTAGCTAGGATATATTTGTAAGACATCTCCAAAACTTCCATAATCGTGCTCTAGAGGTTATGAAACGGACATAAAATGCAGTCCCGCTGCTCACTGCCGAGACTTAGACCCAGTGCAATATTCTATTTTTTTCAGGGAAAATACGACTAAAATGGTATTATACAGTTGAAATAGCCATATCTTTGCTAATACTGGTCCGATTTCGAGGAAAATCTTTTATAGGTAATTTAATTTCCTTTCAAATGCAACAGGTTTTGAGCCCCCTAACTCAATTTGGTGGGATTTTAGAGGTGCACAAATATTAAAAAAAACGAAAAACCCGGGGATGTGGGAAACCAAGTTGAGACCCCCATAAGAAACTTCCCTCACACCAACTCAATTAAAATACAAATTTTCAACCCTATAAACTAATTTGGTGGAGCTGTAGAGATGCGCAAAACTTTAAAAATGCCAAAATTTCAGTTAAACATACCGAAATTTGGACTGGAATTTACCCATTCTTTAATGGTGTCGTTCTGCCTGGAAGAAAATCATACATACCGAATTATTATATATATATATATATATATATATATATATATATATATATATATATATATATATATATATATATATATATATAGTCTATTTTTTGGGAGGGAAGGGGAGGGGAAAATACGACTAAAAAGAAAAGTTTCTTTAAAATTAAATTGCAAAGTAGTAACTGATAGTTAATTAAATTACTGATCACTAAATGATAAATCCCACATTAAGTGCTGAAAAATAGTGGCCTGCTAAATAGCAGCAAGTCCATTTCTTTAACTGTTAAATAGTTGTGCCGGATTAGTTATGGTATATTAAAAAAAAAAAAATAAAGTGAAAATGTCATATAATAACCTACAAAAGCTATTTTCAATATTTTATTGAAATAAATGGCACTATTTTATGTAAAGAATAATATAAATCACTATTAACACATAAAGAAATATTTTAAACAATACATTAATGTAATCTGAGTAAGCTGTAAAGGCTGCTAATTTAATATTTATTAAATTAAATTGTTTAAATACTTTCAAATTTTAATTGTTAAATATCTTGTTCGAACCTCGATAAACAATAATAAAACAAATTTTATTTCAAATTAGTTGTCTATATTTAGTGGCGACCGATTCGGTATACTATATTTTTCAATTTAAATGTTTTTTTTATCATTTATGATTTATTTTCCAGCTCTTGGAAGACTTATCGATCAAGTTGGCACAGACAGAGTTTACTTGGATCTTCCTAGTGAAATCATCAGCCATTTGAACAACACAAGAAAAACCTCCAGTTCTTCGAGCTTTATTCCATCTTTACCAGTGACCCTTTTGGCAGTCCTCTTTTCAATATTAGTATATATGTACAAATAGATTAATTAAATTAAGTAAATATTTTCTTTATTTAAAAGGAAATTACACAAAGGAAAACTGTGCATCAGTTCCATTAGATCTATGAGAAAGTTCCTATTCGGAATAATTTAATGTTAATTAATAAGTTTTCGAGAATGGCCTGTGATTAAAAAAAAAAAAAAAATTGTTAATGTTGAAATATTTTCAGAATCAGTTTTATTTATTGTAAATATTGTTGTCTGATTCACATAATACCAATTGTATTCATTTTATTTAAAAAACGTTGATTGTTGATTTTTATATAAATTTCATATCAATGGCTATAGTTGTTTTTAGATTATGAGATAAATCATTAGAACCGATATTTAGATTATGATTTTGTAAATAATGTAATATAAATTATAACATTACTCTCTTATTTTCTTTTATATTTAATTAATTAAAAGTGAAAATTAATAAAAACATTTATATGAAATATTTAAATTATAACATTTACCAGAATATTGTTTTATTAAATGAATAATTTATTCAAAAATTTTGTTTTTATTATTATCATTATGTAATGAAAAAAATAGAATCATTAATTTATAATATTTAAAATCAGGTTTCTTTCTTCTTAAGCTCCATCTGGGGTGTTAAGACTGAATGATTTTAAGATGGTTTTGGTGTTATTTTTAAATTCTTATAGCTCCGCTTCTGTAAATGCTAAAAAGCACAAAATGGTATCATTTAATCCTTTACAGAACCCTGGTACACAGGTGTATATGTCAATCAGAATTTATTCGTTTATCATTTATCAGAATTTAGTCGTCAAGCGTTTGTCCTCGAACTACGATTGTCTACATTGTAGCTCTCAAAAAATTAAAATTTATAAGAATTAAATCATTTTCATTCTTTTACTCTATTAAAAAAACATGTAGCAATATTATTCTAAGCCATTTTTTCTCATCAGATTTGTTGACAGGATAGTATTCCAATATTATAGGGGAAAATGACACTGTTTGTTGAAAGCAATATTTATTTATTTTCAAAAACAAGATATGAGGAGTTTAAAACTCATCTGCATAGTTGTTGTACACCAAATGTACCAGTGACCTCGTAACAAAATGCTTCTCTGACCGCTTACAGAAACATATGCCCGCAATTCTCATTAATTGCACTCTAAGTAATTCTATGCCTTTAAAACCCGCGGGTGTGAAGTAGACACAGCCTCTTGTCTGATTTTTTTTTCTTGCAATATTTAGTAACTACTTTTGATGAAAAATAAAATTTACTGCAAAAAAAAAATGTGCCTTAACTGAAATTTCAAATGTTCAATATTTAGGACTGTCCATAGAAATGTCGGACCTCCGACATTTTTTAACTCAGGCCTCCTAGTATCAATACCACAACTGAGTATTGATTCTGGTTATTTCAGTGCTGTAACTATCAATTATTATCAACAAATAGCTACTTTAAATAATCAATAAAATAAAATACACTTATTAAATTGTGATGAGCATTTTCCCGAGCACCCATGTTCCACTAAGGGTCGTGTCCCTGATTGTCGGGTTTTCCGAAAGTTGTCAGACATTCGGGCCTTATGGTTGGCTCTGTTAATATTACTAGTTAATATTACTCTGTTAATATTTTTTATGTGCCATGGTATAGCATCCCTTCTGATGTCAAGAGAAACTTTCCAAGTTTTGTAAAAAAAGTTTCTCTTGTCCCTAGCACACATCTCACAAACACCATTCCAGACAGAAAACTATCTATCAATCGAGTAGCTCCGAGCATACTATAGAAGAAGAATATATTTTAAGAAATATAACAAAAAAGATTAATTATTATCAAAACAAACAATTGTTTTCATTCGTTTAGAGTGAACATTCTGTTAAATAAAACTAGTCTTTATTGAAGTTATTAATCAATCAGGATAGTAATAATCAGATAGGGCATTTGCTTCGAAACATAGTATAAATTAACGATGTGAGATACATGGAAGATTCACTTCACAAATCTTATCAGTAAAATAATCATGTAAAAATAAATTGATAAATTTTTGTCCGAAATTATTGTACATTATTTTGTTTTTAAGTCTTTTTTTAATTCAAGATCATTTCCTGATTTTCGTTGCAGATGTGTGATTAGCTATGGAGTCCAAGAAGGTGCAGTACCTACCTTGCTATTTCATTCACTCATAAATAAAGTAATCCATCGAAGTTATGAAGTTGATTTATATACCACAAAAAATATATGTGTATTTAGTAGGCATTTAGGGAATGCGCTATCTCTCTGGCAAATACTATTCTCATATTTCTAGGTAGCTTAGTACAATAGTTGAAGGTTGTAAAAACAGAGACAAAATTTGCTTATAATTATGAGAAGGCAACATTGCAGATTCTAGTGATTTCGCAGCTTGCCTGATATCCAGAATTCAATGAAGTAACTAAAATTAAAAAAAATCAGATGGCAGCTTCTCAAATGTAAACACAGGACATCTTGCTTTTTCCTTGCACTTTAGCCTTTGATTGAAGACATAATAGCTGAGGGTACTGCGCCGAGGACCACAGAGTGCCTAGTTCTGAATGGTTTAGGTTCAATTTTCACCTAAGTCCATTAATATGTATTTTGTACGTAGTGTGTAGTACCAATAGCCTTTGAATGTTGAAATCCCGATAGACGATAAGTAAAAGTCCAGATGGGAGAGATAGGTATGACATATGAATTTGGATTAACTCTTTTAAGTTAACTCTCAACATGCATGGTTCCTGTCGAAGTAGAAAGTATGATCGGGTCGGATCTAACCTATTCTCATTTTAACAAGGGTTTTTAATTTTTTTTTTCTGTTTTTTAATAAATGAACAATAAGCATGTATCAATATATTTTATTAGTATTTCAAAAATAATGTTTATTAACAGTCTTTCATTCTTTTACATAGAGAAAATGAAAAAGATAAAGAGATGAGATGATAAAGAGATGATAATGATGATGAGATGATAAAGAGAAAGAGAAAAAGATTATAGTGTAAGTTTTCTAAAACTGCGCAGACGACTTTCCCGCAACTGACTAAGAGGGTCCTTGCCCTCACATCCAATTTCAAAAAGTTTGGGGAGAGGGGGAACGCGAATTGTGATGCTTGAGTCGGATCCGACCAATGTGGTACCTCTAGAGAGGAAAATTATTAAGTGTTCAAAAATCAATTGCGAATAATAACAAAAATATATTGCGACATATAAAATCAACATTTCTAATCTAGCAACTGCTAAAAATCTAGGTTGTTTTGTCGATAAAAAGCAATTATATAGTTTGGTCAATAATATATATAAATACTTTTTTATTGAAAATAATATAAGATGCAACACTCAAGGGCAATAGGTATTAGATCTGTAAGAATACATTCACACTGTATAAATACAATAAAGAATATAATAGAAATTAAATAATAGCAAATAAATAAATGATAAAAATAAGTAAGATAATATATATACATCACAAATAAAAATAAATTAAACTATAGAAATATAAATAAGCAGCCAAGATAAAGAAGATTAAAGTTCAGTTGGAATTAAATAAATTGAACACATTCATACCTAAGGTCAATATTAGGTATAATAAGAGAATGTGCATGGCTTGTAGGGTATTATAGGAGCCCATTCCTCATCTACCATCATACTACATCAGGATTTTCCAAACGATGGTGCAGGTACCATTGGTGGTATGCAAACAGAGGGATAAATATAAAAAAAAAAATTACTGAATGTTTCAATAATATGGTGAATAAACACAATCTACAATTAATAAAAATAATCTGTAAAGACGATGTATTCATAAAGGAAAAGGGTTTAAGAATCAAGTTGAACCCCATCAAGCCTAACATTGATGCTGTGATTCTAAATAAATAATATGCTTCCATCTGATAAATATTGATGCTTTTCTTCATAATGTAAAAATTTCTTACTTTTGATGGATACACTTTTATTTACAGAATTGTTGGTTTACTTTTAGTTTTCTTACAGTTATGTTTTATTTATTACCTTTGATTTTGAACTTTATTTTCAATTTATTATTTTCTTAAGCAAATTTACTGTAATATACGAGTATATATTCTTTTGTTTGTTCAATAAAGTCTTGTAAATTCAGTTAAATTAAACATTGAAAGATAAAATTGCATAATTGCTGGACAGATCTAACAAATTTCAGTGAGTAAAGTAGAGAACAGATCAGGTCATATGGTAGTGTAATGTAATACTGATGACAATAGGTAGCGCTACTCTTCTTACCAATAAACCAAATTAATTGCCTGAAACCTTATGTCTAACCAAACCAACAAAGTCTAAGGACCTATTAGCAGAGAGATCGATATGGGAATGTTAAAGGATGTTATCTCCTCCCCTTCTCCAAAAGTTTGAAAATCCAAAAAGTTGGGAAATTTTAGATTTGAGAAACTACTTCAAACTGTAAAAATTGTGGTAAAACATGTTACTTAAAGAGTTACTAAAATTTAAAACCAATACCAATATCTTTTAAGTTAACAAATTGGTATTTTATAGATACAATATTGTGTTTTAATAGAAAAGAAAATTTTTGTTGAGAAATCCTGTCAAAATTGTAGGAAAATTTTAGATTGCAGTCCCTGTCCTCAATTAATTGTACCAACATCAATGCTTCTTGAGGTTTCTTTATCTTCTGGTGAACTGAAGCAAACAGCTGTGGTCTATTATATAAGAAATAATAATTCCCAAAAAAATAAAGTGCTTCATTTTGTTGGATATTTTATATTTTTATAGAAGTAAATTGATCAAAGATTTGGTGGATGAGGTTGCCATATTGGCCCTTGCTCTTCCTGGTCATGGTAGTCAAGCATGACCAAAGGTGGAAAAATTGAGGCTAATAGAAATACCAATCACAATCTCTAAGTCTGGGGGAATGATATCAGTAAAATAGATGCAGTGGTGATGCCACAGTGAACTATTTCTATTATGATTTCTTTGATTATAATATTTGTTGCAAATCTATTTATTTATTTTTATGCCATTATAAACACCACTTTATACCTAAATACTTCGTCAGAAATGAATATTATTAATTAATTTAATGCTCTAAATCAAAAATAATAAATGTTTAGTAATTTGTATTCCTGGCAAAGAGAGATAAGGTTATGAGATTGCTCTCAATGTAGTAAATTGGAAAGTATATTTATTTAAGATATGCTCACCACCATTAGTCTGTGACCTTGTCTCTCTTGTGAAGTATATCACACCATATCTGAAAATTCATATTCAAAATATGACCCAATCCAAAGTTGCAATTGTATGTTTTTTTTAATTATTATTATTTATTTTTTTTGTATAACCAAGTAAAAGTTCAGTTTCTGAAATTACAAATTGTAGGTAACTGGTGCAAATAAAGGGATCGGTTTTGGAGTAGTGAGAAATCTTTGTAAACAGTTCGATGGCATTGTATATTTAACTGCAAGAGATGTTGAAAGGGGTAAAAAGGCCATAGAAGAATTGCATAAGGTGAATTTTAAATACTTTAAACAAAACATTTACAGTTTCTTTAGACAAAAACATTTACTACATAGTTCCCTTTATTTTATAGTTGGGCTTGAAAGCGGAATTCCACCAATTGGACATTGATGATATTCAAAGCATTACCAACTTTGCAGAATTTATAAAGAAGACCCATGGTGGAATTGATATACTCGTTAATAATGCTGCGATTGGTTATAAAGTAATTTTTATTTATTTGTCTAAACCAATTTTTTGCACAATTTATCATACCAAGGAATAAATCCTTCATACTTCACACTTTTTTTTTCCTTCACATAACGGCATTTCGAGCCGTCCGGCTCATTATCAAGTTGAATGTTATTTATATTAAGGTAAGTGCATACTCAGAGCAAGTGTAGATATGGAGATTTATTTGAAATTTATTTTGTTGGGAGAGCTGCCTTCTATATAGTTTGAAGTAAATAGGAAAATCTCCATAGATGGCTGCTCTCCCAACAAAATAAATGTGAAATAAATTCCTTCGATGCACTTTCTCTGGATATGCACTTACCCCGACTTAAATTAATCTGTTCTAGACATATTGTTATGCTTAATTGTTTTTCAATTTTCTCTTCATATTGATAAAATAAAATAAATAGAAGAAGATTTGCTTTTTTTTTAGATTTTTATCTAATAATGCTAATTAGTTATTATTTCAATTTTGGCCTGTTCATTATATCATTTTCAGTCCATCTACTTTTGATTACTTAAACAATCAAAGCAATATCTTCTTCTGTTTATTTTATTTTAACAATATGACGAGAAAATTGAAAAATAATTTTGAATAACAATATGCATAGAAAAGATTACTATAAATAAGATTTAACTTGATAATGACCCAAACGGCTAAAAATGTCGTTATGCAAAGAAAAAATAAAAATCTTAAGTATAAAGGATTAAATTCCTTGATATAATAGATTATACAAATAATTACAATCCTTTGAAAGAAGTGTTGTTTTGCGGTAACGATAACCATATAATTTTTTTTTACATGTCCTTTTCTCAATATTTTATTTTTTATTTTTAGAAAGATGCAACTGAGTCATTTGGGGAACAATCTGAGATGATTTTAAGAGTAAATTTCTTTGATTTGGTCAATGTTTGTTCTGCACTCTTTCCGCTACTGCGACCACATGCTCGTGTTGTTAATGTCTCTAGTTCAGCAGGTTTTTTGCAGAGCATACCTGGTGCCCACTTGAAGAAGAAATTAGGAGATCCCAATTTAACACTAAATGATCTGACGAGCTTAATGAAAGAGTTTATTTCGTAAGTTGGTTTCATTTACTGTTAGTTTGTTTATATTATCATATTTTTGAAAATCTCATATTATATATTATGCTTTTGAAAGAACAAGCATTAGTATTTTTTTAAATATAAATTTATGGAATGATTTAAAAAATATCATTTTATACCTTACTGATTTGATTAATATTGCAGTCTATAGCTGGCCTAGACCAGTGGCTTTGAAAGGGGGTGCCGAGACACCTCAGGGTATCATGAGTTCATTACAAGTTGTGAAATTTTTAAATAATTAAATTAAATTAAAGTATTAAATAAATAACTAAAAATAAATAAATAATTAAACAATTATAAAATTTTGGTTTTGGTTCATCATTTTAAATAATAAACTTTTTTAAACGACCAAGACATTTTTTTTAACTCCTCCTCAAAATTTGAGGTTTTACGTTTCAAAATAGTGGTCAATTAAACTTTATGCTCCCAAATCTCAGACATTTATGAAGATTGAGATTAAATAAAAGAAAAATCTAACTTTTTTTTTTTTTTTATTTATAACTATCGGGAAATATAAACCATAGTGTAATAATTTGCAGTATTTTTATTAATATTCTATTGGTTTTTATGTATATACTTTTTTTATTTCTATGGCCTCTAATTTCATTTAAAGTAATAATAATAGGAGTGCTATGAATTTAGTTGAATAATTCAAGGGTGGTGCCAGACAAAAAGTTTGAGAATCATTGATCTAGACTATAATAAGACAATTATCCTCATACAATACAACCATTAAATAGTAAAATTATATTGTTTAATCTGCACCTGGTCAGATCGGCATGCTTTTATTATTTTTTATTATTATTATTATTTTTTTTTTATTTATTTAAAAAAAAAAAAAGGACTTTCAGAGAAAAGGACTTCAATGAAATAATAAAAGGCAACTCATGAAAGACCGACAGAGCTGGAGAGGACTCTATAGACTTCCTTCTCATACCGCTTAAGCGTACATAGAGGAATGAATATGATGATGATGATGAAATATATTGAATAACTACAATATTTTATTATTCATGAGCATGATTAAAGTATTTCTACCTTAATAATATTATTTTACAAAATATCATTTAATCTACTTAAAACTGATAACTGCTTACATATTTAATAATTTTTTAATAATTTATAAATGATTTAACAGTTTTTTTTTATTGCATAGAGAAGCAAAAGCTGGAACACATGTTGACGCTGGCTGGCCAGCCAATTTTTATTCCCCTTATTCAGTGTCTAAAGTTGGAGTTAGTGCGTTAACAAGGATCCAGCACCGGGAATTCAAGGAGGACGCTCGCGAAGATATCGTCATTAACCATGTCCATCCAGGCTATGTAGCAACTGATATGACAGATCATTTGGGGCCTCTAACAGTAGAACAAGGTAATACTTCTTCAGTTTTTATATTTATATCTAATATATTAGATTATAACTGGCTGTAATAATAGTAGTATTAGCCGATTTTGAATTAGAGGAGACATTGCAGTAAAAATGCATTGCTCTAATTTTAACTCAAATTTCATTTCAATTAAATAAATGAATAAACATTTTATGATTGTAGGTAACATTTCTTCCTTAATATTGTAATGCTCACTTTATTAAACCTCCGAGTACCATCCTTTTAGGACCCCACATATTTTTAATTTTTGAAATAACATTCGAAGGAATACTTTGACTCATTTCACATTCAATGAATCTTAGTGCGAAATTATCTGGAATATTTAGAAACGGAACCAGAAATATTACAGGATTTTTTGAATATGTACAAATTTGTTTCACTCTGAAAAATGTGGCTGGGAACTTTTCAGGACCCCCATGGTATCAGACGTTTTTTGTTTATTTATTTTTTTTTAAATACTTGATTATAAATTTACAAATAATTTCTTATATAAAAAAAATATTTCGGATAAGATAGATTACCATACACAGTCTCAAATTCATTATATTTTATTTCATTGTGAGAAGCTTTCGGTGTCCAGCACCGTAATCATCTCTATTTAAATAAAAACATTAAGATTAAAAAGAGCTAATTATTCATTATGCATATACATCATATTATACAGTAATAATTCTAATTTTATTTTATTACCATGCAAACGATGACTATTACTCTACCTTTCGAATTGTTACTCCGTCATCTGGGAGGGGGGTTGTTATTTTGAACATTAGTCCATTGTCTAAATTATTTTTTTATATATTATTATCTCAGACCTGTTTGAATATAATTCATAAGTGGAATACTCAAACTAAAAAATACTTCAACAGACCATTCATGATATTGTCATAGTTTTAATCTTATATTATTTGAGTTACATACCTGCCTGGGAAAGAGAAAATTTCGAACCCTCTGTATAAAACAGTCTACTTACAGTTTCGAAAATATTTCTCATAACAATTTCTTATAAATAACTAGATTAAAAAAAAAAAAAGAAGCCTACAAAGTTCCTGGACAATATTACTTCATTTTTTTTTTTTTTCAAAATTACAAAATCATTAATTATTTAATTGTATATTATCATATAGCAATCAATAAATGTAATTAAACTAATTAGCACAAGAACCAAAATGTTTCTTATTTGAAGTATTAAATTTCACCAGAATAAAGCTACCTAATTCGATATATACTTCTTAGAATTATTTGTGGAGAGTGGTGTCCTTTTGTCTTTTCACAAACTTGGTTATTTACAAAGAACCCAGATCGATGTTTTATTTTTTAATTTAATTTATTCTTTATATCCATGCCTCCTTTATTTACTAGTAGCTAGATTTGTGAAATATTGGATATTCAAATTTTAAGTTAGAAATATGCAAAAAAAGAATTATTTTTATCAAAGAGCTCTCAATCAAAGAAGAAAAAGCAAGATGCAATATTTATTTATTTTTGGGCAAAGACAAAAGAAAACCAAACTTAAAGGTGAAGTTTATTAACAACATCCAAAAATATTTGGAAGTACCAAGTTTTAACATTCTATTCATTAATGCGAGGTTGAAAATGGAAAAAATAGTTTGGGGTCCCAAAACGACCCCCACGAAACTCAACATTTGATGAGATCCAGGGTATTAGGAAGGTTAAAGAAATAATCCGGAAGTTATTTGAAGGCGATAACTCAGTGTCATTTTATAATAGACTGAAGAGACTGAATAAAGGATTGTCTGTGATGCCTTTGTCCTTTTAAGCATTGCCAAATTTCACCAAAGTCCTCTACTCCCAAAAACAAATTTTTTTTTTTTACATTGGTCCATTTTTGTTTTTATATGTGATCTGGGCTAAATAATTAAACAATTACAACATGTTCTCTTTTTAAAGCATAAACTATAATAAAAATAGCTTTGTTAATGTAGGACCTACAATTTAATTTTATTTATTTTGTTGTAACATTCAAGTTAACTATTGGTGATAATTTTGCATCAAATGGCCATATTCAGTTTTCTCAGATATCGCTTGAATGCTTCTATGGTGTTGGTTTAAAATTTATAAAATTATTATATAAAAAACATTCAAGTAAATTTTTTAAATTCTAATGTTCATGACCTTATAACTGTTTTTGTTTAATTGATAACTCATTAAGTATTTTCAACATGTGAAGCATTAGTAAGTGATAAAAAGATTGACATTTTTTTGGCTCAGTATTCTATTTTTATAATTTAATGAATTTATATAACAATAAAATGAGTATATTCACATTGGTAAACCTGCATTTTTGTTTTAATCCATAGCCCCCAAATTCATTAATTAAAGGATAAAACACTAACAGTATAAAATGCACCATACTTTGACAAGACTTAAAAAGAAACCTTGTTGTTCATCTTTAATTTAATATTTCTTACTATGAATTTCTGGTTACCATCAGCGAAGATTATAGATTTTCTTTGGTACCAATTTTCAATATTTTTTTTTCAGAGTAATATTTACTTTATTTTATCATAGTTTTTTGAGTTACTCCACTACATATTTGCATAATAAATGTTTTATTAGGAATTGGGACCCATTCTACAACAGAGTTTGGCTTTTTTAAAAGTATGTTAATATTATATCAGATCAGGAATATTGCAATTGGGAATAGAAAATTATTTGAAATAATGTTTAAAGAACTCGAACCAAATTGGTTTTGGAAGTATATTTATATGAACCTAACGAATGAAACATAAAAAACTTTGATTTAGTTTTACAAAAGTAAGACTAAAAAGACTTTGAAGTAAAAAGTGCATTTGAAAGTACCTTTAGCCTCAACTCAGCAAAGGCGATGATTATTACACAGCGAGGAATAGAGAATAAACAATTTCTGAAGGAGGAACTCAGTTGAAAAATTTAAAATTAAATTAAACTTTGTTGATTAATTGCATTTTATTGATATATATATATATTTTTTTAATTTTATTTTAGGCTCAGATGCTGTAACATATGCAGCTCTATTACCAGCGGGGACAACATCACCAAAGGGAGATTATATTTGGCATGACCGTCAGATAATTGATTGGGTAAATGGGCCCACTCCTTCTGCCTATTAAATCATTTTGTGACTACTACATTTGATGGAAGATTTAAAATGGTTTTAATCACATTATATAAAAATAATAAAATAATAATGTAATAACAATATGACTTAGCAAACCCAAGAGTTCAATGCTGATACAAGCAAAAGACCGTAACCTGAATACCTGCCTCCACCAAATCGTGTTAAAACCCAAATAGGACTAAATAGTTATTATATTTATGTACCTTAATATAATAAACATTAATATATGTTTAAATGAGCTACTAATATAGTGTATAATTTTTGTTTAGTTTTCTCCTCTTTCACATTAATATTATGGAGATACTGAAGGATTCTATTAAATGATGTTTCCAGCTTGGGAGACATTAAAATCTTTATGTAATTAATCCAGAGTACAAAACAGTTATTGAACTTTTTCAGAAAGTTTTAGTTCTACTCTTTTACAATTAACGTACTAACAAAAAAGTTCAACACAAATGAACCTCCTAATAACTTATATCATTAGAAATTTTTAATACAAGTTCTGTTAATATACGTTCTTGCCAAACAATTTTTTTTAAAAGTTCTGATAATAGAAATTTCTACTAGAACATTTTGAATATTAGTTCTGAAATATAAGTTTTCACATACTTATAATAGCTTTGCCCTCTTGAGGAAATTTTCGGAGGAAGGGAATAAACCTCGGGAGACAGCAATATTGTTAAAAAATTAAAAAATCTTTTAATTAGTATGAACCTAATCAGATGAGCATACCGACACTCACAAACAAAAACCAAAGATATAAATAAATAAAAAAAATTGACAAATAGAAAGACAATTACTTTTTTTTTAACATTACATTTTTTATTTCAAAAGAAAAATTGCTTTAATTTTGATAAAATTACGTACAGAATGTTCATTTAAAAATTAGAAAACCTGTATCAGGACGCAATTCCATAAGAATTTTTCACAATTAAGAGAGACTTTAATAATGAGAACTTTTATTATAATCTCACTTAAAAGTTCTATCGAGAACTTTTATAATACAGAACTTTCATATAAAAGTCTGGACCAAAAAATACTTGGAAGGATTTTTATTTAAAATATTCTTAGGATAAAGTTCTCGAAAGAACTTTTACTATAAAGTTTCTGACCTGAAAGTTTTCTTAAGAACTTATAATATAAGATCTAACATTAAAGTTCTTGCATGAACTGTTTCAGAAAATTTTCCTAAGAAAAAGTGTAGGTTAGAGCAAGAATTTTTCAAAATAAAAGTGCATAGTTATTTTGGAGCCCTGAATTCTTCATATAAGTAAGTTACTTTAATCTATTGTGGTGAAAGCAACAGGAATATATAAAAGCAGGGCGCCGAAATAACTGCACTTTTATTTTGAAAAAGTTCTTGTTCTAAATTAAACTTTTTTTTTTATGAACTTTTTTGAAACAGTTCATGCTAGAACTTTTGTTTTAAAACTTTTATTACAAGTTCTTACAAGAACTTTTTTTACCAGAACTTATATAGTTAAAGTTCTTTGAGAACTTTATTGCAAGAAATTTTATAATAAAAGTTCTTTAAGTACTTTTATATACAAGTTCTATATTAAAAGAATACTTGTTAGAGCTTTTTAGTGAGACTATAATACAAGTTCTCGTTATTAAAGTTCCCAATTAAATATGGAAAACACATATGGAATTGTGTCTTGAAAGATTTTCTTATCTTAAAATTCCATATCTTTCGATACACATTCCCTAGATGATTTAATTAAAAATTAAATGTTAAATAAAATGAATAAAAAGACAATTGTTTTTCTATCTGTTCTTTTATTTCAAATTTTATTTATTATCTATGTTTTTGTTAAAAGATTTTTGCAACAATAATGCTATCTCCCGAAGTTTTCTCCACCTCCCGAATATCCCTATCAAGCTTTGCCATAAGTAGGTGAAAACTTATATTTAAGAACCTATATTTAATACTAGGAACTATATACTAGGAACGTCTATTTTATAAAAACTTTTATAAAAAAGTTTTGGCAAGAACTTATATTAACAGAACTTCTATCAAAAACTTTTAATGATATAAGATCGTAAGGAACTTTTTATCAGAAGGTTCTTTTGTGTAGAACTTTTATGTTAATACTTTAATCGTAAACGTTCTTGTGAAAAAGTTCAATAACTGTTTTGAGCCCTGCCAGTATGCTACTTCAACAATTAAGAAACTCAAATGCCATTAATTTTTGTTGTAATATTTGCTGATTTACTTTTACTATCAATGTTCTTTATACTCCACTGTTTTTAAATCTTCTTAAGCAGAAATGAATACGGGTATTTTTTGTTGGAATTATGATACTCAATCAGAGCTTACCTTTGAAATTGAATTGTCTGATAAAATAATTAGAATTTTTAAATTTAGGATTTCTTCACGTATGAAGTTTTCCTCAACTCAATTCCTCCTTAAGCCTCTCTCTCCATTTCTTCCTATCCATTTCCTCCTCATTCATCAATCCATGGCCCACCATGCTTTCATCTACTTTATTTTTCCACTATATTCGGGGCTTTCCTCTTTTTCTTTTACCCTCTGCCTCCCATTCCATCATCAATTTCGGTATTCGACTTGAATCTATCCGTTTTAAGTGACCATACCATCTTAATCTTCTTTCTTTGATCAATTCTAAGATGTTTCTTTTTACTTCCATTCCTTATCTGATTTCGGTGTTTCTGACATGCTCCATCCTAGAAACTCTGGCAGACATCCTCCTCCAGAAATTCATCTCCACTGTCAAAAGTCGTTTTTCCTGTACTCTATTGAGGGTCCAAGTCTCAGAGCCATACAGCATTATACTTTGGACAAGTATTATGTATTAACTCTTCCTCTTATTAAGGATATTGCCGCTCCAGAGTAGAGAATTTAACAAGCTAATAACCTTTCTACCACTGCTGATTATTTTATTCACCTCAATGTTTGTGGTCCCGTTGCTTTCCAATATTGAACCAAGGTAGCAAAAATGTTCCACTCGGTCGAGATTCACAATTACTGGGTCGCTCACTTCATTCATCTTTGTGCACATGTACTTTGTTTTTTTTATAATTTATGTTGAAGCCCCAGTGTTTGTATTGGTCCTGTACTTTCTTAAACAGATAGTTTGCATCATCTTCATCTTGTGTGATGATTACCTGATCATCAGCAACTAACAGATGATATAAGTACTGTTTCTTCTGATACTCTAAAACATCATTGTGCATTATTTCTAATACTGGAATATATATTTTAGCTACACACAATTCCTCTATGATTTGGTATTACGAAGTTCTTCAAAAATCACTAACTTGATATAATGAATTAAACATATTGCCAGCCTGCTCCTGGAGTACAACTTACAAGATAATCAAGGGTTAAAACAACCTGTTACACTAAGCTTTAGCATCATTATAGCTACAGGTCTCTAATAACCAGAATAGGAGGATGTACCCTCTGTTGTGAACGATGCATTAATGTCATCAACTTTGGTGACTATTACCAATGTATTGAAAAAAATAAATTTTACGTCTGATCAAATTTTCATCGGTTTTCGAACATTTTTTACCAGTTTAGGTTAATAGTAATACTTATATATAAAGATTGTTAGTTTTCTCGGTTTATTTCACAAAAAAATAAATTTTCAAAACAATTGTTTTGATTGTTTCGATTGTTTTGGTTTATTATTCAATAACAACCTTAGTTGTCGACCAAGAAAAAAATCAATTAATCTACCCCCTTCCCCCCTAAAAAATTGAAGTTTTATGCTTCAAGCTACGTAGAATACAAAAATCGAATAAAAATAAATCGATTTTTTCTTTAATTTGAAATTTAAAATCGATATGCGAAATACGAATATCAACTTTGTTTCTTCCTAAAAAACTATGCTATCCCACTTTATAACGTTGAACAGTGGTTTGAACTCCTCACCATGGTGCGAAAAATCCTGCCGTGCTTGTTATTCGAAGTTGCTACACCGATTGAGATTTAATTAATTTTGTTAGATTCTAGTTTGCACCTATTTACGAAGGTAAATATTTAATTTCATGGATTTTACTTATGAATTTAATTATTTATAATCATGATGGATAATAATTATATTTATTTAACTAATTTTATAAATAATCATATTGTTTATTTAAAACATTTAATTGCTGAAGTAAATAGGTAATTTTATGGTTTTTAATTATGAATATATTTATTAAACTTATTTTTATACAATTAAATAATAATAATAAATAACTAAATTAAATAATGTTTGTTTTAAATGATCTTTATAATGTACAGCACGTAATTAAAAATATTTTAATAATTAATTTAATTAAATTATTTTTACACAATTAAGTAATCATGATTATTAATAATTAAAAACCATAAAATTACCAATTTACTATCGCAATTAAATTTATTAAATAAACAATTTGTTTATTTATAAAGATTAGTTAAATAAATACAATTATTAATGGATAAGCCAAATATATCTATAATAATAATTAGTTATACTTATAATAATAATTATTTATACCTATAACCATAATAATTATTTATACCTGTAATAATAATTATTTATACCTATAATAATAATTAGTTATATTAAAATTATATTAGTTATAATAATTATAATTTACAACGATTACATTTTTATAATAATAATTTTTTTTAAAAATGGTTCAATAGATTTTTACAATTTAGATAAAAAATTAAGCTAACCTAACAGTTTTTTAAAAAAATAAGTCTCTTTCTACAGTAATAAAGAGGAGATTAGGCGTAAAACCTTGGCTTGCAGTAGATCTAAATAGATTTTCAACTATTTTAAGTTTAGAAAGCACTCTTTAAAAAAAAAACTGAATTAAAAAAAGTTTTTTGGGGCGCCCTCGGGGCGATCGAGTGAACACAAATTTTTTTTAACAATTTAAGTTTGAATCTGATCTATAATAAAAAATAAAAATAAAAAGAATATATATATATATATATATATATATATATATATATATATATATATAAAATATATAAATAATATATAAATATATATATATATATATATATATATATATATATATATATATATATATATATGTTATAAATAAAAAAAATAAAATATTATAAAAAATATAATATAATAAAAAATATACTTTGTTGACTGCATCTGATTATTTATTTCATCATAATAACATCACAGTCGATCAAGCAACATCAATATATATATATATATATATATATATATTTATTTATTATACAAACCGACGTTTCGGGTCAATCATGAGAGCTATCATCAGGAATATTTTAGATCAAAGTGGTGACAGAACTCACCCCTGGTTAGTTATCAACCACTTGATAACCACCCACCATTGGTTCTGTCACCACTTCGAAATAAAATAGCCCTGATGATGGCACACATGATTGAGCCGAAACGTCGGCTTGTATAATAAAAAATATACTTTGTTGACTGCATCCTGAATGCATTGTTCGAATCTAAACTTGCATGGACATGCAGACTGCTTGAGGTAATTCATATGGGGTGCATGCAATGGCTGATGGCATCATGCTGTGTTTCAATATTCTTGTCTCGTAACTAATTGAGTATTCCGTTTACTTTCTGTAATATTTTCACTTTCTTCTGGAGGTTGGGAGATCGGATGTATGTGTTGAACGTGTATGGATGTAACGACGATGTACGTTCTAGAGGATGTCTTCAAGGAGAAACGTTTTATTGAATGTTTTTCAAAACAGGGTTAGGTTTCTGACCATTTGGAAAAGAAATTGAAAGATTTTCAGCCATTATATTAAAAATATACAACGAATAGGCATAACTTG
This sequence comes from Rhaphigaster nebulosa, assembly GCA_948150685.1. Taxonomy (NCBI): domain Eukaryota; kingdom Metazoa; phylum Arthropoda; class Insecta; order Hemiptera; family Pentatomidae; genus Rhaphigaster; species Rhaphigaster nebulosa. Next base: position 13,177,945 of record OX411310.1, read on the forward strand.
GTTTATCTTTATCATTGTGCCTCTAGAATAATGAGTTTTTAATGTGATAACAACTATTATATGTTAAAATAATATAATACAGCCAAACTTCTGTATATCAAACTTCCATATATCGAAAATCTCTATATATCGAACTTTTTTTAGGAACGTTGAATTTTTATATGAAAAAAAATATTCTGTATATGGACTAAAATTTCTATATATCTAACAAAAAATTCCAATTTAAAAAAATATAAAATGCGATTGTCATCAAAAAGTGCCCTAGTTTACGTGCATAAGAATTGGTAATAATTAAATAAGAAAAAAAAATGTTCCACCGGTTTGCAAAGCAATGGAAATTCGGAGATCTTGTTTCAGAAGAAGCACAGGAGTACCTAAATTCTCTGAATCTCTTTCCCAACATAGAGTGAAATTTTCATTTTAAATTCAGTTTAACTTTGCCTTTATTGTTGTGAATATTGCTCCTAAACATGACTTCGGTGATTAATCATACACAAATAGACATTAAGTGAACAAGATATTCTATAGGACGATTGGGAAAACAAGAAGAGATCGAGTTCGCAATGAAAGGATTCGTCAGAAACTGCAGATAGCCCCACTGAAAGAGCTTCTAGAAACTTGTCAGCTAAAGTGGCCATGTTATCAGGATGGACGACCACAGAGATCCTCTAAAGACCATGGAATATGTCCCAGATGGCAGAAGACCTAGGGGTCACCCTAGGATGTCCTATCTCGACAACATTGAACGACTCTGTAGGGCAAGGGGGAAGGACCTCCGAGGCGAGGAACCTAGAAATAGGGAAGAATGGAATTCCTGGCTGAATGCTCCTCTACGCTGAAAGGCACTAAAGAAGAAGAAGAAGCGCGAAAACAAAAATAAATTAATTTGTATTAATGTTTGCATATTTTAAATACCTGTCCTTTTTAAAATTATTAATGTAAATTTGTAAAAAATCTGCAATCACAGGTATAATTTATACAATTTTTCAAATAAGCGCTATTGATCGTTCAATTTGGTTTTTCTTTAACCCCAAAAATTGCCTTTGGTACTCCTTTAACCCTAAAAAATAAAGGTATTGTTTTTAGCCTGAAAAGAATGATAAATTTCAATCTTTCTATATATCGAACTTTTTTCAAGAAACCTTTATGTTCGATAGATAGAGATTCCACTGTTTTTAAATAGTAAAAAAATGTTTTAGCCAATGACTTACTGCAACTGAATTTACCTCAAAAGTAAAATAACACACGTATATTATTTAATGTTGGACTTTTTTTGTCTGCTTTTCAAGGGATAACAGCTGAACTAATTTCGACGAAACTTTTTTCTGTTGTTATATTAAGATATATCAACCTGCTACGCGCCATCTTAAAATAAAATAGTGGAGGATCAAAAACCCAGGTGTTTTTTTCGCTTTTTAATTGAAAATAGATAGTGACCAGTGAATCCATCAGATCTAGTCGGGAGGGACATCAAGTTATGTAAAATGTAAATATTGGAAGTTAGTCAGCGAGTACAGATCTAGCCGGGAGGAACTTTAAGTTGTGTAAGATGTAAACATTAAGACGGTTGTGGAAAATGTAAACGTTGTTAAGGCCATGTTAACATTGGAAGGTTACTGTCTATAAAGTATGTACCTGATCCTTCAAATGGTCATCATCATATTCTTTCCCTCTCTACCGCTGCGCAGTGTGGGGATGCCTTCTATAGAGCTTGACCCAAGTGTCCCTTTCTTGAACCAATTCTCTCCTCCTGCTGCAGTCCAGCCCTCGCTTCCTGAACGCCTCCGGCACGCCTTCTTCCCACGTGATCCGTGGTCTTCCTCTTGGTCTTCTTCCGTCTACTCTCGTCTCATACGTTATCTTGGCCGTTATCTCCGTGCTCATTCTCAGGAGGTGCCCAAACCGTCTTAATTTATTTTCTTCAAGAGTGGTTTCTACCGGCTCTACCTCAAGGTTCGATCTTATTGTAGTGTTGCGGATCCTATCACTTCTGGTCCTTCCTTCAACCTTTCTTAGGTATCTCATTTCCATTGTCTGGATCTGTCCTTCAAATGGTGAGGGGGATTATCGTTGGGAAGAGTGTATAAACAAAATGGCAGCAAAGAAAATGTATGGGATCGGAAAACCCCGTTGGGCACACTCAGCCTCTATATGGTGGGTACTGGTTTCCTGATGCCCCAGAGGAACGGGCACTCAATCTTAGAAACTTTTTGCTTACGACTTTTAAAATCATAATATACGTTAGTTATGCTATACGTAATAACTACATTATTCATAAAAAATCAATAATAATTTATTTATTTATTTTTGGAGCTAACTAACTCTTCCGGCGTTATGGTCCATGAAGAGCCTTGGCCTTCTCAACAATTCTTCTCAATTCAGACCGGTCTTCTGCGCCTCTTCTCCATGTACGCACACCCAGGAATCTAAGGTCGGCCTCTACATCGTCCAGCCATCGTAGTTTAGGCCTACCTCTTCCTCTTTCTCCATTTGGTCGCCCTGCCATAACCCGCTTTGGGAGCCATTTTGATTCATACGATGTGCATGACCCGACCATCTTATTCTTCCTTTTTTAATACAAGAAACTATATCTGGCTCCCCATATAGGTCCTTAAGTCCTGTGTTAGTTGTTATGCGGAAACAATTTCTTTCTTTGGCCTGGCCATATATTCTTCTTTGTATCTTTCTCTCCCATGTACTCAGTAAACTCTGTTTGGTTAGGGTCCATCCCTCACTACCCAACATTACAACTGGACGAAGAATCGTCCTATATACCCTTATTTAGAGGTTTCGGGGTATATCTCGATTTTGAAAAACTTTCCTTATCAACCAATAACATTTTTTTCATTGTCAATTCTTGCCTTTATCTCATCTTCCATTTTGTTATCTCAGAGATACTTAAATTTTTCAAAACCCTCATATTCATAACATAGTTATGCTATAAGTAATACCGACATTATTTATTAAATATCAATAATAATTAATTTATTTGTTTTTGGAGCTATCCCCGTACAAATAAAATTAGCCAGTACAGTAAATGTCATACGGGCCCTGAATCACAGGGTATACTGATATACAAACAAAGCTTTTAAATAATAAAATACTTATTTTAAAGTTAACAAACATTAATATATAGTTAAACTACAAATCATTTGTAAAAGAAAGGTATTCAGATTTTAGTTTGAGATTTTGGATAACATATGCATATAACAATTTAAGACCCATTTATGTGGGTGTTGCCAGAATTTTATTTAAAAGATCTGGGTTTATGTTATTCAAATGTGACATATATCGGGTTCTGTAATCTTGGAACGCGGTGCAACTTGATCAGAAATGATAGCAATCCTCCAATGCCTTTCCATCACAGGCTGGACAAGGTTTCTGAGGGACGATAGTATATTTTTGTGAATTGGCATTAAAGGTGATAGCGCATGTATTGGGAAGTCTCAATTGAGCTATAATTCTCAGATAAGCTATGTGCTAGCTCTGTCCAAAATCCATTTTAATGAAAACCCTATCGTACCAGAGGTTATAATAATATAATAATAATAAAAGGCTTAGCGAACCCGGAGGTTCGATGCCGATACCACTAATCGCTGTCTACAAATCTCGGTCCACCGACTACCTTTCAAACCCAAATTCCTTAGATCACTCTTAATACTATCCTCCTACATACGTTTCGGTCTACCCCTCGGACGTTTACCAGTCAGCTCAGCGTTTATTAACTTTTTAGGAATTCGTTCGTTACTGAGCCCAACAACTTTGCAAGCCCATTTCAACCGTCGCGATGATATCACTTCGATTATATTAACAGGGTGCATGCTCCGTAATTCCGCGTTGTGTAATCTCCTAAACTCTCCAGTTGACTCATCCTTTTTCGGACCAAATATTTTACGCAGTACCTTATTCTCGAATACCTTAAGGCGTTGTTCGTCCTTCAAGGTTAGCGGCCACGTTTCACACCCATAGAGAACTGTAGGCAAGATAATAGTTTTGTATATTCTAAGTTTTAAGTTTCTGGACAAAATGCGCGACCTAAGTAATGTTGACACCGAAAAATAACAAGCATTTCCCGCCTTTAACCGCGCCTTTATTTCCTCTTGAATTTCGTTTTTTCAAGTAATCACAGACCCCAAATACTTAAATTTCTCAACGTGTTCAATCCTATTTTCTCCTATATCTATATCCTCAAAATCTCCTCTGTTTCTATTGCTAACCATATATTTCGTCTTATCCGTATTTATTTTGAGGCCAACCTCTTTCCCAGCTGTCATCAACGCTGCTGTATTCAGTTTTATAGTTTCCGCGTCCTCACTTAATAATACCAAATCATCCGCAAACCCCAGCACGGATATTCTACCACCCAGATCTAAACCCCTTTCGGTAAGCATTACCTTTCTAATGACATATTCTAATGCTAAATTAAATAGGATAGGTGAAAGGGAATCGCCTTGTTTTAACCCCGAGCGAACTTCAAATTTCTCCGAAAAATAATTACCTATTCTAACTTTATTGAATGTTTCGGTCATGCACATCCCTACTAGATTTACTAACTTCTTCGGTATTCCCTGCTCAATCAAAATGTTATACAGTCTCCGGCGATCAATGGAATCATAAGCCTTTTTGAAATCCACAAAAAGCTGATGAACTACACCGTTGAATTCTAATTTTTTTTCTAATATTTGCCGTAAGGAAAATATTTGATCGATAGTTGATCGGTTCCGTCTAAAACCACATTGGTAGTCTCCTATAATTTCCTCGGCATATTCCGTGATTCGACTAGTTAGGATCAACGAGAATATTTTATAACATACCGGGAGGAGTGATATTCCGCGATAGTTATTACACCCCGTCCTCGGACCTTTTTTGTGAATCGGAATAAGTATAGATTCTTTCCATTCTTCGGGCATTTTTTCATTTTCCCAGATCTTTTTAACCAAAAAATGTATTTTAGAAACTCCAGCTTCACCGCACGCTTTTATTATTTCACTGGAAATGTTGTCGATTCCCGCTGCTTTATGAGATTTTAATTTTCCGATGGCTATTTCGACTTCCTCCTTACTCGGTTCTTCAATTAACGGTTCAGCACTCTGATATTCAGAAGGAGGAGATTGATTATTATTTCCCGAATTCAAAATACTTTCAAAGTGTTTTTTAAATTTATTCACAATGTCCCCCGGATCGGCCAAGATATTGTTATTTTCATCTCTAATTCCATTCATTGCTGGTTCAAACTGTTTACGCGATCTGCTTATACCCTTGTACATGTCTCTTACGTTGTTTTCAATTCTATTAGTTTCTATCTCTATTATTTTGTTTTTAAGATATTCTCGTTTTTTATTTTTGAGGAATTTGGACGTTTCATTCATCAAGGCCCGGAAATTAGCAACATTGTTATCGCTTGGATTATTCAAAGCTTTTAGTTTCGCGGCTCTTCTTTTTTCGCACAAGTTTAGACAATCATTATCGAACCACGGTTTATTCTTTTTATTGTCCCTTTTTCCAAGACACAGATTACTTACCTCTTTAATATTATCCCTAATTCCGATTCATAGCTTGTCTACATCTTCGCGATCCTCATCTAAAGATTCCAAGGCTTCAAACCTATTCTTGATTTCTACCGCGAATTGATTTCTAATTGAAGGGTTTTTCAATTTATCTAGATCAAAATTTTCGGAACAAATACGGCTTTCTTTCCTTTTTTTTATATTAAGTTTTTGTCGAAGTTTCGCGATTACTAATTCATGATCTGACCCACATTCTGCCCCACGATAAGACCTCACGTTAATTATACTATTTTGCCATCTTTGTTGTATCAAAACATGATCAATTTGATTGCGTTTTTGTGAATCCACGAAATGTCCACGATGTCCACGTATACTTATGAATATCCCTATGTTTAAACGTAGTACTTTTGATTGTTAGGTTTTTCGAGATAGCAAAGTTTATTAGACGGATCCCATTATCATTGCTATGTTCGTGCAAACTTTCTTTACCGATCGTCGGATAGTATACTTCTTCACTTCCCACCTTTGCGTTTGCGTCCCCTAATATTATTTTCATGCAGTTTCGAGGTAGTTTATCATATACCCACTCTAGTTTATCATAAAATTCGCATTTAACTTCATCATCACTGTCTTCGGTAGGGGAATGTATGTTTATCAGCGCGATTTTAAACCACCGCCCCTGAAATATGGCCACAGATATCCTATCACTAAAAAATTTTACGTCCCTCAATGCGGAGAGCAATCTATTCCTTATTAGAAATCCAGTACCTAAACAATAATTACCGCTCCCACCGTACCAAATAGAATAGTTCCCTTCTGTTAACGAACCCTCCCCTGGCCACCGAACCTCTTGCAGTGCCACGATATCTACATTGTATCTCTTAACCTCGTTTGCCACCGATTTTAACCCACCCGCTGTATTCAAACTTCTTACGTTCCACGTCCCTATACCTAAATCTCTAATTTTCAACTTGCGCCATGAATCCCCTGAAGCAGTCCCCACCCGGAGACCCGAACGGGGGACTAGTTTACTTCCGGATAATGAGCGTTTTACCTCAGAGAGATCCATGACTTTTTGTGGTATTTTGTGAACTAAAAATATGTGAGTAGGGCGTTCAAACCTACGTCACACCCTCCAGCAAGCCTGGAGGGGCGCTCTCATTGTTGGTCAGCGAGTCCATCGGACTTAGCCGGGAGGAACTTCCAAGGAATTTCCACCGACCATCCACACATCCGCCACCCGTGGGACGCTCCCCTACGCGGTAATGAGATCCGCGCGAGGGAAGCGTACAACCAGAGGGAAGCGTACAACCAGAGGTTATATTAAGCAAAAATTGTACCTCGTTTGTATATTCTCTAATTCTCCAATGTTGTTGGTGGCCCTTAGAGGATAAAAGTTAACATCATAGATACAAATAGTTTCTGCATGGCGTCCCATGAAACCATTTTAGCTTTCACACAGATACATTGTACTGTCCCAATGCTTTTAATAACTACATGTCTCATCGTCCCGTTGAAGATTTGAAGCGATGAACTGAATGTGATACTTATATTCCGGTACTCCTCAATATTTCCATTGAAAAGTACATTTTTACCTTTCTTGGGCCTACTCTGGTAAATTTTTAACAATTGTGTTTTAGATAGATTTACTATTATGCAATTTGACGTGCAGCATGTATTCAAAATGTTTTATTTCGATAGAACCTAAACAACATCATCCGCATTAATGAGGCTCATAGTTTTATCAAATGGACTTAACTTTATTCCTTGCTATCATACCACCTAAAGAAGGTGTCAAAATATGCTATAAATAAGGAAAATGAAAGGGGGCTTAATATCTCTCCTTGGAGAACACCCTCAGTGATGGCTATTACATTACTCAAGTGATTTATGCATTACACTCGCTTGGTTGCGTTATCAATCAAGTCCTTTAGCAGCCTGAGGAGTTTTCCAGTTATTCCTATCGAAAAAAACTTGCACCAGAGGAACGGACACCCAAGACAGTTCACCAGAAGGCTTTCCGATAAAACCACTGTTAGAAACCTCTTAAGTCATAACATAATTATGCTATAATTAGTATGTACATTATTTATAATCCTTACAATAATAAATCAATATTCTACTACATAAAAAGTACTAAAAATGAAAAACGGTTTATAAATGACAAAATCGTTTCTGGTGTCTCTCGAGTAACACTATGAACTGCGCTCAGTGTTACCATTCCTGTGAGAAGAATGGGTAACCAGCTAGTTTTAAATAAATTAGAAATTTAATTTGATATAATTAATTTAAAGAAATTAAACTTCATAAAAACCAAATCTATACAGGTATCTGGACAATACGCGCGAATAAATTGTAATTCATTTTTCGCCATACCAACCTTGATTTTATTTCATCTTGAATTTCGTTTCCCTTACGAATTTTAAGGCCTTGAAGACGACATTGAAACACTTGAGCATGCTCAAATAATTTCCTAAATAATAAAGATTAAAACCATAATCTGTATGATTTGGAAAATTTTATTATAAATAAAAAAACTTACGACTGAACCAAGATACTTCGAGTGGAGTTAATCGACTTGGCCTATCAATTATGCCAATTATCGACTATCGAACAGACATCGATTATCTGCATTTTTAACGATATTGTCTCAAGAATATTAACATGGTTATTGTTAAATAAATAATTGTTCATTAATATTATTAAATATTGAATTTATTGCAGTAATGAAAAATATACATTTTCGTTTGTATAATACCATAACTTTTCAGAAAATCAGGAGCTTTAGACTTTGTAATATATTTATTTTTATCCGACTACGGCGAAACCACAAGGAGGGTAATGCGTTTTGTTTGACCATTAATAGGTATCAAACGATTTTTTGAGCGAACGGCTCATTAAACTTGAAAATGTTTAATTGATCAAATTGTTCTTTGTGATTTCGTGAATGCTTTAAAACATTTTGAGCTCAAAATACTAAAGAACTGTTGTATTAAATCTGTCCATTTGAAGGTATCTAACGAATTTTTGAGAGAATGGTCGGTGGTATGGTTTTTCAAGTTTGATGGGTCAAATTATGTGTTGTGATCCCGTGAATGATTTGAAACGTTTTGTGATCAAAACACTAAAGAAATTTTGTATTAAATGTGTCTAACCTGTCTGTTTGAGTGTATCTAAGGTTTTTTTGAGAGAATTGCACGACCGATTTTAAAGTTTGATGGCTCGAATTTAGTGAATTACCGTGAAAGTTTTGAAACATCGTAAGCTCAAATAATAATAATATCATTATATTTTAATTATTTTCGGCTTTGTGTGCATTTTTCTTATGATATCATTTGTGATTATCATTCATGATCAACTGGTAATAAATTATAAATAGCCAATACTTGAAAAACAAAAAACGTTAAGATCAAATTTAATTTAATAAAAAATAAAAACTTTGACTACGGAAATAACTATTTTAACTTAAACCCACATTTGCCCTTAGGGAGGAAACGTACTTGCAAATCTATTTAAGTGCATTGGTGGGTTGTAAGTGAAGTTGATCCCCATGAATATTGAATCTTGGTGTAGCAGTCGGATGCCTTCCACTACACGCTGCGGCCCCTTAGAAGTACATTCCGTTACATTCATCTGTGCATTTCCAAATACAGAAAACTCCTTGCATCTGTATATCTAATCATACAGTAAGTAAATTAATGTATTGAGTAAAGAAGAGCCTTAAATTTCTTTTGGGCGTGGAAGGCACACGACTATAACACCAAGTTTCAATATTCATGGGCGTCAACTTCACTAACAACCCACCAATGCGCTTAAGTAGATACGGGGTTGTAAGATATAATAGTTATTTCCGTAGTCGGGGTTTTTATTAAATTAAATTTATTTTTTTTATTTATCAATCGTAGCATATTGTATTTTATTAACGTTTCGGGGCTTTTTTCTCCCATCTTTTGAATGAAATAATCCTTTTATTATATGTATTCCTGTCTCCTTGTTTAATTCCTTTCCTCGTGTTGAAAATCCCAGATTCCTTCTTCGTGGCCTTTCCTCTTTACTTCTTTTAAAACGTTTATTTTAATATAAATGGGACTCAGAGGTCTTGAAGGTATTCCGTCTCTATATACTTCACCCGCAATTTTACAGATATACTAAAGAAAATTGGAGGTAAAATTAGCACTTATATTACCTCTCGTCTTGTCGGTTATCTTAGTGATGTGGTGCCTCTAGTTTATGGTCTGCTGATGTGAGATGTGCTTTCATTAGTCTGCATTTATGCGAGCTTGTTTTTTCTTTTCTGCTGATGCCTGAATTGGCGAAACATTGACTGGTTAGTCATTAGCTTCTATTTGAGAGACCCAAGACACTGCATTTGAAATCTTCCAATCATGCCCTAACAATGATTTTGGGCCTCTTTTTTATGTTTTTTTTTTTACATAAATATAGATTTTTTTAATTACTTCCTTCTAGGAAGTAAAGGAAGTATTGTAATAGCGAATATATTCGGTTTTCAGATTTCAACGGAAATATACATTTTGACCATCCCTGAATCCATTTTGACTAGTTTCGTCGTGGCGTCTGTACGTACATTCGTACGTAAATGCCGTAGAAAGTTAAAATTTTGTATTTAGGATTGTTGTAAAATCTAGTTTTGAAGCTCCTTTATTGGTCACTGCACAATCTTTGGAAGTGGTACTTTACTTGAAGGTCATAATTGATTTTTATCAAAATTATATGTAAATATAAATCAAATCTTCTCAAATTAAGTATTTATAATTTATATATTGATTTAAATAAAATTCTAGATTTTGGTCTAAATTGGGAAACCGGAAGAAGTACTTTACTTGAGGATCATTTTCATCAAAAATTATACTAACACATAATGAAGAACTTCTCAAATTTGATAAATACGACATTTAGATCAATATAAATAATATACTAGATTTTGGTAAAAATTGGTAAACCGAAAGGGGTACTTACTTGAAGGTCATTATAAACTTACATAAAAAATTATATTAAAATTAAATATAGAGATCATATGAATCGGTAATAAAGGTAACAAACGCGATTTTTTTCCATTTTTATTACTTGTTAGCAGTGCTAAAATTGAGTGTAAAATACTAGTTTTTCTCTCCATTTGCGAGATGAACAAGTCTGCTGCAGGAGAATAAGACATTAGTCAAGTGGGGTTTTCCGCTTAAAATGTGGAAACCATTGATTTCCAATGCTTTACCTAGTGACATTGACAGTTCTAATGTTGTCACGGAACACGAAGAAATATCTTGCGAGCTTGTTTTCTACTGAAAGAAAACGACATTTAAAAACGGAATGAGACCTCCAGAAAAAAGAGCTTTTGTGTGTGTAGGTCTGTCTGTATCAATAGATGAACATCGCGACGCTGAGTGTCGTTTTTGAGATACTGCTATCTTCGGAAACTAGTTACCAAATTCAGGATCACTTTTTGAGCCACTGGTTTATAGTTATAGTGGTTTATAGATATTTTTCAAAGAGAAAGTTGAAATCTGGTTATCAAAAGATAGATAGATAGATAGATTGCTTTTTCAAAAAATATAAACTAAGTATTATAAAAATTTTAACGTTTTTAGTTTTATCAAAATATAGTAACTTTAAACTGCGGTTTCACAAAATTATTAAATTGTCACTTGTATCCCTTGGCTTTTCACTACCTCATATATGATAGTTGCTAATACAATGATAATATTAAACTAAACATTTGATTAACCAAAATATTTAAAGAATATATAATACACTAGGATATCACTTCAGTATTAATACTTTTTACAGCAGTATTATAATATTTACAATATATCTTATTGCTCTGAAACAATAAATTTAATTAAATTTATTTTGAATTTAATTAATAACTTAAATGTAGTTTAAAAATTATTTTCAAATATTGTTCGTTTGGAAGAGTACCAAAAAAAAAAGGTTGTTCCCTTTTTTTTTTTTTGCTTAGAAAGCTTCCATGGTCAAATATTTCAGTGAGGAAAAATGTCAAACTTTTAGTTTTAATATAGTAGCGACGCTGAGTGTCATTTTTGAGACACTGCTATTTTCGGAAACTAGTAACCAAATTCAGGATCACTTTTTGAGCCACCAACTTATAGTTTAATAGGCGTACAAGGAAGTCATGTGTAGTCCACATCAGATATTTCTTAATTCATATTTTGTAATTAGCAATACTTGCAGCTTTAGTGCAGTGCGAAAATGGCCCTAGCGATTGAGAAGCCAAAAAAATCCTGTATATATATATATATATATATATATATATATATATATATATATATATATATATATATATATATATATATATATATATATATATATAAAACGCTTTGGCGATGATATACGGACATTGGTATGCCGGGAACTAGGAAGACTAATAATACCGGAGCGAAGCAGACTGTGCGGAGACCCTCGACAGTGTTCGTCAGCGCTCGGGGCCCCTCGTGGTAGTCGACTGTATGACTGTTCTCTCAGTCAGTCGGCCGCTCGCTGCCGTCATGGATGTGTTACCGTTAATGTTCCTCTTGTTCGGGATCGCTCTCGCCGATATCTCCCATCTCGACCGGCTACTCAACAGGCTCGATGGGTCGACGCAGCCTCCCGTCGTAGAGTTGACAACCATTGGACCGCTCCATAGGGTCCGCCACAGCCACCTTCTCCACGAACTGAAGGAGGATTACGACGACGACGAAGAAGAGGACGAGGAAGAATCTCAAGCAGACCACGTTCAGAGGAGCCCGTATTCAACTTCGGTAAGTTATTTCGATATTATCTATAATTATTAACTTGAAAAAGTTTTTAAAAATAATGTAAAAAATAAAATAAGAAAATTATTTTTAAAAACCCGAATCATGTATATCTAAATTACTTGAGGCCAACAAGTATATTAAAAAATAATTACTAATAGTTTTTATTACAGAATCCGATATAACAGTGTGATGAATTTTAAGGGTGGAGCGAAATTAAAAGGATCTGATCTTAATTAATGTATTTCGTGGGAAGTCTTTTATATATTTTTTTTCAAATTAAAGGCTGTGTTGAACTAATTACATTATTACATATATTTTTTTTTTTTTTACAAATGGTCACATATTTCATTAAAGTTTCCGGGCTTCGATTATATGCCCATTTTTTTTTTTTACTCCTCTCGTCAAATGATCCATATTAATCTCATCGAATATTAAATAAGTTGATAGAGACATTTAAAAAGATTTGAGGATTTTACTTTTTTCAATATTTATCTTGTATATATAATCTAAGAATTACTTCATTCTGAAGATGGAAAAACCCCACAAAAAAGCCCCGAAACGTTAACGAAATATTTGAGCTTTTTTAAATAAAAAATAAATATACAATAAAGGAATTATTATTTCACAATTGCATTCAACTTGAAAAAAGGATCTAATAAAATTAAATAAATATTAAATTAAAACTGAAATTATTCAAATTATTATAACGAAAACGCCATAATAACAATAATAAGAGTGCTACATATTACAATATCGAAAATTGGACCGATACAGAATCACTTATCAGCTCTTCTATGGAAATGAAATTAACAGCAGAAGTTATTTGGAAAAGTAAAAAAAAAAAAAAAAATCTTACGATTAGAAAGAACTAGAATTGTAAACAGATTTCTGAATACAATTTATGTGAACAATTAACCTTGACTTAAGTCCTGGTAGGTGAATGAGTATTCCTTGCTATTGCTGAATGGAAGTGTAAAATTCATAAATAACAATAAAATATGTTGTATTCCCACGATCTATAAAATACGTTCATAGTTTATTACTATAATAAATTAATTTTTTTTTAAATTGTTAACAATATCAAAAACCATATAAATAAAATTTAAACGCATTATTCAACTTGTGTGAGTCCTGCCTACTTACTGCCTCTTTAAAAAGTTCATAGATACATTAAACTGTATTTATGAACTTGCGGATGATTCCCGCTGTACAGAAGAGAACTGCTTTCTGTCCTTTATCTGAGAGTCTCTTGTCTTCAAGCGAGTGCTGCTTGATCCAACCACCGTGTGTACATTTATATAGTTAAAGCCTGCATAGTTAGCGAATCTCGCATAATTCTTAATTTTTTTTTTTTTTTTAGAAACTGTATAATGTATATTATCATCGGTTGAGATAGCAATATTAATTACATAATTAATTAAATTTTTAATTATTCTTATTTTGGAATGTATCGTTAATTCCTAGAGTAAGTGATGAGCTAAAATTTAATTCTGCTATAGTCTATACCGAACATTTCTTAGGAAAATCCATTATTTTTGCTGTTTTATTTTTATTTTAATTATTAGTATAAATAAAGTTTATTATATTCTTTTATTTTATTTCAGTCTTAAAATTTGTGACAATGTTTTATCGGACTCTGTATCTTTCAGTAACCTGATATTCTTTTTAGACTGATTCGCAGACTTCCATGATTTATGATTTAGACAATTTATATTTAACAATTTAAAATTATTCCGCAAGTTCTTAAATACAGTTTAAGAGTTGAACCAAGAAAGTGAGAAATTCTGAAATAATAATACGTGATTATTTTTAGCCAATCCGGATTTTCAAAAATATTAAAAAAAATATAATAATTTAAAAATTGTAGGTAATAATATTAAAAAGCATAGTAGCAAAATTGTATAAATAAATTAAAACCTATAAATTTCATTATCACACTACCTGCAGTAGTGGCGTACAAAGAGGAAGGAATTTGGGATATATTCCCCTACCTCCCGAAATTTACGAAAAAAAAATTATTATTTTAAATAATATTTTTGGTAATTTATAACAATTTTCATGCTTATCCTTAAAAATTACTCCCAATTTTGCTATTATACATATTTAGTTGATAGCTTGCCTTCTTATTATTAAATCCACCCCTAAAAAACTTAAATCTTTCCTCTCTCCCAAAAAAATTTCTGTGTACGCTGCCGATCTGCAGGTAGTCGGAAGTATTGAATATCAGGATCTTTAACAAAGTGGTGACCCTCTTAAAAGGCCCAAGAGGTACTTTTCTTGAACTTTGCTAATTTTCGCAAGAAAAGTAAATATTTCAACAGACCTATTTTAATTCATTTCCCCGAATAACAATAAAATTTTGTTTAATTTTATTCTGTATTGTATGGAGTAGGAGTTTATTAGCTTGGCCAAAACTTTATAATTACAAAATATTTTAAAGGATTCTAGCACTGCTTAAGACCAGAGAGACAACTGAGAGTCGAAAGTATCTGGTACTTACGTCATCTATATTCGATTTTTAAACCATTTCCAATTTTATTTTTCGCTGTATCGCAAAGGTGAATCGATAGAGGTTGTGTTTACGTCCCAAAATCATTGAAATCTAAATTTAAAATTTTTTACGCTAAATATTTTTTCAAAAAACGACGTCGATTTATTAGTACATAGTACTATAAATAAAACGACTTTAGATCCATACTTTACTGTATATAGTATATAGTATAGTATAATATAGTATATAGTATATATATATATATATATAGTATATATTTAAATAAATAACGACATTTTTACATTAATGATGAACTTATAAATAGATATAATGTTGGCATGTAGGGAAAAAAATGCGTGATTCGTTTATCTTTTTTTTCTCTAAAGTTATGATGTAATAGTCAATTAAAATACATGAAATGAAATCACTTATCACAATTGAATTTTTGATGATAAAAATGTTGTGAATTCCAAGTAAGACAAGTTTACATTTCAAAAGAATCATATGCATTGTAAAGAATGTCTGAAAAACTAATAGCATCGTTTGAAAACATAATTCCTATCTTTAGTTCTGTTATATGATTAAATATCTTTTGCTTACTAGGATTTTCTTTATAAACACAAAACCGGAACTAAATACCTCTAAACTTAACTCTCAGCCATCATGGTCAGTAAATATCGAATATGCAGCCTAAAAAGGATGGTGGCAAAAATATTTTAAATGCGGAACTGAAATTAACAAAAAATGTCGAGAAAAAAATAAAAATAATATTTATATATATATCTTTATGGAAGATTTTTTTTCGTGGTTATTTGTTAATTAATTTAAGTCCCGCATTTAAGATCTTTTTGTCACCTTCTTTTTAGACTGCATATTCGATATTAATTGAGCATGAGGGCAGAGACTTAATTTTGAAGGTATTTTGTCCTTTTTCTGTATTTCTAAAGAAAAACTTAATAAGCAAAAGTTATTCGTTATATTAAATCTTTTGAAGTTAGAATAATTAATATTAGAATATATTAAATAGGAATAATTGATATCTATGTAACATTAAAAAATGCCAATATTACCAAAATATCAAACATGGTTTCAAATCCATCATCTTCGTAAATTATGTTCAACAGATCCGCTACCGAAGACTTCGTGTGGAAACGTATACTAGCATGGAATTACCTTCCAGAAAAATCCACTATGCTTCTTTAGTCCAGTCAACTGGAGACCAGAACGGGTGTAAAGTTTTTGAGAAGTTCTGAATTTCGACTTCGAATTTTTTCTGGAAGTTTAAGAAGTATAACGAAAAAATATTAATATTTTTGAGCTTTTTTTTTTATTATTCCAAGAAAAATTTGACGGAAGAAAGTTGAAATTGGTTATTATCACTCCAAAAAAAACATAAATGAACAAATTTTCAAAATTTCATCATAGACCTGAACTACTTATAGTGTCACAAACAAAATACTTCAGAATGACCTTATACTCGTACGTTGCAGATTTGGCCCAAAATAGACTTCTATCCTTACATTATTAGCTTTCTAACATATTTAGTTTACTTTATTAGGTTTATAACATAACCTTGCTGCCCAATCGATTTCCGATAATCCTCCGAGTTTCCTGAAAAGGAGATGGCCTCGAAACCGTTTGACAAAAACTGTTACCAATGATGGTTTCTTCAAGAATCCTTCCTGCATTATACTAGGTGATTACAAAAGTCCTTGTGCATGAACACAACCCTTAACTCTGATAATTATTCAATCAGAATATTTTTGTTCCTACTATTTATGTCAATGTTTACTTTGACTAATCCTTTAATTCCTTGTGACTTGAGTTGGCTTTATGGGGTAATTTACATTTTTAAAACGCACGTGCAATGCCGGAAGAAAAAATCGTGATTCGTGGTCTTTTGAGACATTACTGGAAAAAAGGTTTAAGCGCAAAGGCAGCCGCCGAAGAAATTTGTGCCATAGAAGGAGAGTCAATCATCCATCGAAATAATGCCGCGCAACCCAGTTCAGGTCGCCCATCGGTCGTTGATGATGACGTTCTTCTTGAATGTGTGAGCCAGGACCCACATGCAACTACTCGTGATTTATCGGCCGTAGTAGGGACTCAAACCTTTACTGCGAACATCTAGACAGAGTTTATAGAGTTATGAGTGGAAAGTACCCCGCTTTGGTAATCAGAAACCAAGCCATTTTGCAACACGACAATTCCCCTGCACATCGTTCTCGTTTGGCCAAGCAAAAATTATAAGAACTGCAAGGAGTAAACGTTTTGCCTCATCCCGCGTATAGCACAGATATTGCACCATCCGATTATCGTTTGTTTAGATCAATGGCTCATTTTTTAAAAGATGTGAAGAGTTCTTTGTCTCAAAAGCAAAGGAGTGGTACCGGCATCAAATCCGATTTATGGCAGAAAGATGGGTGAAAGTAGTTGAAAACAATGGAATTTACTTTGAAGAATAGTATTCAATAATGATTAAATTATGTAATCGGAAATAAAGCTATTCTAATGCACAAGGACTTTTGTAACAACCTAGTATGACATTGGATATTTGTTGGGCGTCGTTGCTAAATAAAATGCATTGTTCTCTAATAAATAACAGCATTTAGCCAATACATATAACAATCCTGATTTTAATAATAGATCCAGTTAGTACAAATAAAAATACAAAAAATATAATGTTGGCATGATGCTATGCATATGTTACCGAATAGGACTATACAATTCTTTGTTTCCGAGTTATATTATTTTTGAACTATCTATCTTGACTAAGCGAAAATATAATTAGCTTCGTAATCAAAAATTCTGACCATTGATTTTCTTCCTATTCTTAATATTGATTCTGTTTTATTTATGTTTTTTGATTCGTCACTTTATGATACAAAAATGCATATATAGCATTCGATCATAAGTTGTTTTCAGTCTGGCAATCTGAAATAAAAAATAATATAAGGTCAATTATGTGCAGAAATTTCAAAATTGTTTTTATTTATCAAGATAAACACCGACCGTCGAGATAAATAGATCTGTCTAGACGAAATGAAAATTTATAAGGGTTTGTAAAGAGCGATTGAGAGCAAGTCACACACGTTGAATATTTAGCGATTTAATCTGATACATTATTGATTACTTCCAGCCTCTATGGGACAACATGCCATTCATGTCGGATAGTTTTGGATTTAGAAGACAAATATAGTCATCAGGACCGATAAAAGAGAAAGTATCTTGGATTTTAAGGCGTTTCTTAAAGTCTGTGCTGAAATATTCGAAAATGTTTAATAAGAAATGAATTTAAGAGCTTATCTAACAGAATCCACATGTCCAATGATAATTAAATTTTAAGGACCTTTTCTTATCCAACAACTTTATAAAACGAATAAAAGGCTTAGCGAATCTGAAGTTTCGATGCCAATCTCCCAACAACGTTTCGGTACAGCAGTTAGACGTTTACCCGCCGGTTGAGCGCTAAATACCCTTTCAGTGATTCGCTTCTTATTCATCCTGACGACTTTACATGCTTATTTCAGTTGCTACTATCAATAATTTGGCGCCCAGCAACTTACACGAATATAATTTCGTAAAACATAGAAGTTGCCGTGCCATATAGAAACTTCTTATTACATACAGTGATATTAAGAATTAATTATAACTATATAACTTACAAGAAAACTAATATCTTAAATTGTTGTAAACGAAGAAACGAATTAATGTCTCATTTGAATTTTTTTTTTTTCAATATTCTTCTGATTTCAATAGATAACATATAATCTGACACGACTGTCGATTTGTTTACATTGGACACAGACCATCCTAGGAAACAAATATTAGTTTTGAAACGATTATCATTGGACAAGATTAACGTAAACAAGATATTATTTTTTATAAGATACCAAGAAAACGGGACAAAATGGAGTTTTAATCAGATATTTTATGTTATAAAACTTTAGTAACACAAAACTAGTTCAGTAATATTTGGAAAGAAAACTTTGAAAAGTTACATGAAACTTCTCTGCTTACTTTATTATTGCTAAGGTGTCCATTTCCGTATTCTGATACCAACACTTGCATCTCTGTATTTTATAAATGTGTTGAAAACATTTAAATTTCGTATTTAAACTGATTTTTAATAATTAATTGATGATTATTAGACATTTTATTAATGGATGGTAACGGTTAATTCGTTTAAATTGGATTCATAATAACCTGATCTCCTTAAGATGCTATGCGATGGTGAAACGTATACCATTTTTTAATGAAGGTAATTCGAAGTACTTAGGTAACATCAGGGATGGAACTAGGATTTTTGCCAAAAGGGAATCTTAATTTTTCCTTCCGTTTTTTTCATCCCTTCTCCCTCCCTTACGATAAAAGTCAACAGTGTTATAACAGCATTTTAGATAATATATTTCGCAATAAATGGCATCATCTCATAAAATTAACTCATTTTATTGACTTAGTTCAGATAAAAAAAACAAAAAAAAACTTAAATTTAAATTTCACTCAAAATTTGCCGCCCGGGGTAAATTGGGCAAGCTCCATTTTTCTCCGCTCCTCAATCAGTTTCAGCCACACGACTTGATAGTAATAATATTTGGTCTCTGTTAAAATCATTATAAACAATAATATAACTTCTTTTTCATATTTGAGTTATTATAATTATAGGTTTTCATTTTCATTGGACGGTATCGGATTTTTTTCTGCATTGGTAAATATGTTGAAGCAATATGATTTATATAGTAGTTTCTTGCCATTGCAGTTTTGTTAGAAGGTCAACTATTGTACAGATCTTGTTTTTTTTTTAGTATTAATTATTCCAAAGAGAGATGGATCGACTTGAGGAATAAATCCGACTTGAATAAATGCAGAACTGGAATACTTGTAGCAGGATACGGAAAACAATAACATAAATAATTGATGCTAAGTTATAAGACTCACATATAAGGTATTGAAAAAATAGCTGATCTAGAATTAAAATTAATAAATTATAGAATGATTGAAAAGGCTTACTACTTTTTTTTTTTATAGCGTTAGTTCTATAATTTTGAATTGATCCAAAAAATTTAACATCTAGACAATTTAAAATTAATAAATGTAGTAATAATGCTACAACTTGGTGGGGGTATTAGAAAAGGGTTTTTATTATTAGCCCTTCACTTACTTCGAAGTCACGTTTCTTCTCGCCCCAATGATAGGTCACCTACTTCTATCAATCTTAGTATATCGTGAGGGTTCTGAATCGAGTTCCTCACTGTATAGGAAGCAAATTAAATTTATTTTTAACTATAAAAGAATGATATTTGGATATTTCGAACCTGTATGCCTGTATAGTTGCAATGTTATAGCAAATTTGACGCTGAATACAAATATCCGTATAATTATGACAGAGGCTTTAGTCCGGAGCTAAGGCAAAAACTTCAATAAAAGACTGGTATACCAGGAGCCCGTTTTGAAAAAAATTGACAGCCTTATTAATTTCGAGCCAAAACGTTTTAATGAGCTTCATAAAACCAAGTCATTTAATTATAGGCAAAATTATAATAAAATTTGCCATTAATTAAAGTATGGCCAGCATTCATGTCTAAGTTTTCCAATGTGTCCTTCCAGCTCTCAAATTTTGGATGAGAAACGAAATTCAGGAGGGCATAAAAGCAAGTTTTTAGGTACTATAAGTCTCGTTATTTCGTTTTCGTATTCTTTCTTATTTCGTGCATACTGTCTAAATTCTGAAAATGAATTTAAGAATATGATGAGAAGTAATTGCAAATTGAAAAATATAAAATGATCAATTAATTAGCAACAGATTTGTTTTGTTTTTTTGTTTTTTTTTAAGCCTATATATATGTTTAATCACAAAGTTGTTGAAAGTGCAAATTTTATAGTTTCGAGTAAAAAAACATTGCAAATTATTACAGAATGGTTTATTATTTCCGAATACTTATATTTAAAAAATATCTGGTCTCTCCATTCTCACGATTTTCCTTATCGCGCAATTAAATGGGGGAAAAAAAAGGAGAAGTCCAAGATGCAGTAAGAACTGGCAGGATGGATCCAAGGAAAGATGAAGTGGAGAGATATGCGAGGAAGCTGGAAGTTCGCGATTGTAAGAAACAGGAAGAAATGGGAAAGGATAACTAAGGAGGCCAATGGTCACGCTGACCTGTAGCGCCGGGGAGTTAGTTTACAAAGTTCAAAACGCTATATCTCAGCTTATAATGATTCGATTTTGATGATTATTTTTGTTTAAAGGGAATTGAGATGACCTGTGACTTTGATGTAAAATCTCAAAAAAATTGGTGAAATAGTCTCGGAGAAAAGTCGCGGACGGACGGATTTGTTATTTTATTTTATTTGATATTTCGATTCTACGTATCTTGAAATGAAAGACCTCAAATTTTGAGAGGACGCTAATTTTTTCTTTGGTCAGTTTGCAATTTCTTTTATATTAATTCTGCTTGGTATTTTGTATATTTGGCTACATTGATGTCATTATAATAATAGTTGCAAACATATATGTATTATTATTATTATTATATAAAGATTAGACATTTTCCAACAACTTTCAACTCTAAGTGCTGTAAAACAGTACTTCAAATATTTGTTAAGTTGAGCATCGATGTAATAAAATCCATTATATAATCATAAAACCTAACTCTCGATAAAAAAAATTTCATTGAGCTGCGCATCGGGCCAATAAAATTACTGAATAATTATTTGTTTTCGTTGGTATTGATGATTAAATAATTAATCTAGGCAAGTATTCTTTGAATTTATTCATCTAAAGTTGAATACGAAGTTCGAACGGGACGGAATGGCATCCAGTGATATTGGAATCACCGTGACCAGTTTTATGATCCAGGAACAGCGACCTCTCGTATAAGTCGTAAAAACTATCGTTATAAATACTTCATAATTTATTAACAGGGTGTTTCTAAGCTATTTATATAGTTATTTATAAGCTGCACATTTCGAAAAAAGTATTAAATACTTTTTTTTATTAATATAGGAGTAAGTTTTGTGGACCGTAATATAATTATTATACATGATATAATAAACATTATATATGAGTAAATAACAAGTTATTTTAATTTCAATTAATTTTTACATTGTTATTATTTTCATTTGTCACTTGTCTACAATTTTAACATCATTGTAATTCTTTACAAAACTTACAATATCTTAATTATCTCGATATGCTTTACATACTTCCAAATCTTCATACTAGTAATCATTTCAATTAATAGAGTTAATATATTTTATTATATCATGTATAATGTACTTTATTGTTTCATGTAATTCATAATCTTTTCTTCACTCTTTTCACTTTACTTCAATATTTCATTTTCATTATTTACAATTATATTGGCATCTTTTTCTTTTTATACTTTATATATTTTTATCTTGCTTGTCATTTCTGTTTTTTACCATTTTTTTACTGTTACTGTAACTGTCTCTGTCTTTTTTTTTATGCTGTTATTTTGTTTTTTTCTTTTAGTCCTGATGATGGCCTAAGACTTAGGCCGAAACGTTAGCGCAAAATAAATAAGTCATACTTATTTGTGCCTTAGGCTTTGACCGCACTCCCCGACCAACTTCTTCCTTGATATTTATTAATTTTTGTCTATTTTTTAAAAAAAAAAACCTATAAAGAACAGAATTACCTTTGTCTTAGAATTGATTTAAATAAACAGTTTGATGAGTTGTTTTTATTCTTCAATTAAAATATCTGATGTGGACAACACTTGACTTCCTTGTACGCCTATTAAACTATAAATCGGTGGCTCAAAAAGTGATCCCGAATTTGGTTACTAGTTTCTGAAGATCGCAGTATCTCAAAAACAACACTCGGCGTCGCGACATCCATCTATTGGCACACACACACACACACACACAAATAGGGAGGAAAACCAGTATTTTACACTAAATTTTAACACTTAAAACAAGTAATAAAAATGTTTAATTGGATTGAAAACCAAATTGCGTTTGTAACCTTTATTACCGAAACATATGATTTATGTATTTAATTTAAATATAATTTTGGATGTAATCTTATTATGACCTTCAAGTAAACTGCCGTTTTCGGCTCACCAATTTTAACCAAAATATAGTAAATACATTCACATCAATATAAAAGTCCCATTTACCAAATTTGAGATGTTTTACATTATATTTTAATATAATTTTTGTTGAAAGTCTAATATGACCTTCAAGTAAAATGCCGCTTCCGGTTTTCCAATTTAGACCAAAATCTAATATGTTATTTAAATCAATATATAAGTTATAAATACCAAATTTGAAAAGTTTTGCAAAGTATTTTAATATAATTTTTGATAGAAATCAATTATGACCTTCAAGTAAAGTACCACTTCCGGTGATTAAGCAGTGACCAAAAACGGAGGTTCACAACTATTTTTTACAAAAATCCTAAATACAAAATTTCAACATTCTACGGCTAATTGTTTTTGAGTTATGCGAAATACGAACGAACGTACGTACAGACGCCACGGCGAAACTTGTCAAAATGGATACAGGGATGGTCAGTATGGATAGTTCCGTTGAAATCTGAAAACCGAAAATTTTCGCGATTACAATACTTCCTTTACTTCGTACAAGGAAGTAAAAATAAAACAAATAAACATATTGTTGTAGTTTTTATACCGATATGTCAAAAATGTCATTAATTTAAATAAAATATTTGCCAATAGTAGTGTAGAAAACTCGATAAGGAATTATCAAAGCTCGATTGAGCGGTATCAACTCATGGGTCAAAGCGATTTTCGATTAATAAAGCTAACGTTGCATTATTTTGTTAGGTTTTAGCCGCGACTATAGTTTTGCCGCACTTATATTTTATCACTGCTCCAAAATAAACTCAACATATAAGCAGATCTGTCCTTTCGCTATCTGAGCATTATAAAAGGATACTTTGAAGGCAGAGAATCGTTAGTTTACGACCAAGTTCTGTTGGGAATTATTCATAGTGAAATTATGAATGGCTCAAGGGAGTTGGGTGACCCCTGCTCTTTCAGAAAAAAAATAAGAAGGAGTTTGATAAGAGATCTCGTTTCTTATCTGAGGTAACTGAATCGGGCGAGGGAAGAGGTGCTACTGGGTTATATCTTTCCCCACGCCTGACTTGTCATTATTTCCTATAGCCAGCAATTTTGCTAATTATTAACCCTTGACATGTTGTATTTAAAAACAACAACAAAATCCTTTAAAGGAAAACATACATTTTTACTTGTACGAAGTAAATGAAGTATTGGCGTCTGTACGTACGTACGTTCGTGTCTCGCATAACTCAAAAACGGTTAGCTGTAGAAAGTTGAAATTTTTTATTTAGGATTGTTGTAAAATCTAGTTGTGAACCTTCCTTTTTGGTCACTGCTTGATCACCGGAAGTGGTACTTTACTTGAAGGTCATACTTGATTTTCATCAAAAATTGTATTAAAATACTATACAAAACTTCTCAAATTTAGTATTTATAACTTATATTTTGGTTTAAATAACATACTAGATTTTGATTTAAATTGAAAAACCGGAAGTGGTACTTTACTTGAAGGTCATATTAGACTTTCATAAAAAATTATATTAAAATATAATGTAAAACATCTCAAATTTGGTAAATACGACTTTTATATCGATATGAATGTATTTAATATATTTTGGTTAAAATTGGTGAGCCGAAATGGGTACTTTACTTGAAGATCATTATAAGATTACATCCAAAATTATATTTAAATTTATAAATACATACATCATATATGTTTCGGTAATAAATGTTACTAACGCAATTTGGTTTCCAATCCAATTAAACATTTTTATTACTTGTTTTAAGTGTTAAAATTGAGTGTAAAATAGTGGTTTTCCTCCCCATTTGTGTGTATCAATAGATGGAGGGACGCCGAGTGTCGTTTTTGAGATACTGTAATCTTCGGAAACTAGTAACCAAATTCAGAATCACTTTTTGAACCACCGATTTATAGTTTTATAGGCGTACAAGGAAGTCATGTGTTGTCCACATCAGATATTTTTTTTTTGTTTTAATTTAGAAAAGAAATTCTTCACTTTTACAATAAATACACACCTCTCAAATGGCCACAACTCTCATGCCGGGATATACCCAAAAACTACTGAATGGATGATAGACCTACATGCATAATTATTTAAGCAAATTGAAACCATGGATGGGATACCGCTGGGTACTGCCTCTCATCATTTTATCTATTTATTTTTCGTATCTGTTATTATACCAGGCCTGTTATTATAATCTGCTGATTATTGATAATTATAATTAACAGGTGCGGATTAAAAAATAAAAGTGAAAAAAAAAAAACTAATACCCACTTCAAGAAATGGAAAAATAGTTGAACTTCTTCAACTATACGTCCACACGTCAATATTTATTTATTTTTTTCTTAAATTTTCCGTTTATCTGCATGTATTTATTGTATTTTTCCAGGCCTGGCCAACTTTTGAACCTTTTATTTCCCATTTGTATTTATAAAAAAAAAATATTAAATAAACAAAAATTTGCCATTGTTATAATGGGCAAGTGCGACTACGGATTCCAGTTGTATATTATTTATCAACGAACGCAAGACAAATATATCCTTTATAAAGAATCGAGTATTAATTACATTGAATCATAGTCTAACAATAAAATTTATTAATTTTTAATCGTATTTTTCCCTAAAAAAATAGACCATTGCAGTGGGTCGAAGGTCGGCGGTGAGCGGCGGGACTGCGTTTTCTATCCGTTTCATAACCCCTAGTGCAAGATTATGGAAGTTTTGGAGATGTCTGATATATATATATATATGTTTTTCCCCCGCTAAATTTGAGCACCTCCAACGGCTCCCTTTGAGTCAAATGAGCTGAAATTCGATATGCTGGACTTTCTTCCAGGCAGAACGATAACATTTACCTAAAATGTCGGCGTTTTTAAAGTTTTGCGCATCTTTGCAGCTCTACCATATTAGTCTATAGGGCTGAAAATTTGTATGTGAATTAAGTTGGTGTTAGGGAAGTATCTTTTGAGGGTCTCAACTTGGTTACCCCACTCCCCTCGGGTTTTTCGATTTTTTAAAATATTTATGCACCTCTAAAACTCCCCCAATTTGAAAGACAATTAAATTATCTATTAAACTGAAGAAGTTTCATCGAAATCGGACTAGTATTGGCAAAGATATGGCTATTTCAACTCCAGCGGTCCCCGTGGAGTCAAATGGGCTGAAATTCGGTATGAAAGGTTTTCTGTTTGGAAGGTCAGCGGAGAGGCAGAACAATATAATAAAAGTATGGATGAATTTCGGTATGTTAGAGATTTGTCTTTGGGTCTCAATTTTTTTATGGTTCTCCCGTTTTTATAATATTTTTTTTAAGTGACAATACGACTTTAGTGACGGAGTTCTGCTGCTCACGGATTTTTTTATTTGTTTATATTAATATTTTTAAATCGTATGCATTGGCCAGGCCTGAATTTGTCGGATGCGTGTTCAGTATCTCCATTGTTGCATAATAAACTATTAAATATTTTTTGTTTAATTAGGGATTGATAAATTATTTGCCACTTCTATTATTTAGTTTTATTAAAAACTAGTTTCGAATGTTATACATTCATCTTCAGTTCAAGGTTTAAGTAGATTATATCAAATAGAAAAGTTTGTACTGGTTTCTTCTCGCATTGAACTAACAATTATCGCATTTAAATAACAATTGTTAGTTCAGTGCGAGGACAAACCAGTGCAAACTCTTCTATTTGATATAATCTACTTAAACCTTGAACTGAAGATGAATGTATTACATTCGAAACTAGTTTTCGATAAAAACAAAATTATAAAAGTGGCGAATAATTTATCAATCCCTAATTAGATTGATCCTTCTATGCCATCCTGCGGATGTCAACTATTTTTTGTTTGTTATAAAACTAAAATTGATAAATTATAAGTCCAGCACCAAGTATTAATATTACTATTTAATTTTTCCTTCTCAACTTGAAGTGTCATCTTGAGAAAAGAAATTTCGCTATCCCAGTTCCGAAATATTTATCTATCACTGCAAAAATTGACTATTTTTCATCCAACAAGTTGCACTTATTAAGTTGCATTGAGAATATTGCGGTTGGTAATACAGTATCAGGCGCAGACGGGCTTTGAATATTTTTGCAAGGGCTATCAGGTCAGCACTTGCTGCTCTGGCATACCTCGATAGGATCCAGCCCACGGTACTGATTAGTTTCTTCTTAATCTCATCTCTACGCATTTTACGTTTTTCCTTCATAGAATTTCTCTTTAATTAAAAGTGTGCTCTTGAATAAAAACTTTGAGGGTTGTTCGAAAACAACAATGATAATAATAATTATTATATTAAATAAATTAAAAGTGATATTTAATTAATTTTATTGGCTATCAGATCTATTAAATTGTATTCATATTATGTAGGTCGCGCATTTAGTCCAGAAATATAAAAGTTAGAATTTACAAAACTATAGCCATTTCTTTGCCAATACTAGTCCGATTTCGATGAAACTTCTTCAGTTTAATAGATAATTTAATTGTCTTTCATATTGGAGGAGTTTTAGAGGTGCATAAATATTTTAAAAAATCGAAAAACCCGAGGAGAGTGGGGTAACCAAGTTGAGACCCTCAAAATATACTTCCCTAACACCAACTTAATTCACATACAAATTTTCAGCCCTATAGACTAATATGGTAGAGCTGCAGAGATGCGCAAAACTTTAAAAACGCCGACATTTTAGGTAAATGTTATCGTTCTGCCTGGAAGAAAGTCCTATATACCGAATTTCAGCTCATTTGACTCAAAGGGAGCCGCTAGAGGTGCTCAAATGTAGCACACAAAAAAAATATACATCAGACATATCCAAAACTTCCATAATCGTGCTCTAAAGGTCATGAAAAGGATATAAAACGCAGTCCCGCCGCACACCGCCGACCTTCGACACTGCAACAGTCTATTTTTTTCGTGGAAAAATACGATTAAAAATTAATAAATTTTATTGTTAGACTATGATTCAATATAATTAACTCTAGAGTCTTTATAAAGGATATATTTGTCTTGCGTTCGTTGATAAATAATATACAACTGGAATCCGTAGTCGCACTTGCCCATTATAACAATGGCACATGCTAATTTTCATTTATTTAATACTTTTTTTATTAATACAAATGGGAAACAAAAGATTAAAAAGTTGGTCAGGTCTGGAAAAATACAATAAATATATGCAGATAAACGGAAAATTTAAGAAAAAAAAAATAAGGAATTGTCTAAAACATTTGGTCCGAAAAAGGATGAGTCCACAGGAGAATTTTGGGGGTTGCACAATGCGGAATTTCGGAGCATGCATCCTATATAATCGAAGTGATATCATCGCGACAATGTGCGAATGTACGAATGTACAATGTACGAATCCATAAAAAAGGTTAATAAACGCAGAGCCGATTTGTATGCACCCGAGTGGTAGACCGAAGCGTAGGTTGGAGGACTGCGTTAAGGGTGATCTTACGCATATGGGTTTGGACGGTAGTCGGTGGACCGAGGTTTGTAGGCAGCGATTGGCGGTATCGAAACTTCGGGTTCTCTAAGGATTTTATTATAAATATTATATTTACCAGCTGATCCGGCATTGCTTCGGTATTACTGGATTTCAGTATATACACTGAAATTAAACTAGAATTACTTCAACCATTCATAAGTTAACGGTGACACAGACAGACCAAAGGCCAAAAATACTTTTTTATTTTACTCGAAGTGCCTCTGCAAAGCAAAAAACTATCGAAAACATGGCATCGAAAATTTGACCCTATTAAAATATTTTCCTTACCCAAGCAGCGCGCTTTTGTTCTGCAATTCCTCCGATCTGCAGCGGTAGGAAAATAAAAACTGCTGCAATGCTCAATGCGCTGTATCTTTGCTAATAACGGTTTTCCTTTGTAGGGAATTCAATCATCTTTCATATGCGCAGTCGCAACGTCGCAATAACGGTTTTGCTTTGTAGGGAATTCAATCATCTTTCATATGCGCAGTCGCAACATCGCAATAAATTATATTATTGCAAAACCATCTAAGAACTATAGTTAAAATTTGGAAAATATTGGTTTAATATTTTTCGCGGATAGACCTTACAAACGAAAAACGGGCTGCCCTTTCATATGATAGTATGATATTATGTTTTTCAATAGAGTGATAAGTATGCTGTATATAGAATAGTAACCTAAAGTATTTGGGCAGAATTTCTTCAAAATAAATTATTTCTCTCTGAGACGATTTGATGAGTAACGAAATCAATTTTACGAATTTGATCCGTCGAAAGATTATTGTCGGAAAATTTAATGTTTTTTCATTTAATTATTGTTTCTGATATATCGTGACCGCCAGGGTTAATTAACGGATATGAATATATATGCTTTTCACGTGGTCAAAAAAAAAAAATTGTTTTATTTTCAACTTCCCCATTAAGAATACTTTTTTTTTTTTATCTTAGTGTCGTTTTACTTCTCTGAGATTTGTATTTATAAGACTTTATTTTGCAAAATGTTTATCTTTTTTAAATCGCAATAAAAAGTGAGTTCTGCTTACTGGATTTCATATTGTCATATTCTTAAGACTACGCATTATGAATACTGCCGTCCTATGTATAATGGTATAATGACACAGTCAAACAAAAAAATTTTAAATACAAAGAAATCTCAGAATTTTTTCAACTTCTTCAATAAACACAGTGTTATCAGTAAAGCGCTGCTCTTTCTAAAAACCTTATCATGCCTCGGGAAAAAAAAAACACTTTCAAGTTACCGGTTCTTTTATCTAACCTGATATAAATCTTGATTAAGATATCATTTATTTATTTTATATTTTATTTTATTGAAAAAAGAGTATTTGTCATTCAACAAGCCTGTGAATGAGGCTTTCAAAATTATCTACAAAGTTGCTTTTCTATAATTTTTTTTTTTTTTTTCCTGAACTGAACAAGAATTTCATCTGCAACATTGAAAACAATTGCAATTCTCCACGCAAATGAAATGTTTACTTGAATAAATGCTGGTGTTGCAACTTGGTTCAATCTGATCTTCCTTTGAAGAGTCATTTCATAACTTATAAATTTATATTCCATACTAATCGTATAGATCTTTATCTTTGGATATTTATACGGTCTCGTATTACTTCTACACCTGTAAGTCGTCTTTCAATTGATTAGAAAGAAGTCTTTAATTAGCAAGCTGTCTGGGAATGCGGGGAATGTTACAACGAGAACGTTCCTTGGCTATGCTGTTAATTGTTATCTTTGGACTTGATAATTAACAATGGAAACATTAATTGATTTTTAATATTGCTTACTATCATATATCGTCGAAATACCACTAAAATTGGCCGTAATTAATTTTAAAGTTTTCTGTTAATAATCATAAAACTTTATAGCAAAACTGACAAAAATAATAATTACAATTATTTCTATTAGGTACTAAAGTTAATGCTACCACATTGGTAATATATAATATTAACGTATATTTTAATTTATATATTAACAATATATATTTTTAATATCTAACCATATAAACCCTATAGAGGGGCCTAACTCGGCAAGAGCCCCAGGGCGTCAGGGACAAATTGTGTCCCGTGGGTAAATAATGCAATATATTTTTCTGGAGTCCCCCTCCCACATTTCATAAATTCTTTCCAAATAAAACAGTAAGATATTCGATTTATGGATTATATAACTGTAAAATCATCATTTATCCAAAGAAAATATTTTACATTTTTGTCGATATAATTGTTAATACAGTTATAATATTAAATTGAAATAAGCATTTGAAAAGTAAAATATCAGAAGCACAGTCTGATAGCTTACAAGGTCATAGAAATTATAAGGATAATATAAAAGAACATAAATGTAATAGTTATTTTATATAATTTCTTTAATTCCATAAATTTATAGATACGATGTAAACATATGTTGCTTATGATTGTTTTATCGCAAGAAATTGCAGGGTAGTCTAGTAAACTTCTGGCATTGCAAAACCGTTTAGACCCTATTGAACTACTTAAATGACATTTTCCTATATTTTTCTGTGAAAAAAATATCGTTGAGCTTAAAAGTCAATTTCTTTAACTCATTCATTGTCAATTGAAAAAAGTGCCAAACCTGCTAGTTGATCTTGACTCAATAACTTCTCTATGTTAATATTGACTCTAAAGATCCATTTTTGTATAATACTCGACTTAAGGTATAAGTATGAATGTACATAAATATATATATATATATATATATATATATATATATATATATATATATATATATATATATATATATATATATATATATATATATATATATAGTCGAACCTATATATCGAATATGAAGGTTCCTAGAAAAAAAAAATCTGGTGCGGTGCGCGCATCACACAACTTTCCCTTACCGCCCTATAATAATTATCTTTTTAATATAATTTTAAAGAGTTCAAGTAAACAATACTTAAAATAAATTCAGCAGCATTCACTTCTTCTCCCACTTAAGTACAATAAAACATTTGTTTAAACAATTTTAGTACGACAATTCTGTACACTACCTATATATTTTAACTTTGTCAAGTTGCAAATATATTTTAAAAGTTTCTGGTTTAGTTTCCATGGAAACATTTTCTTTCCATTAAATAATGTGAAAGTAGAAATTATTAAGATAATTTCCGTTTTTGTATTCTTAAATTACTTTGTTACAGAGCGTATTGTTTACAACAGATTGGCGGATTGTGGGAGGAGGTTTGGTCGCATCTATCTCCTTTCGGATGCGCTCGGTTACCCATCTATTTAATGCTCCCCATAAAATACACTGTATCTTTGCTAATACTTGTCCCATTTTGATGATCTTTTTTTTTGTTTTAGATACTTTAATAACCTTTCATATAATTCTGTACATAATTTACTATAAATTGCATACTTTTTAAGCCATACACAAATAAAATATTCTTTTCATCATAACTTTTTTCCCTGCAATTCCTCGGTGATTTACTACTTAAATGAAAAGTTAAAGGTCTTAATAATTTAGGCATGTTTCATCAAAATCGTTAGAGTCGTTTTCGAGAAAATTCTAAAAACGTGTAAAATCGATTATATAAAGTGGCACTTCCGGTAAGTTGATTTTGACGAAAATGTTGCTGTAACATCACATGCGTATGGCAACCTTAAATACGTAATTTCAGTATCGTACAGCTTTCCGTGTTTGAGCTGGACTGCTCACAGACCATTTTGCGAGACTTGGTCATTTGGACTCAGGGGACCTTAAAATATGTATTTCCGTCGAAAACTCGAATTCGAAAATTTTCACGATCGCAATACTTCCCCTTACTATATACCTCGTATATAGGTTAGGGAAAGTAAAAAATCGATATAGGAAAGAGATTCAGAGAATTTAGATATTCTGCTTCTTCCTGGTGTGCTTCTTCTGAAACAAGATCTTCCCTAAATTTTCCATTGCTTTGCAATTTTTTTTTTCTTAATTAATTCTTACCCATTGTTATGTACGTAAGCTAAGGGCTCTTTTTTATGACAATCACATTCTATATATATATATATATATATATATATATATATATATATAAGAAGTGGAGGTAGATTTTTGTCAAAATTTCAGCCACTATTACGACATTAATCGGGTTTTCGCGGCTTTTATGATTTACCACACCGCTACAGGCCCGTACTAATTGAGCTAGGGGGTTGAAAATTTGTATGTGAATTGAATTAAGTGTTAGAGAAATACCTTTTGGTAGTCTCAATTTTTTTCTCCCATCCCCGCTATTTTGATTTTTTCTATTCAAGATAATTTGAAATATGATACGAATAAAAGTATCAAGTTAAAGTATTAATTAGTAATTTGAGAGTTACAGACATTTTTAATTTTATCTTTTTAACGTAACTATTATTCATATTATTGATACATATGTATATTGACACTTTTTGGTCACCTAACTACCATAAGAATAATATTATTACAACATTCAAGTAATTAATTATTATCTTTATGAAGACAATCTGTAAAGTCACTCTCAAATGACAGTTTGAAGGGAGTCATTATGTTTGACTTGTAAACTTATAATAACTATATTATAGTTAACAATAATTTTTTATTGCGGTAAGTACTGAAACTAAAAATTTGACATTTTTTATCACTGAAATATTTGTCCATGGAAGCTTTCTAAGCAAAAAAAAAAAAAAGGATAAAACAAATTTGTTTTGTATTCTTCTTCCAAACGAAAAATATTTGAAAATAACTTTTAAAGTAGATTTAAGATAGTTAATTAAATTGATAATCAATTTAATTTATTTTATTGATTCAGAGCAATAAGATATATTGTAAATATTATAATACTGCTTTAAAAAAGTATTAATACTGAAGTGATACCATATTGTGTTGTATATCCTTTAAGTATTTTGGTCAATGAAATGTCTAGTTGATATTATCATTGTATTTGCTACTATCATATATGAGGGAGTGAGAAGCCAAGGGATGCAAGTGACAATTTGTATAAGTGACAATACATTTTAATAAAACCTAAAATGTTTTAGATAATAATATTTATAAATATTATATAGCTTTACTGTATATCCCTTGAATATTGAGAAATATTGCTTTCGAAAAACATTTTATATGCATTATCCACACTTAACTCTTATCTTTGAAAAAAAAGTCGCTTGTACCCCTGGGATTCTCACCTCATGTATTTTTTTTTTTTTTATTTGTTATGTTTACTTATTTACCTTTTGTTTGCCTATTCCATATTTTCAATGCCGACACCAGATGGATATATAAAGGTCACTTACCTGTAAAAAGATTATATTAAAAAATTAGTTATGAATAAATAAATAGATAAAATAAAAATCTTTGTATAGGCTTTCTAATCCTTAACTAAGAACCATTGGGTATTGATTAGATCCCGTTACCTTATAGTGATTTTTTCCTAAAATAAGTAGTGATAAATCATTTATAGCCTTCGTTAGCGAAATCGCTTCGCCATTTAAATCAACTACTACTATTTAACTGAAATAATTTTATTACTTGTTATATATTTAATATGTGAAAGTTTTATTATTCTTTTTCATACAAGACAAACGTTATTAAAAATAACCGACTAAAGAAAGTTTTTATTAAAATACTTAAAGTTACATTTTAATTCTGTAACATTAAACAAAAAATATCTGATGTGGACATAAATCGGTGGCTCAAAAAGTGATCCTGGATTAGGTTACTGGTTTCCGAAGATTGCAGTATCTCAAAAACGACACTCGGCGTCGCGACACCCATTTATTGACACACACACACAGATGGGGGAGGAAAACCAGTATTTTACACTCAATTTTAACACTTAAAAGAAGAAATAAAAATGTTTAATTAGATTGGAAACCAAATTGCGTTTGTAACCTTTATTACCGAAAAATATATGATTTATGTATTTGATTTTAATATAATTTTGGATGTAATCTTATTATGACCTTCAAGTAAAGTACCCATTTCGGCTCACCAATTTTAAGCAAAATATATTAAATACATTCATATCGATATAAAAGTCCTATTTACCAAATTTGAGATGTTGTACATTATATTTTAATATAATTTTTCATGAAAGTCTAATATGACCTTCAAGTAAAGTACTTCTTCTGGTTTTTCAATTTAAACCAAAATCTAGTATGTTATTTAAATCAAAATATAAGTTATAAATACTAAATTTGAGAAGTTTTGCATAGTATTTTAATATAATTTTTGATAAAAATCAATTATGACCTTTAAGTAAAGTACCACTTCCGGTGATCAAGCAATGACCAAAAAGAAAGGTTCACAACTAGATTTTACAACAATCCGAAATACGAAATTTCAACTTTCTACGACTAACGGTTTTTGAGTTATGCGAAATACGAACGAACGTACGTACAGACGCCACGACTAAACTAGTCAAATTGGATTCAGGGATGGTCAAAATGGATATTTCCGTTGAAATCTGAAAACCGAAATTTTCGCGAATACAATACTTCCTTTACTTCGTACAAGGAAATAAAAAGGTTCGTCGTGATTTCTAAACCAAATAACAATCGCTTCATACGCATTATAAGCTTTTCCAATTTTTTACTTATACTGAGCAAGAATATATCTTAAGAAGAAAATATATTAGTTTTCATTAGAAGTATTTAAAATCAAATAATCAAAAGTTTCGATGAATTTTGCAATAATTATTAAGTTAAATAAATGTGTCATCATGATAATAATGGGATGAGTAATAAAAAATGACAGATTTCGTTAGAATTCGATTGAACAACACAACGCAAAAATTTTAATCATTGGTAATTACGCCATTGTTGGAAACGTATGCTTTCCGACGCCGAAACAACCCGTTTGGTAAGACGAAATGGAGGATACTCTTTCTGAATGGGCTGTGAGTAGATGATTCCATAAATTTAAAACTACCTGAAAGAGAGATCTGGAAGAAAATCATTATTCCATGAGAACGCTCTGCGGGACCCAACGAAAAGTACACTAGAAAGCGAGCTTGGAGTTCCCCAATCCACCTCAAATCGTGGGCTGCATAAAGAAAGGCAGACTTCGCTGGAACTGCTCACCGTAGCGGCTGGCAGCGCTTGCCAACCTTAACCGGTATTCGTCACTGTTTGTATATTTCGCTGAAAGTACTCATCGTTTTTAATATATTGTTAAGTAAAAATTCTAAGCTTAAAAACAATTAAATTTAATGGTTTTCATTTGTGTCGCAAGGACAGAAATACACCCGGTGGCAGGATTATGATCTTATTTAATCCACACACATCATTTTGCCTGTTTCAATAATAAGACTAGGTTATGTCTGTATATAATGTCAACCATAATGTACCAATAAACATGCCCAATTTCTTCAGAGGTTTCTTGTAATATTTTGAATAAAAATAGAAGAATTGAAGATGTATAACTCTGCATTAACTCTGTATGTATATAACTCCTCCATAGTTTTGTTCAAATTTTTAATTATTTTTCATTTAAATTTGTCTCACATGATAAAAAAAAATAAAGGTAACGTAAGAATTGTTGGAACTTGAGCGTTTTATCATCAAAACTCTGCCTTGGACTTGATAGCATAATCTAGAACCGTCGTACTGCCGACCGTCAGACTCTTGGAGCACGCAGCACTATCGATGTGACGTCATACCTGGACTGCCAAGAAGTGGCAACGAAATATATCCCGTTTTATTCCCTTAAAGCAGCAGTCAACTGCCAGTTTACATCTTCGGAATGTCGGCCGATATTGTCTACGCATTGCCAAGCCGCTCCTCAAAGAGATCAACCTGTCAAGAAACGTTTCTCTCAAAATTCCAAGCGAGCGTCGTGGTGTTTGAGCCGCGACGGTTATCTTGTGACCATCTTCTTTATGGTGATTTTATGACTATTTTATATTTTATTGGGTAAAGACATTAAAAGTTATAATAAAATATATATATATATATATATATATATATATATATATATATATATATAAAGATATAGCTATTATATTACTCACATCACAAACATATCTAATGTTTTGTTGCTCTTACCCGTGTACTGTTACATAACTACTACATAGTATTGATTAAGGTTTTACGCTAGTATAAGTTCTATCCTGGATCGGACATAAATGGTATGTTATGTTGTTCTGTGCCCCTGAACTATAGCCTTTAGGAACTCTCTCTAGTTTTTCTGTCTTTCTCGTTTATATCATCTCTGTTTATATTGATTATAATATATTCAAATAGATCCATTGATTTAATTAATAATAGCTAATAAACATAAGACGTGGCTATTAAGTATTAACAATAAAAAGTTTATATTTTAGTTTAGTTAAATTAAGTTTAACCAATATTGTTATTAATTGAGAAGCCAGGATGTTTCCAAGGATACCGGACATCATAATTTGTCTTTTTAAGGTACCTTTTTAGCTTCGTTATTTGCAATACACATCAAGTCTTGGCAACCCGAACTTTTTGAAGAGGTCAGCTTCTAGATATTTCGAGTTATAGTGGTAATATTTTATTTAAGATTTGAAAGCTTAAATGAAAACATTTGAGATTGGTACAGAGATAAAACAGGAATGTATTTTTATTCACAAGTTACATTATAAATATGGCGGTGCATTTAAATACATACTATATTAATTATTTTGTATTTATAATCTAACATTAGATTTTTTTTCGTATACACAGTTTACTTCATTTATTCTGTTCTGAACATAAGATATAATAGATAAATTAAATTTAAAATAAACGTATAATTATTTTGTTATCCTCTTATGGTTTTCAACTAAACAAGATTCTCAAAAAAACAGAAAACAAAAATCGTATCATTGAAGAATTCAAGCTATTGATGTATGAATTATCTAGAGTCAACTGTATATAATATCTTTATTTTTTTTTAATAGTTTGTCGTTTATTAAAAATCTTACAATAGTATTTTTACAACCTCATACCAATGTAATATTACTAATATTAACTACCTTAAAAAAAATCTTAAAGGTCTTATATCTTTTGTAGTCCAAGGATATTAAATATTTGGTTTAAGTTTAACTCAAAAATGGTTTAAAATACGTTTTAGACAGCATACTCTTTAAACAATTTAACAGAGGAGTAAAGAATATCCCGATGGGGGAGTATGGAAGGACTCCCCTTGTACCCTCTAATAAAGGATGCTGCGCACGCCCTATGGTTGTCAGACTTCCACGACCTGGTCACAGGGGTGATGAGTACTCCATTATTTATCACGGGTCCTGTGTAGTTGTCTAATTGAACCCAAATTACAAGCGCCCTGTCGTCGGGTGGACTCTTGCCTGGAAAATAGACAATGTCCGTAAAGGTTAACCAAGAGGATACCATTTACATTTATTTTGTATTTGAATTTTATTAATTAAGTTTAGAATATTAGAATAAATAATTTTACAAAATTAAATTTTTACATTCATTTTTATTGAAGCCCATCCTACCTTTTGTCTTGTACATCTGGGGTTCGTCTTTAAAATAAATCGAATTTTAGAGTACAATTACGTATTAAAGTTCACAGTTTAGTTGTCATGATATCGACGTCGTTTTTTGAAAAAGGCTTAAGCGTCAAAAATTCCATAAATGTAATAAATGTCATCTCTATCGATTATTGCTCCCATTATATCGAGAAAAAAAAATTGGAAATTGTTTAAAAATCGATTATTGATGACGTAAGCACCAAATACTATCAACTCTCAGTCGTCACACTGCCCTTGATCAGTGCCAGAAGCCTTTAAAATATATTCTGATTATAAACGTTTTACCACTTGAATAAAATCCTACTGTTCACAAAAAAAAAAAAAAAAGTATATATATATATATATATATATATATATATATATATATATATATATATATATATCGTTAATTGGGAAAAAAATGTTTTATGTTTTTCATTTAAAGTTTACTAAATGGTACTTACGTCTTTTTCTAAAAAATGACTCCGATATTAGGACTGGAAGAATTACATTGTTATGTTTAATTAAGGTAACTGTTGCCATGGTACCACGAACTAATGACGTGTTGCTAACCTGAACTGGGTGCTTTGTTAAACTGCGGCCCTTTCAAAGAGATTTTTTTTGTAAATATATTTTTATTGATTTTATTTCTTTATTATAAAAAATCGCAAGTAATTTATATTTAATTAAGACCTTTTGGTTGATTAAATAATCTTTTATAATGAATTTTTTTTAAAGTTAAATTAAAAAAATTACTTTATTGTTTAAATAATACTAGATAACAAACGGAGATGATATTAACGTATATTGTAGGAAATTTAATCCTTTATGCCTTTGCTTTTAATCGCACTAAAAAATAGTCTATAGGCGAAACCACTGAATATCTATCTTATTGCGTTTTTTGACGTTTTGCACATTTGTACGGCCCTGTATCTCAGTAGCTGTTCCGATTTTAAAAAAATACTATGCATAAAACTTAAAGGAAATTTAAAGTTGTTTAAAATTGGTTATGTTAGTCATTTACCTAAAATACACTGGAAACGAGTTACTGAGGAAAATCTGAAAAAAGTGATTATAAAATCGGAAAAATGACTTATAAAATTTGATTGCAACCATTCTAGGGTGGTAGACTTTCATATTTACAGTCCATTATGAGAGTACTTTCGGCCAAGACGGTCAAATGTTTTTTAAAAATCAGATACGTTTTTTTTTCTCAGCTCCCGGTCTATCTGTCTGAGGGAGGCTTAAAGGTACAACTCAAAATATGAAATTTTGAAAAATCATATTTAAATATTTTTTTCTGTTTACATTTTTGAATACTTTCTCATTAAAACACACCGAATATTCGCAATACCCTTTCGGAGGGTTTTACGAATGTTTGATTTGTTTTAGTAAACAGGCATTCAAAAGTGTAAAAAACAAAAAAAAAAAAATTATGATTTTCCAACAATTTCGAATTTCAAGCAAGTAGTTCGTTTATTCTACTACAGATGCAATAGGACGAATCGTTTCTAGCCTGAGATTAAGTTCTATATTCTCATTGAAATACCTCGAATTTAAATTTATTATGTGAATTGGCAATGCATTGCTCACTACTCTGGGTAATACTACTGAGAATTTTCCGATTCGAAGTAAATTTATTTCGGGATTGGCTGCAGAAATGGCATTGTTGCCAATAATAATTAAAATTTATTTTTAGTTCAATTTATTTTTCTAAAAAAAATAAGTTAGTTATTACTGTACTGATTTTCTATTACTGTTTATTTTGGTGTAAAATTATACCTCATTATACGAGACGACGTCGTTTTTTGAAAAAGGCCTGAGTGCCAAAAATTCTAAATTTAGGTTTCAGTTTATTACGGGATGTGAACACCACCTCTATCGATTCCCGATCACGATACATCGAAAATTAAATTGGAAATGGTTTAAAAATCGACTATTGATGACGTAAGCACCAAATATTGATGACTCTCAGTCCAGTGCTAGAAGCCTTAAAAAATATTGTAATTATTTTTTAATACGTTTTCCCACCTTTATAAACTCCTAGTGTACATAATAAAGAATACAATTTTTTAAAAATATATTGTTATTTGGGGAAAATCGTTTCATGTGTTTTCTGTAAAGTTTGCTAAATGGCGCTTACGCCTTTCTCAAAAAATGATGTCGATATATCTACGCTATATAATTGCTCCTTTTTATAAAAAACTTAATATATATTTTTACGATATTTGTATTATGAGTATAAACGTATTTAAAATAATTTAATGGATACACCAATTTTACGAAAGTTCAAAGGCAAATTTACGAAATGGCTAGATTAACTTGGAATTCGTTCAATTTTCTACTATATGAATAGTTCATGGTTTGTTATTTCGATTTTAATAGCGTTTTATGTTTTTACTGCACGATTTTTGCACATTTTGACTTTTTTACTGCACGTTTTTCGTGTTTTTTATATCAAGAAAATCCGGTCTCTAGTTATGTATATAGGTCATGTGTGATTCCGTGGAAAACCGCTACTCTTCAGGTATCTATGACTTCCCCGAAGAGACTTTATAGCTTACTGGAAGAGATTCTAAAGCCAACATCGAATATCAATTCAACCTTATAACAGATTCAGCGGTTGCCTTCCTGCTGGTGTCAACGCTACTCTGTCGTAGAAATAGTTATTCGTGATCTGATCCAAAACATCGCCGGGGAGTCCCGAGAATCGATTTCCTGAGCATGAGTGATCGTTATTCACCTGGGTGAATAAAGGTTAGGAAGGATACGCTTTGTCTCCGGTTCATGTAAACTTTTTTGTAGCCCTTTTTTGTAGTTTTAAAATTATATATATATATATATATATATATATATATATATATATATATATATATATATATATATATATATATATATATATATATACATGATCTTAATTAACAAACTTAATTGGAGCTGAAACGACGAGTAAACGTCTAAGAGGTAGACCGAGGCACAGGTGAGAGGATTAGGCTAAGGATACCTTAAGGAATTGGGATTCGACGCTAAGACTTTTATTATCATTAGTATATATTTTTAGCTATTTAGTTAATTTCATTTTATTATTATTTAAAATGGTTGGTTATGAGAATCTTAGTTGGGGATGCGGTCAATTAATAATCGCGCAAATAAGAAAAACTTATTATAACGTGTGTCGACGTTTCGGCCTAAGTTTTAGGCCGTCATCAGGGCTGATAGAAAACAAGATAACAATAGATATAACAACATTGGCAGTATCATTAATATTAAGAAAGTTGACTAACAGTAAGATGAAAAAAATTTAATGTATAAAGAAAAATATGTTAATGGACGACGACAAAAAAAGTATTTAAAATTCATCATCATCATTATATTATTTCCCCTCTCTACCGCTGCGCAGTGTGGGGATGCCCTCTATAGAGCTTGACCCAAGTGTCCCTTTCTTGAACCAATTCTCTCCTCCTGCTCCAGTCCAGCCCTCGCTTCCTGAACGCCTCCCGCACGCCTCCTTCCCACGTGATCCGTGGTCTTCTTCCATCTACTCTCGTCTCATACGTTATCCTGGCCGTTCTCTCCGTGCTCATTCTCAGGAGGTGCCCAAACCATCTTAGTTTATTTTCTTCAAGAGTGGTTTCTACCGGCTGTACCTCAAGGTTCGATCTCATTGAAGTTTTGTGGATCCTATCTCTTCTGGTCCTTCCTTCAACCTTTCATAGGTATCTCATTTCCATTGTCTGGATCTACCCTTTGTGTTTTGAGGTAAGGGTCCATGATTTGGAGGAGTAAGACAAGATGGGCAAGAACTTAGACTTGTAGACGGATATCTTCGTCTTCTTCGTCACCTCTCTTTTGTTCAGAAAACCTTTCCGGATTGCGTTGAACAATCTACCAGCTGCTCCCAGCCTTTGCGACACCTCTCCATCAATATAGCCGCTTTCGTTGATCCAGGCATCTAGATATTTAAAATCCTGCACCTGTTCTAGGACTGATCCCTTCAGTCTCAATATTCTCATAACACGGAGAGGATGTCTTCCTATTCTCATGCATTTGGTCTTATCTGGATTAATATCCATGTTAATGCTCTTCAACTCTTTTTGCATGATATTTACGTTGTGTTGCAGGTCCCGGTCATCCGCAGCGAATACGACGAGGTCATCAGCAAAAGCGAGAACTGTATACATAGTAAGCTGTAGGTTCCTATGCCCTAATTGAAAACGCCGCAATCTGGGTTTGGCTCTCTTCAGCCCCTTATCCAGCACCAATATGAAAAGTAGGGGACTTAGGCTGCATCCCTGGCGTATTCCCTGCGTCGTTTCAAATTCCTTGGAGGTGTGGTTGCCTGTCCTTATAATGTTTCTCGTTTTTCGGTAGAGACTCCGAAATAGAGACTCCGTATTTAAAATTATTATAAAAATATAGATATATAAAATATAGAAAGAAAGAAAAGTAAAATGAATGAAAAGAAAGATATAGTAAAATATATGAAAAATACTAATTTTAATAGCACTAGAATGAAGATTTAGGAATATGAAAAGTATCTCAAGATAATAAGTTAGGGGTACAGGGTAAAGTATAATTACCCAGTATAAAGTATAATTTCTCAATATGAAGAATACTTGTATATGTATATATATATATATATATATATATATATATATATATATATATATATATATACAAGTATGCAAGAGCTAAAGCTCAAAATGAGACATAAAAAATTGTTAGGAAATAAATAGAAAAATCCTAACAAGAAGTCAAGATCCTCACGATATTTCACCAATTCAAGCATCATCAGGACAGATGGAGAGAAAGAAAAATATAAAACAAAGAAAAAAAAACCTATATGATATTTAAGAAACCTATTTAAAAAACTTTTTATACTCTCTTTATATATAACTTTATTTACTCTCTATTTTATATTTTTCTTTCTCTTCATCTATCCTGGTGATGCCTGAATTGGTGATTTATTTATTAATTATATATATATATATATATATATATATATATATATATATATATATATATATATATATATATATATATAATAAACTTTTATTATACACTCATAATTTAAAAAGAGACAATCATTTCGAAACGGAGAGTGTTATTGAAAAAAATAAATAATTAATTTAAAAACATTGAGTTTAGTTCTTTGCCAACAAATCGTCTAGATCACGCGTGTTTAGTTCAATAAAAAAAAAAAAAAAAAAAAAAAAAAAAAAAACTGCAAATTATTTGAAAATAATAGACCATAGAATAATAATTTGCAGGTTTTTTTTTTGTATTAATCTAAACACGCGTCATTTAGACGATTTATTGGCAAAGAACTAAATTCAACTTTTTTAAATTAATCAATTTTTTTTTTTCAATTACACTCTCCGTTTCGAACTGATTGTCCCATTTTAAATTATGCGTGTATAATAAAAGTTATATAATACTTATTATACTCATTATGCTTGACAAATTATGCTTATGTTCTCAAATTAACGACACAGGTGGTATAAAAAATTAATTTTCACAGACGTGCAATCACTTCTATAGAAATAATTTATTGAAGTAAGCATTTCGATATTATATAATTAGTTTATAAAAAAAAATACTTTTCTAATTTTTAGGTATATTTGTAAATAACTCGATTAAAAATATATTGAGGAACATTTAACCAATTTATTTTATCCATAATTTGTGAACAAGGGCAGATGGATTTTTTCGATATCCGTAACTTTTTTTCGAGAGAAATATAGAACCGACAAAGTTTCAATTCCAGGGTAGCCAACCTAAAATTATAAAAAGGTTTACAAAACTTGTCCTTTTTGTTTTGCTTTTCTCCTTGACTATTGAAAAAGAACAGAATAGGCTGATAATCGAGGTAAACGGGTGAACAGGTTTCATTTTGTTTCTAAATTATATGTAATTTATTTTTTTCTTTGGTTGAGTTTAGTCAAACTAATTTCTTAAAGACAGAATAGTTGAAGTTGATATTTCAAAACTATTAGGAAATAGTTCGAGTGGAAATATCGACCTACCTATGGGAGATAAACTTATCTTAAATTATAAACCTATGTTTAATATATTTAGATCCAAATATATGTGTCCTAACTCAATCGAAGGCAGCAGAGTATGTATTCAGGTTCGACATTTGCATGGTGACTTGGGCCGGTGTGTGTGATTGGTTGGCATCGAGTGAGGACTGCTTGTCTGGGTCGATTCGATTGGACGAGAGAGAGCTGCTTTGCAAACGGTACGGCCGCAGGTACAACCACCCTGATTGGCTGATGAGATGGACAAAAGCCTACCACTACAGACTCTTACAGTCTCACACATAGACACACTAGTGAGCTAACAATGTATCTATATGCATAGCGGTCT
The DNA here is from genome assembly GCA_948150685.1 of Rhaphigaster nebulosa. Classification (NCBI taxonomy): domain Eukaryota; kingdom Metazoa; phylum Arthropoda; class Insecta; order Hemiptera; family Pentatomidae; genus Rhaphigaster; species Rhaphigaster nebulosa. The sequence continues at coordinate 13,222,104 of OX411310.1, forward strand.
GTTTGGACTGGCCAATGGACGTTAGTGATTTATCACGTGATCCGCCGCCTGGCATATTTTCTTTGCTCGGATATACCTTATGCTCTTCACTATTGAAATGGTTCAAGAATAAAAAAAAAATTGCAAATTATTACACAATTAATTGTCTTTCAAGTTACTATATATAAAATTTATCACAAAAAGTATACTTTTTGATTTATGCGCAAATAAAATATTCTTTTTATCATAACTATTTTCCCAGTTTTTTTTTATTCCTTTCGGGGTTGTACTATATATGATAGGTTAATCGTAGTCCTGGCGCGATAGAGCGAATAAATTCATTTTTTTAAATAAATTGCTACAGAACTTTCTCAACGTGATAATTAGGAAAAATAGTAAAAACAGATTGTATACGTTTTAAATAAAATCGGTATGTAGCAACATGGTGAAAAAAAAATCGTAAAGGTGCCGAAAAGTGTTTTTCACTTTTAAGATGTGAAATTTTTTTTATATGCATAGGGCTCTTTCTTGCGCCGGCCGCCAGTAGATAGGTTGAGTAGGGGAAGTGCTAATGGACGGGGGAAGGCTTCGAGGGCTGCAAAGTGATAGAGAGGAAGCTTACCCTTTCATTGCCCTTCAGAGAGCTTGCCTCATCACTTCCCCTCCGCTGCCTCACCTCAGGGTTCTGTTGCGAGATACAGTCCTTTTTTCAAACGCATTTTATAGCTATTTGATCGAATCTCACATATATTTCATGAAAATAGGGTTGTAGAGAAATTCCTCGGGAACAAATAGCGCTTTGAAAAATGGCTCTAGGACCATTTTGGCCCTTGTTCAACTTTTTTTTCGAAATCACCTGTTTTTACATTTTTCGATTTCTGAGATTTTTTTTTGCATTCAATTTTTATTGTAGACAAGCATTAACAAAATTCACAATTTAAGCCCCAAAAGAAGTTCCTGTAATTATTAAAAGGTCTGTAATAAAATGTCCAAAAATGTTGACCGACTTCAATTATTTAAAACCCATTATTTCCTGATAAAGGCCTACAACGTAGGCCGAAACGTCAGGATGAACAGTATATTCCATTACTGTGTGCGTTTTATTTTCAACAACACCCCAATTATCATCTTCTTTATTTCATTTAAGGTCAACTATATCTCCGTTAATATAAATATACATGTTCAAAAATATTATTATATATTATGAAAGATATATGAAAAAATAATTACAAAAACGTTGTTGATAATTGTTGCTAGCCTTAATTCCGTATTCAACCCTGGTCTGGCGCCAAATATGGAGAAAGTTATTTGATACCAAAAAAATATGGGATATTTCGATAAAAAAAAGAAACAAAACAAATCAGACCGGAAAAAAACAAACAGGAAAAACAGAGTTCACGGTATAGAAAAAAATTATCTCGAAGTAAGGTTAGGTCACACAGGAATCGTATATCTGATAAGATTGTAAACGCTTTGGCATAAAAATAGATAGCAAAATATGACGTAGTTTTTTAAAAAAGATATTGTCTTGAGATACGTATTTCAGGATCAGACACACAGAGCGCGATTTATCGCGGCGATCTGCGATCTACTCGCAGCGATCTGGCGATCTAATGCATTATTACTTACTGCACTATGCATGTCACAAAGAAGTCTATCTATCGCAGCGGGCCAGATCAAGACTGGCCCGCTGCGATAGCGATTCATTTCTATACAGCTAGGGAGATCGCAGATCGACGCGACAGATTGCGGCCTGAGTCTTTAGTGTTTATAGCATGTATGACTAATCCTCCTGAAGCGGAGTAAAAGTGTTTATGGTATCACAACCATTTCATCAACTCATTTATCTAATTCCTAAACAAAGGGTTTATACCTAGAGTAGGTTGCTCCCTCAGGGGTGTGTGTTGTCTCGGGTTTAACATAACCTATTCCTATTTATTTCTGGACTTGAATACTCAAAGACTAAAAAACTATAGATAGATAAATATATGATGACTTTTCTTTTTCTGTCATATTAAATAAAATATATTTTGAAATTTCTAAACGTTTGTAGACAATGAACTTTAGTTCGTATGTCGAAATGTTCAAATAATTTATTTATTAAAATAGCCGATGTTTGAAAATTGTAATTTCACTATTTAAAAAAAATACATTAACATGAAGTAATGGATACAAATATTGATATGATAATATAAATATGATAAGCATAAAATCATATGTTTTTATATAAAATTAAAAAGTCTCAAACTTTTGGGTTTATTATTTTCAAGATACGTAGAATCCAAATATCGAATAAAAAAACATACGTCCGTCAAAAAAAATGATTTAAATCGGATCAGTATTAGCTGAGGTATAGCGTAATGAACTTCGTAGACTAATTCTCCGGCTCTGCAGGTCATCGTGGCCCTAGGCCTTCTGATATATCAATTGGCCTTGTGACTTCCTCGCAGCTCTTTACTTCCTCCTTCCTTGGATTATTTCTGCACTTCCTTTAGCTTCTTGGTCCTGAAGTGCACACCCAATATTTTCCTCTGTACCATTTTACTCTCTGATTCCATGTCCTAACCATCTCAGCCTACTTGCATTGACACAGTTCCTTCTTAACACTGCCAGTTCGGCACTTTCAGGGCGATCATCTTGGGACAAGCTGCAAAATTTCTACTCCTTAGGTACCTACTGCTTTATTTCTTTCCTGAACTTGGTAGATATCTTTTATAAAGTATCCTGCACACGTCCCTTTCCCGAAATACTCCAAATGATCATTTCAAAGATAATCTAATTATCTAAACTGTAAACCAAACAATACGGAAAGCCCTGTGAATAGACAGACCAGATATTTTTGAAACATTACTATTTGGAAATAATAAACCATTGTGTAATCATTTACAGCGTTTTTTCAGTATAACAATATATTACAAATTAAATTCTCTTACCATTTCATATCGATTATTTACAGTGGTTTTAAAATGAAAATAATGTTTTATGTAAAATATAGATTTTTTTTTTTATAATTTTTCAAATTCTATTCACGGTTTGGACTATTATCCAGGTTACTTGACTTTTCAGATCACCATCTACAAAGCACTAATAAATCCTTTCAAGACAAACGGGATATAGCTATGGGGCTCTTTCAAAACCTCAAGCATCCATAGAATTCAACTGTTCCAGTCAAAAACATTACGAAAAATAGTGGACGTACCATTTTATGTGACAAATGACTTGTTACACAAGGTCTTGAACTGCATAGCATTTTCATATATTGCCACAGAATACTACGAAAATTTCCACCATAGACTGATTTACAACATGAACCTTTAATACAAAATCTTATATTCAACAACCACTCAAGAACTTTCGAGGCGTTGCACATAGGGTCAAACAACGAATGTAGTCCAGAAATCTTGAAGAAAAACAGCAGACAGGCGAAGTTTTTTTATTCGACTTTTTGATTCGACCTATCTTTAAATTTTACCACAAATTTTGAGAATGGATTAATTTTTGTTTTCCAGATCGATTACAAATGTTCTTTATTGAAAATAATAAACCAAAAATAATAGTATTATTTACCTCATTCATAGTGTTTTGCTTAAAACCAGAATTATAAAAGCCCAAATTTTATAAGCTTTTATTTCTCATTTTTAAAAAGTATAAATATATTTTTAAACGATTTGTTACTATTTAATTAATTATTATATTTCTTTTATACACATAAACATATTTTGTAATATTTTTTATTTTATTATTGCAGTGAGGTTTTTTTTTTCCCAAGTCATTGACATTTCATAAAAAAATATTGCATATTTGGTCTATTTTATTAAATATTACACCACTTTTTATATTAGAGGTTTTAACATGTAGTTAATGCAATATTTTACATGTGAATAAGTTATATTAATCGTGATGATATATAACTATATAGTTGAAATATTCCTTTATTCGCCAACTATACTGAGCTTTACCCCAAGATATTCATTCCTTTTTTTTTTTTTTTTAATAGTTTTATTGTATGGAAAACATTTAATCTAATAGTCAAACTTCCGTTTCCATTAACCGGTTATTGTCGAGGGCTCCATTGGGACTCCAGGAGAGCGGAAGCTACAAAACCCTAATACCGTAGGTTCGACCCCAAGAGACCAATCGCCATTGTCAGAATCAACAGAGGACAGGAAGGGACTCGCTGGCTATTGAACCTCAGGTCACCTACTATGGTTTTCTATCATACCCTTAGGTGTAGGTATGAAACGAATAGACAATTTTTAAGTTTATTCAACATTGTATTTATAATTTTTTAAAGTTTATTTTGATGCGATTAATGTCTGTAGTGATTCCCATACTTCTTCTGCTTAAGGTATTTAAGGAACTTGAACAATATTATTGTACGATCCTCTATAATTCCTATAAACTTTCACATCATTATTCAGTAGCAGATAAACTCTAATCTGGGATAACAGTTTGTATCCTGTCAACTCACACAGTCATGGAAAGCAAATATTAGGTTTAAAGACGATTATCTTGCCGACACAATTTACCTAATCAGGAAATTGTTTTTTTATTGTAAGACATGAAGGATTTAGGGCATGAATATTCCTAGTCTATTGAACTACTATATGGAATGATTGTCTAGACAAGTTGTATTGAATAGATCAATTTCAATAATTTCGATTTACTATTACTGTTGTAGTGTTCTTCAATACAGTGATCATTTATTTGGTTTTCGTGTGCTCTGATTCCGTTTTTTGGATTGTATTTTTTATCGAGCATCCGATTTCGAATTAACATTACAGTTTACATTTTTTTTTGTAGTATCGTTTATTAGGTTTTCAAGAATGTAATTCACAAAAAAAAGTCAAAAACCCAATTAAGAAAACGGAAACAGAAACCTCGAAGACTTAAAAAATGATCCTAACTACCATATCGTACTCTTACTCATATGGAAATTTTGATTGGAATTTATCCATTCTTTAATGGTATAGTTTGGAAGAAAGTCCTACATACCGAATTTCATCTCATTTGACCCAAAGGGGGCCGCTGCAATGTAAACTTTTGATAATTTTAAGAATATCATAACTATATTGTCATTTTCTTCTAGATTTGTAGGTAATTTATTCCAAAATAATTGGATAATCTTTTTCTTTTTTTTCAATAAATTGGTCCAATTTTAACCTGACCTGCTAACCCATAGTGCCTCTGATTTAGTAATCAGGTATTGTTCAACTATTATTTAAAAATGCCTACAATTATAAACTATTATTATAATAGTTTATTAGGAAATTATTGCAATTATACTTCCAAAATGGTAACTTTTATTATCCAATTTTATACTTTAGTTAACGTTTCGGGGCGTTGATCCAAATCTTCAAAACTAAAATCAATATTTTTATATTACATCAAAAGATTTCTTTAATAACGATTTTTTGTTATAACATGAAAATTAAATTTTATAACAATATAGTAATTTAATAAAATTTACCTTAAATTGATTTTTAATTGTTCCTCATGTCATATGTTAAATATAAATTAAAACTATTTTAGTTTACAATTTTTGTTAAAACATTGTAGCACTCATCATTTAAGATTGATCTGATTACTCTTCGATCCTATTTATCAATTGGCTGCTAATGCCACAACTTCTTATTTATTTATTACCTTCATATATGTTTTTTTATGGGGATCAATGCCCCGAAACTTTAACAAATATAAAAAATTGGATACTAAAAGTTACCATTTTAAAAGTATAATCGCCAAAATTTCCAACTAAATTAGAAAAACTTACTACAAAATTTGAAAAAGTATTAATAATAGTTTATTTTTTCTTTAATAAATATTTTTTATATCGAAATTAATTCTTATGGTGAAACAGTATAATTAATTCTTAAAATTTTACAATGAACACTACTATAGTTTATTGAACTTTTAGCTATTTATGTAACAGAGATCATATGGTTCGGTGTTAAAGCTTATAAACGCGAATTTTTTTCCACAATAATTAAATAATTTAATTACTTGTTTTATGTGTTAAAATTGATTGTAAAATACTTTTTTTCCTCTCCACTTGCGAACTGAACAAGTCTGCAGCAGGAGAATAAGATGTAAGTTAAATGGATTCTTCCGCATCGAAACTGTCGATTTCCAATGCTTTATCTAGTGGCATTGAGAGTTCTAACGCTGTCACGGAAAAAAAAAAAGACATATAATAACGGAATGAGACCTCCAGAAAGAAGAGCTTGTGTGTTTGTCAATAGATGGATGTCGCGACGCCGAGAGTCGATTTTGAGATACTGCAATCGATAAAACGATTTTTTGTTATAACATGAAAATTAAATTTTAAAACAATATAGTAATTTAATAAAATTTACCTTAAATTGATTTTTAATTGTTCCTCATGTCATATATTAAATATAAATTAAAACTATTTTAGTTTACAATTTTTGTTAAAACATTGTAGCAATCCTTTGTTATCACTGCATGTTTTTTTATGGGGTTCAATAAATAAAAGTTACCATTTTAGAAGCATAATCGCCAAAATTTCCAACTAAATTAGAAAAACTTACTACAAAATTTGAAAAAAAATATTAATAATAGTTTATTTTTTCTTTAATAAATATTTTTTATATCGAAATTAATTCTTTTTTATGATACACTATAATTAATTCTTAAAATTTTATAATGAACACTACTATAGTTTACTGAACTGTTTGTTATTTATATAACTGGTTGTACTGAAAATTTATTCGGAAAATTCTCTCTCAAATAAATACCTGCCGATGATGGACACACAAACACTGAGGTATTGAATGGAACCTAACCAACAGCTGACCACAGAGAAATACCCCTGCACTCATTCTATGGATCGTTTCAACTCTGTATATATTTGAATTATTAAACTGAAACCTTAGCTGAAATTCATTGAGGTTTATAACTAATTATATTTGTAAATTTAATTAATTTACCATTAGATATTAGATAAAAAATTTGGTGCGGTACGCGCCTCACTCAACTTTCACTTACCATTCTACTTGAAATAAGTAGAGTTAAAGTTTGAACTAAAAGTTTCCATTACATAATAGTAAAGCAGAAATTATCAACTACAAACATTATCTTAAGTTTTGGTATGTCTTTTTGTCGCTCTCCGTTACCATCTAAGACTTTTTATGAATGAATGAATGAGGATAAGACCTAGCTGATATTATATGCCGTTTCATTGTATATTGATATAACGAGTTAAATCAAAATCGTTAGAGCCGTTTTAGAGAAACTTGTAAGCATGTGCAAAATCAATGATATAAATGGCATTTCCGGTAAGTCGATTGCAGCGAAAAAGTTGCCATAACATCCCATATATTTAAAAATATATAAACCTACCTTAAATACATAATCTCAATTTCGTACAACTTTTCGTTTTTGAGCTAGACACGTACGCTAAACACGCACGATCGCACGCACGCACACACAATGAGTATAAACTAACACCTGCATACTCCTTCCTTCCTGGTTAAAAATGAAGAGCCGAAAGGAATACTTTACTTGAAGGTCATAATAAACTTACATCAAAAGGTATATTTACATTTAATACAGAGATCATATGGTTCAGTGATAAAGCTTATAAATGCGATTTTTTTTCCACTCTAATTAAACAATTTTATTATTTGTTTTAAGTGTTAAAATTGAGTGTAAAATACTTGTTTTGCTCCCCATTTGTGAGCTGAGCAAGTCTGCAGCAGGAGAATAAGATATAAGTTAAATGGGTTCTTTCGCATAAAATGTCGAAACTGTCGATTTCCAATCTAGTGACATGGAAAATTCTAATGTTGCCGCGGAACACTAAGAAATCTCTTGGGGCCTTGTTACCGACTGAAAGAAAAAGACATATAATAATGGAATCAGACCTCCAGAAACAAGAGCTTGTGTATGTCAATAGATGGATGTCGCGACGCAGAGTGTCGTTTTTGAGATACTTCAATTTTCGGAAACTAGTAACCAAATTCATGATCACTTTTTGAGCCACCGATTTATAGTTTAATTGGTGTACAAGAAAGTCACGTATTGTCCACATCAGATATTTTTTTTTTTAATATGCATTCTAAAAAGCCTACTTCTGTGAGAATGTTCAGTGCTGTTTTTGGAAGACTTTTGTGATTTAACGTATAAATAAAAATAATCCATGATCATGGTACCTACTTTCTTTTATTGGTAATTCACGATTCTCAACGTTTTGGAGTAATGTCCATTTTGTTCAGGAATCTAATTTTATTTTTTTTTTTTTATTCAAAAAATACATTTCTCTGCTATTTGTTGTAGTATGATTAATCAGAGACAGGACGAGTGTGTTGCTAACTATAGTATATGATGAAAATTGAAGCAGTGCCATCTTGATTAAATATACGTGATGTATAAGGATATTTTAATTTATGATTATAAACCATAACATCGAGTCTCTAAAAGAGTAGTAAAAGAATATCGATTTATTGTTTCAATGATTCGAGTATTCAAATACCTGAAAACTAAAACACCACATACCTAATTGTTGACCAGAGATAGCACAGTTAAAGCTATATATTGATGTCGTTTTTTGAAAAAGGCGTAAACGCCATTTAGCAAACTTTACGGGACACACATAAAACGATTTTTCTCCTAATAACAATTTTTTTTTTTTTCAATATTATTCTTTATTGTATACCGTAGCAGTTTATTAAGGTGAAAAACCTTTATAATTACAATATATATATATTTTTAAGACACTGGTTAAGGCCAGAGTGACTACTGAGAGTCCTCAGTATTTGCTGCTTACGTCATCAATAGTAGATTTTTAGATCATTTCCATTTTTTTTTTCTCGATACATCGTAAGCGGGAATCGATAGAGGTGTTTAGGTCCATTAATAAGTTGAAACCTAAATTTCGAATTTTTGATGCTTAAGCCTTTTTCAAAAAACGACGTCGATATGTTTACTGTATCGTTTAAACTGTATTGGATTGATGTACTACCTCTATCTGGGTTAGTCATTTTTAGGCTGTTGAAGTGCGATGTACTGAATTGACGAAACTTTGACTGGTTATTTATTTGCTATTTGGGGATCAGGAAGGCTTTTGAAATGTCTTGAATTAAATTCTTTCGTCTCTTGTTGTTGCTTTTATTAATTAAATCGATTTAGCTCCGTAGGGAATCGTGCCAATGCTGTTTGATATCGAATGGGACGTCAGGCGATGCGCTGCCTCGTAGGACGGACACACGTCAGGGGAAACGACCGGAGCTGTAATAGCTGCAGACAAAACTAGGTAATTGCCGCGGCGTCATTATCTCTTCCCGTGGCGTTGCATTCACACTTCGGATGGTTGTTACCATCACACGTTGGCAGTTTCGACATCGCATCATGGAATCATCCTGACGGCTTTCAACTCAACAACGCAACTGTTGTGAACTTTAGATAGTTTCGATGTTGTAATAGGTTTTATATAGTGAAGGAACTTGGCCAGATCAAACTTTTCGCATTGATTAACTCTCACGAATACATAATTGGTGCAACTTGTCAAACACTTATTTATTTAATATTAAGTATAGCGACGCGAATGTCCAAATGCATTTCGATATCTTCAAACTTGAAGGATTTACCCCATTTTGAAGTTTTATATTCTCAGTCATCATTATTTTTCAAGCACATAATCATGGAGACCCAATACATCATTTGTATGTATATTTTCATCGTATTTCTATTAAAAATATAGCTAAGCCTATTGGTATAGTATTTTTTAAAAACTATTTTATTTAAAAAAAATTAATTTAAAATACTAATTCAGTTGTTGATATTTTTTTTTAAATGTGATTTAAGATTTTTTAATTCACTTTTGGAACAAGACTATGCACTTGTTTTTAGTGTTTTGAAAAAACGTTGAACTACCGCAGTGTTACCCAAAGTATGGCACACGTACCCCATGGGGGTAAAGGGATACAAAAACTAATAAAAAAAAACTGCGTTACTTGTTAGTATGGTACAACATTACAATTACTTAATTATTATTTAAAATTACTGTCGATTTCCGGTGGTCTGGGGAAGTTGTAGTAATAATTTAAAGCAGTAATAATTTAAATTACGGTAAGATCCCGAAAAGGATCCGTTGGGGTTTTATTTATCTCTTGAGTGAACTTAGAGATCGGAAGTCGACAGCACTAATAATTTTAAATAATATCTAATTAAAACAGTAAAAATTTTTAAAGTTCCAATGTATAAGAATCTTACAATTGAGTTCATAACAGTTAGCACAAATGACGCTAGAGAGTGCTAGTTACGGCGATCTACGGGTAACTTCGGGTACAGACAGTGTTAATGCGATCTGATTGTACATCTGTTTTAAAGGAACATTCTTTTAGATGTGGAACGGCATCTCAGACTAAAATTAGCAACAACCAGGGAACCAAATTATTATGATCTGTGGTCTATTATATATATAAACAATTTCATCATTCCCAATGATCCAAATAAGTGCTATTTATAATACAACTTGTATTTAAATTTTATTATGAATGAGATCTATGCTTGTTTATTATGTACTAAAAAAATTAATATATTTTGATTGTTATTTAAGCATAGGTATGGATTTTTTTTTGACGATAGCCTTTTTGAAATTTATAAAAAGAGTTCACAGATGTCGAAAGTTTGGTAAACCCTGATTTACCGTAATTCCTCATTTTTGACCAAAAGATATTCGTCAGTGTAAAAGTACGGAACTTCGAAAACTCTCAGAAGTTTTCCATCTCGTAGTACTGTCAACATATTCAAATGCTGGCATAACTATTAATGGAAATTATAAAAAACAAAACTAATCATTTAAAAAAAAATATCAACAACTGAATTAGTATGTTAAATTAATTTTTTGAAAAAAATAGTTTAAAAAAAAAAATTACACGTTTAGGCTTAGCGATACTTTTAATAGAAAGACGATGAAAAAATAAATATACATGGTCTATCGGGTCTCCAAGATTATGTGCTTGAAAAATAATGATGACTAAGAATATAAAACTTTAAAATGCTTCAAGTTTGAAGATATCGAAATGCATTTTGCGAGGTCTTTTATAAATTTTTAAAAACAATAAATGAGAGTATTGAAAAGTAGTTGTTATATGCGAACCTCATTTGTTGCGTCAATGTTAAAAAGAAATAGAGTTTAGTGAAACTACAGAAGTACACCTACGAATTTTCCTCTGACATTTTTTTATTAGATCATCTGTTTGGCCGTGAGAAGCATTCTAACCGATTTATATTGATCACACTGTTACATGGGTTTGCATTTTTTTTTATTATACAACACAACTGTGTTGTACAGGAATTTCGCTTTTTTGATTGCCTAATTTCATATTTAAGACTAGCTTTTGTCCATGTAGCTTTTATTTTTGAAAGTAAACGTCAAGCACCTTTCACTATAAAAAGTATGATTTATTTCTAGCCAGTAAAGATGTTAAAAACTAAACGGCTTAATCCAGGAAGGAGACATGATTTTTCGGTTCCCTTTGGGATTAAACGTTACATCCTAACGTTACAAATGGCGTACAAGCCGCATAACATGTGTCTTTTGTTACTCAACTTCAAAGGGTTTTTAGTCAGCAGGCTTTTTTTAGTAAGACCCTTTTTTTTTTTTAATTATTATGTTTAAAAGTAATTCTTTTTTAATAACAATTTTTATGACTACGCTATTCTCAGACTGGCCGTATATATATCTAAAGTCTTTAATATGATATATGCATACAAATAAATATATGTATTGTAAATATACAATATTATATCAATAATCGGTCTTTGTTCAGTACTTATATATATGTATGTGTGTGTACACAAACACACACACATCCAAAAACACAAACTAATAATATAATTATTATTGTATTTTGTACTCAATATAGTTGATACAGCAAATAATATCTAGGTGTTTATATATTTTATGCTCTAAAACTTTCGGAATGTTTATTTTCAAAATATTAAATTTCAAATTACCTCTAAAAAAGTATTTTATTTATTCTTCTTTCTAAATATATAGTCTATATATATATATATATATATATATATATATATATATATATATATATATATATATATATATATATAAATACTATTTATTAATTGCATTATAAAGAATATTTTATATTTTTTTTATCCAGATCTAATTATGTATTTTATTTACATGATTGTATTTGCTTATTTATGTAATCTTAATTTTTTTTCTCGTATTATGTTCAATTTTAAAATCGACTTCAAAAACGTTACAAATCGTGTTATAAATATTATCTTGTAAATATTATAGTAACTATGTATTTAATTATATATTATTTAATTAATATTTTATGATAAATATTAATTATGTTACTATCATTCTATTAATATCAATAAGCTCTTATAAAGCCATATGCTCTCATTGTCCGAACAAGGTGCCTGTATGTTAAATCAATGAACGGATCTCTCACAACGTTACTGTGGGTGAGAAGGAATGAAAAAGACTAAGAGTTTCAAGATCATCATAAATCGAGACTTTTTTCTCGTAAAACTCTTTTCAAAACAACATTTTTTCAGTAGAACTACTGATTTGAGTTTTATATAAATAATTTCTTTAAATGAAAAACAAAATCAACATCATAAAAATTCGGTAGACAAAAAAAAATGGAAATTAGAAATTTTAGAATTGTTATTAATAATTTGAGTTAGAATAATTTTCATTCCGAGATTGAAAATTATATTACATCAGTTAACATCAATAAATAAGAAATAATTAATAATAATAATACTTTTGGAGCATCTGGTTGGATGAATAAGCACGTACTTGTTATGGGTGGTGGAACAAGTCCGACCAGTAGGTCTGTGAATAAGCACGTTAGTTACATAGGCAATATTTTAAAAAAATATATAAATGACTATATCGATAATACGATAGCAAGGAACGTAAAACTAGTTTTTATTTTATATCGAAGATAATAACGGACTAATTCCCAACGAACTGAAAAAAATGATGTTAAAAAACTTTTAATGGCTTGTCAAAAATAAACAATGAACTGTGTTACCTGTCAGTCGAGATTAAATTCTTAACTAAGCGCCACAAAAAGTAGAGGCATATCTCTTTGATCTGAAATTAGATACGCCATTTACTGTAATCAGTGAACAATCATCAGTGAAAAAAACAAAAAATATGAAAGGGCTTTGTTGGCATTTTTATATTTACAATTCTCATATATTTGTTAACAACTAGTCATTTTATTATTTATATGTCTATTTATATATTTGTTCTGCCTGTCCCATTTTATGTCCATAACATAATTATTATATTTTCGTTTCCATGGTAAACTTTCGAATATGCAAAACTACTACTTTTCAGTAGAGCAAAAAAACTGTTACATATTCTGCGTATAAGGGCAAATTATTTTAAATATTTTCGTTGTTGTTGTTTTTCATTTATCTGATTGTTTCATGTCTAATTATTGTTTTAATTTTATAATTATACGCAAATTTGTTACTTTAACATGGAAACTTCACGCTTAAAGAAGTTTTTCGTAAAAATGCAACTGCGATTTCCCCACTTTCTAATACCCTAACAGATTTGTAACATTACTAATCAACTAAAATAATATCGAAAAATAACTATAACCGAAAAAATCGAATTTTTCACATTCGTAAGTTCAACATATACTGGATTTAATTATATGATTTTCTAAAGATTCATACACATAAAATGTAAAATATTGCATAGGTAAAACATTAATATGATCTTCATGATATCGGTATATACTGTATAAATTAGTTATAATTTTGAAAAAATATATTATAAAAGTGATAAGAAAAACATTTTTGTTGGGAATTTTTTTTATTAGTTTATAACTTAAAAGAGTAAAAAAAAAATTAAATGAAAAATCAAAGATAAAAGTAATTAAACAATAGGTAAAATGGACAAAATTTATAAAAAAAAAATCGTAAGACTTGATTACTATAATAAAATCTACTTTGCCCAATAATGATTCAAAATCTCTTCAGTTCAATATAATAGAAAAACAAATTAATATTTAAAAGAAAAAGAAAGGGAGAAAAGTAAATAAATTGAAGGAAGTGATGTGAAAAATAATAAAGGAACAAACATTTTTAAATAATTAAGGCAGGATAAAAAATAAATAGAAGCAGACAAAAAAACACACAAAAATTAATTATTTTAAGTTGGTTTGTTTGGATGAAATAAGGTTCTATTTTATATTTGTTATCACTTTATCTAAATGATTGTCTAGTATATTTAATATTGCAGAAACCTAATTTAAGTTGTGAAACGACAGAATAAATACAATTTTTATTTCATACAATTTTTGTATTTATTTATGAAATCCGTTAAAAAAAAAAAAAAAAAATAATACGATATTGTATGACTCTTATTTCTAGAAATTCCCTATGATTATTCGAAATTTTCATGTTTATGCCATTTACACAAAGTGGTTAAAAAGAAAAAATATATAAAATCATTGTAAGAAATGGATTAATAATTTCTATAATAAAATCAAGAGTGATGCTTCAGCAGGAGCTGTGCTTAGTTCTTGATTTCGCCGCTAGTCCGCGGGGCATCAGCTTTACTAAACTAGCCATTCCCAGTTTTTTTTTTAAATTAAAGAACTTAATGCTTAGTAATTGTTTCTTTAGTTAATAAAACATTTTAAATTAATTTGAAATATATAGCGCAATTAAAATGAGGTAAATGTGTTTTATAGATATGGTTTTAAAGAAAAGATTGTTAATCTTTAACAATCAAGTTAACACTTGATTAGCGATTGGTTGTAGATCATCAGAAATACGTTGCAGAATGAAATAACCTTTCTTTTTTTTTTTTTGGTGGTTCATTTGTTTCACATTTGTTTATTTTTAATTTAATCTTCTAATAACCTGGAGTTTCTTCATAGGCTTAAATGTATTGCAACCGTCTACGAAAGGTATTAAATTACTTTTATTTATCATATTATTTTGTATAAAATTAGGTGTTATAATATCTGTTTCTAATATATTTATTAATTGTCCCTTAATATTTCTTGCCTCATTGTTTTATTGAAAGTGTATTTGCGAGCTTAGTTCTTTGGATTTGTTTGTTCTGAGCCGTATACATTCAAAGAACTAATATTGGACATTTTGATGAGTTTGCGCTATTCATGTGTGTTATGTCATGAATAGGCTTTATACTACTTCAAAGATATGGTTTGTGTTGGGAAAATACAGCATTTTTTTCTTTTTAAAAGAGAGTTCTGCTTTTTGAAACTGTAATTATGGCCGTCCGAAATAGCCTAATTAGTAAAATAGTCAAAGATTCCCACACCCGAAGAAAACAAAAAACAAGCAATTAAATCCGTGATAATAAACCTTTAATTGGCCGTTACCAAGCATTAATTTAAATGTGTATTTACATATTGATTTCGGTTTTTCATAAAGGCGTAAGCGCCATAAAGCAAACTTTACATTAAATGATTTTCTTCCAAATAATAATATTTTTTATTTTAATTTTATTCTTTATTATATGCAGTAGGAGTTTATTAAGGTGGCAAAACCTATATAATTACAGTATATTTTAAGTCTCCTAGCACTGGTTAATGCTTGAGTGGCGAATGAGAGTCGTCAGTCGTCAGCTTACGTCAACAAGTAGATTTTATACCATTTATTTATGGTGTCTACGTCCCATAATTAATCGAAACCTTAATTTCAAATTTTTGACGCTTAAGCCTTTTTCAAAAAACGAGTAGGTACGATGTACTGATTTCATTAAATATCCTTTATTAATTACAAGAATAAGGTTTTAAAATTGCTATCCTGGACGTTTCTCATAGATTACAAAGGCCAACAAATTTAAACTTTTTTGAGGTGACATTGATGAAAATTGGTGTATATGAAGTATTTTGCAATCCTAAAACCCGAAAATGATAAGCTAATTATTGTTACAGTATTCACGCACAGTTTTAATAATCTGTGCAACTACAACCATTGAAGGATTCAGTACTTGGTCACTACTTATTGTTTAGGGATTGATAAATTATTTGCCACTTCTATAAATTTATTTTATTGAAAACTAGTTTCGAATTTTATACATTCATCCTCTGTTCTAAAAACGCAAAAAATTCAAAAATAAGCAATTCAAAATATAGTTTGGCATTATTATACATATTATATAATACTGATATATAAAATAATATATATATAATATAATATAATTATATTATATAATACTGATTTATTTTAATCTAATTTAATATGTATAATAATACCAAACTATTTTTTGAATTGCTTATTTTTGAATTTTTTGTGTGTTTTTAGAACTGAGGATGAATGCATAACATTCGAAACTAGTTTTCAATAAAATAAATTTATAGAAGTGGCAAATAATTTATCAATCCCTAATTAGATTGGTCCTTCTATACCATCATGCGGATGTCAACTACTTATTGTTTCATGAATAAAGATTATAATAGGAGATGATATGGTAAGCATTCATGCTCAACCACAAGATTTATTCCCTATTCTAATTGAGGCTACCAGATTTTAGAGACTTAGTGTGCCTAGAAGAGTTTCTCGACCACACACTCCATCCACAGCTGATATAGCGAAAAATGAAATTTATGCTGCAGTCGGAATGGAGCCCGTGCTGGAGAAATAAGAGTTCATTAAGAACCAGCTTCATATTCGTCACCTGATTTAAAATGTGTAGAGAAAGGGAAATTTAGGCATCAGAACGATCGCTATTTCTCTGTGCTATATCCAAAAGGAAAATTTCGGATGCGTTGGTTCCTAGCCGGATTTTTTTTTCTCAACAAGGAAGTGAAATTGGATGTCAATTGCTCTTAGATATCGCAACAAAAAAAAAAATTCAATCAAATGGTTCAGCACATTCCCGGCATCTCATTTACAAGATTAGATATTTGGGTCGAGATTAGGGGATCCTGTTATGTGTAAATCTTATCGAAATTCGGCAATTTCGCTGATGGACTAATGATTTTCTGATAGCGAATTCGTACTTGTTTCTATTAAATAGTTAAGTGACCTCTTTGTATATGTCTTATTCTTGTTATTAATAAAGGAGATTTAATGAAAATCTGCACATCATTTAACTTTTTTTTGTAAAGTAGATGGCCTCTGTACCTTTTGATTAATATTTGTAATAGGAGTGCTACCAAGAGCGAGTTTCAAACAAAAAGCATTAAAAAAAAACACCAGAGTTCGCGGTTGACAAATCAACAACTTACGGAATATCTGCGGACAGCTTTAACTGTTTTGTGCAAAATTAAAAAAAAAATTAAGGAAATATTGTCATTATATATTATATTAGTATATATATTTTTGTTATATTTAAATTACAAATAAATAAAATATCTGAGTGGCTCAATTACAAACACGGCCAAATCCATTTTTATGAAAAAATAGGTTAGACTTTGTTTTCGTTGGATGGTTTTATCATTTCAATACTAAACCTCTTTCTTTACTAAAACCGCCAGTTTTAAAAATGTTTTTAAAAACTTCACTTCTATATGATATTCAGTAACATCTGTTCGGTTTTTGCGTCTCCTGAAAAAAAATACAAAGCGGAGCTGGCCGTGTTTGGAACTGAGCTACTCATTTGTTTCAAAATTTCTACAAATGCCTTTTGGTATATATTTTATGGGAGTTCATATTTGGGAATCTTCTTCAGGATTGGCATGGAAAGATAGATGAAGAAAGACCTCCGAGTGCCTTCACTCCTAGCGTGGCTGATCTCTTTTAATGTAGTAGATCTCTGCTTCAGAGACGTTTCAGCCTCCTTGTCGGATTCTGTGGTAGTGTTTATGCCAGTAATGTTTGTACCAGTAAGGTTGGATGTCCAGCAAGTGAGTCAAGTGATTCCTATGATTAGGAAATGACTTGACTCACTTGACCAGGTCTGTATTCTGTCCATTGTGAATCCCAAGTATTTTGTCTCTGTTAATTTTGGTAACGTAATATTGTAATGTGTTTGTGGAGGGCAGTCTGGACGTTGTAAATTTTACGTGATTTGATTTTTGAATGCTACTTTTTATACGCCATTTATTTTGCCAATTTTTTAGTAAATTTAAATGAGGTAATTATTGGGACCGGTCACAAAGGGGCGTGGCCTCGCATTGTTGTTGACATTGAGGGTATGTCCCCGCCACATTCCCTTATACGTCCATTCCCATATACGTTCACTTCTTTCTTGTAAATAATTACCGAAATATACATAATTTTTACGTAATTTCCATTATTACTGCTTTAAATAGATCACAGCTTACGATTTCCGCTCGCTACGCTCGCTCAAGAGATAAACAAACACCAAAAGTTCCTTTTCAGTTGAGGTCGGGTCCTTACCGTAATTTCAATTATTACTGCTTTAAACAGATCACAGCTGACGATTTCCGCTCGCTACGCTCGCTCAAGAGATAGACAAACCTCAAACGTTTCTTTTCAGTTGAGGTCGGGTCCATACCGTAATTTAAATGATCTCTCCTTTAAATTATTACTTAAACTTCCCCAGATCACCGAAAGTCGACAGCACTAACAATTTTAAATATGTAATTAAGGCAGTAATAATTTTAATGATTGCAATGAATACGCGGTTTTCAAAAACAAGGACAAAGGGGAAGAATGGTGGCGGCAACTGGTGACGGGTGGGGCTATAACCTTACGGAGGCCACCCTCCTATTGATAAGGGAGTGACAGGTCCCAATAACTACCTTAAATGATTTTGTACGTTATGGAAAGCTGTGGTCGGTTTAATATTGATCGAAAGGAATGTCGAAACTGTGTATAGAGTACAGAACAGGACCTAAAATGATGTCCTGCGGTAGCCCTGCACTATTTCGACAATAGTCGGAATGTTTACCATCCTGGTTAACAATAGAAAACCTATCCTCAGCGTACTTAATAATTAAATAATATGTATGCGGCAAAAGTGTAAGTTTACAAAGGAGACCATCATGCCACAGTTACATTTAAATTTTATTACTAATATTTTGAAATAATTATTTTATTTTTCATAATTATATTCTTTAAACGTGTATCCTCTTGTCCTTGTATGTGTCTTGTGAAAATATGCAATTACATTAAATAAAAAAATTCGAATCTGTATGTGGCTTTTTGAAAACATGTATAAACCAGATTGTGTCTCTCATTGACCTTATGTGTACCCAACCCAACCCCAACCCCTTCATTTTAGGATGACTTCGGGCCTCGCATGTTAAAATGAAAAATAAACCGATATCGAAATAACAACATACTTTTGACAGGTAACGTTTGACATCCCTAATAATACGAGGATGAGACTAAAAGGTGATGGATGAGAGATCTACTTCCGTGACTAAAGGAAAATTAATCAAGTCCGTGAAGACTTGCTGATGGGTACTATTCTTCCCCATGCAAGGCACCTTATTTTTTCATGTGGACAGATTTGTTCACTAACATTCTGTAACAGGTGCAGATTAAGAGTTGTTATTTAAAAAAAAAGAATAAAAAAAAAAAAAGCATTTTGTTCTATGACATTTATATTTTTAATATTATTTAAATGAATAATGATAGTTCACAGTTTTTAGTCTGTACAATATTATTATGATTTTATTATAAATTTAATTTTGTTATTTCTTTTGTTAACGATATTTTATAAAATTTATTTTTATAATTGAAGGGGTTAGTGGATGAATAAGGTATGTAACAAAAAGTGCGTTTTGAGATGTATAGTCTTAAAGTTGTCACCGTGGTACTTAATATTTAATTAATTTACTTTAATTAATATTTATTTTAAGTTCTTACTAAAATATACTATTCCTAAAAGTGTTAAAAATTTTATTCAGTATGAATTTTTGTTTTAGTATAAGTTTGAAAATAAATAAAAAAAATTTATATTGTATATTCAACCTTCTTCAACTCACGAAGTTTGAATTTTGGTTTATTATTTTAAATAATGAACCTTTGTAATCGATCAAAAAAAAAGAAGAAATATATATATACATATATACATATATATATATATATATATATATATATATATATATATATATATATATATATATATATATATATATATACAGCGCATATATGTGCGCTTAAAATTTGAGATTTTACTTTCTACGATATGCACAAACCAAAAATCAAATTAAAAAAAAATTATTTCGTTTCAAAATGGCGACCGATTAGAAATTTCATAGGTCCATAACTCGGCCATTAGAAAAGATAGAGGAAAAATTTAAAGTGCTATAAAATCAGGGCATTAAAAAAAAAAAAAAAAAAAAAAAAAAAAAGGACAAATATAAAGTGTTTTTGAATCATTATACCAAAACACTTAAAAAAAAATTACTCTCTTATTGCTACTATGTTAGGACAGTGTTTAGTAGGGAACAAAATTTCGATGTTCAGTTTTCTAAGAGGATGGAGATATGTTACATTGTTGATTCTCTGAACTGTTTCATCATACCACATATTACCTAATACAACATACTACATACCTCTTTTATCCACTAGAGATATGTTATGTAAAATTAAATGACTAGAGGAAAATGAAGGTAGGTATGTGGTAATTTACGTTTATGGTAATATTCCATTAGAAATATACTCTGTTTTTGTCACATACCTCCTCCATTACACTAGTATCTTACTTAATAAGGCTCTTAGAGAGTTGTTGTAAATACAGAAAAACAGGCCAAGACATACATGACCATAAATCAATTTGAACAAAAATGTTACATACCTCCTTCATCTACTCACTCCTTCAATTCCTAAATTATCTTGTTGCAAAAGTTATTTTAACATAATTAACTCCCAGCCCTGAGTTATTATGGCCGTCTATTTGTGTTTATTATGGTAGGATGCAGGATTCCTGTTGCAATAAACAGAGAGAGTCCTTAGAGTAATTCTATTGTAGCAGATTATTATAGATGATATACTGTTGTGCTGTCACCGGAACCCTCGCTAAGAATGTCCTACAAGCTATTATGGTAATTTGAGGAGCGTCTTATTTAGATATAACGCGGGCCCTGGAACCATGAATCAGTTGCCTTAGCATTGAGTTGGTATACCACCAATGGTACTGTGCTCTCATTGTTCGGTATACCACGGTCGGGTTGACTTGTATTGTTTCCGTCCTATTGGTAAGCCTGTCCTATAATACAGCCTTGTTCGACCAATCAACCATAACAGAAACAGTGCCTATTTATCAATTGTCAGATACTGAGTCAATTTAAGTTCTGCATTGAATAATTAATAGTTGAGCGTAAAAATTATATGAAGGAATGAGATGGTCCGGGAGGCGGACAAAAGGAATGGATCACAAATAGTAAAAAATATTTATCAGAAACCGACGTTTCGACCCTCTTTGCAGACCTTCATCAGGGCTAAATAAACAAGATACAAAATTAAAAATAAAATAACGATATATACAGTGAATGATATTAAAATTGACTAAGTAAATAATAAAAAAAGACATAATGAGAAAAATCAAAACAGTGATGATGTTTTTAATACTTACAAATGACGAACGTGCAAAATAAGACTGAGGTGAAACGTGAACTTCGTACTTAGTAAACAGAAGAAACTTAGTAGTTTTAATCTTAGAAAGAACGTTTGAGGAATGAAAAATTTATTATTTTTCACAACGAAATAAATACCACTATTAATGATAGATTATTATGTAAATTGTTTATTATGAAAAATAAACTTACGCAGAAATAGTGCAGCATACGCATTCATAGATGGCGCCAGATACTTAAGATTGCTCAATACGTTCAGCGTCGCTATTGTTTGTTATTTCCTTATTCTTTTATTTATGTCTGATCTAGTTTTGCATTAGATTGTTATCTGGTATTTCTGCGATAATTGTTTTTATTATCTTCTATAAGCATATGGGGTAATGTGGGGCAATTGCGCAATAAACTTTACAAAGTTTGACTCCGCAAGACTACAATTTTTAGTCGTTTTTTCCCCGAAAAAAATAGACTATTATAGTGGGTCGAAGGTCGGCGATGAGGGGCGGGATTTCGTTTTATATCCGTTTCATAACCCCCAGAGCACGATTATGGAAAATTTGGAAATGTCTGATATATATATATATTTTTTTTTTTTTTTTTTACCACTACATTTGAGCACCTCCAGCGGCCCCCTTTGGGTCAAATGAGCTGAAATTCGGTATGTAGGACTTTCTTCAAGGCAGAACGATAACATTAAAGAATGTGTAAATTCCAGTCAAAATTTCGGTATGTTTACACGAAATTTCGGCGTTTTTAAGTTTTGCGTATCAGCTCCACAATATTAGTTCATAGGGCTGAAAATTTGTATGTGAATTGAGTTGGTGTTGGGGAAGTATCCTTTGGGGGTCTCGACTTGGTTTCCCCACCTCCCCCCCTGGGCTTTCCGATTTTTTAAAACATTTGCACACCTTTAAAGCCCCTCCAAGTTGAGTTAGGGAACAAAAGATGATAGTAACTTGCTCCTTTGCTGGGTGACTACTGAAAAGCGCTTAAAAAATGGAAAAATGTCAAGGAGAAATTCAAATCACATAGTATTTTGAAGACCAGATTCCTGTAGATTACGCTTACGGTAAAAAAAAAAAGAATATTAAAAAAAAGATCTACTGGTAGATAAACACTGTACAGCTATTCTGCAAAGATTGAAAGCTACAACTTTATCAACAAGTTGGAACTAATATTTTTACAATTCGTTATACTTCACCTGAGCGACGTTACCTGGCTGATTTCTGATACATCAGTGTTCGGGGTTCATGCTCTCACCAGTTGAGGGTTTGGATTTAACGAGACAATTAAGCACTAACCCCGCATCGCCTTGCAATCTATATATTTATCTTTAGAGTAGATTAAAGTGTGTAAAGTTAGGCATTGAAACATCAGAAATTACATTAATTAGGCATTGGAAAAAAAAATAGTTAATAATTTAGTTGAAGAAGGATATCTTAAATCCGCTATTGAAGATAGAGGGAGTATTGTCATTTGCCAATGCAAAGTTTTCGAGATCGCTTTTAATATTCTTATATTTTTGTCTTCGCCTCTTAATACCAGCACCTTAGCTACTGAACCATTTTTGATATATTATTATAATTTATTTATTTGTGTTTGGGGAAACCCTCCAAACAAATGGAGTTGGCCTCAACTCAACATAATGAATAATTGAAGAGCAAAGTGGATGAACATTTTATGGACAATATGAATTTTTCCATGGAAGAAAATTTTAAATACTTCTTTCAACATACCATCTTGTTTAATTTTTCTAAACATTAAATGTGCAGTAGTTTTCGCAAGTTGAAAATTGATTTATCCAGTTAAAAATAGGAATAAAAAATCGTTCGTCACTTTTCTCAGATTCAATTTTTTTTAATGTATCTTCTAGGAACCACCATCTTCTTAGCTACTGAACAATTTTTGACATATTATTATTATTTATTTATTTTT
Source organism: Rhaphigaster nebulosa (assembly GCA_948150685.1). Taxonomy (NCBI): domain Eukaryota; kingdom Metazoa; phylum Arthropoda; class Insecta; order Hemiptera; family Pentatomidae; genus Rhaphigaster; species Rhaphigaster nebulosa. The sequence goes on from OX411310.1 coordinate 13,245,509, forward strand.
CTTTGGGGAAATCCTCCATACAAATACCGTTGACCTTAACTCAGCATAATAATGAATAATTGAAAATCTATGCTGAGGAACATGCTATGTTACATTTTATGGAAAATATGGATTTTTCCATGGAAGAATATTTTAAATGCTCCTTTCTTTAATTTTTCTAAACTTTAAATATGTGGCAGTTTCCATGAGTTAAAAATCGATTGATCTTGTCTAAAATAGTAATAAAAAATCGTTTGAGTCAATTTTTCTCAGATTCAAATTTTTTCCATTTAATATTTAATATTTACTTAATATCCCAGAAAATATAAAAAAATTATTAACAATTTCATACAAAATATGTGCAATTCAGACTGAACATAAATAAAGAGAGAAAAATAAAATACATTTGATAAAATGAAATAATTTTCTGTAATGATAAAAAAAAAAAAATTATACAGGAAGAAAATGTTTACTACTATACTAGGTAAAAAGAAAAAGAGTAAATAAATATCCACTTGAAACTGCATTAAGGATTGAACCGGTTATTATACGGTACCGTTTAAGTATCTATAATTAAGGCTTTAATGAGAAAGATCTTGTGTAATTAATAATTATTTCTTGTAGAAGAAATATTCCTTGATGCAGTAATTGAATCAGCTGTGCTATATAAATAATAATACACGTGTTTCCTAGATTTTGATGAATCTTTTTTAGGTGAATCTAGGCCTTAAAATATTGGACCGTAAAAAATATTAGTGACCATCCCCAGGAGTTCCGAAAAAAAATCGGGAAGTTTGTATATGCAAAAACATTTTATTTTATATCTCTGGTTCCTTTAAAGATAGAAAACCGAGTTTAATACCCAAATTCACTATTATCAAGCGAAATAATAAAAAAAATCAAACTTTCATAGTGAAAAACCGTTTTAGAAATGAAAAACCAAGGTTGTAGTATTTTCTTCCAGATTATATTATTCTTACTGAGCCTAGAAAATGTTCAATTTCATTAAATACCTTAAATTATGGTGTAAAATTTTACAAAATTTCAAACTCCTGCACTGTCCATGTGAAGCGGGAAAAATATGTAAAACAATTTTTAAAAACCTCGAAGCAAGCCCGGGGGTCCCCTTTTGTTGGCTGTTTATTAACAAAAAATTTTGGTTTTTGATTTTCGTAAAAATTTGAAATTAACTGTTTTGGGGGTTGAGAAATCCAAATCAGATCTCGGGTTTTGATTAGTGAAAACTAATGTCATCCCTCCTCCCCCCCCCCAAAAAAAATAACTATTTTGAGGGCGTTTTTGAAGTTTTTAATATTTTTACCAAGGATAATACTAGAATATTTTGATGTATTATTTTTTATTATTTCGCTTGGCAATAAGAACATTTTTGGAAATAAATTTAATTTTCTACCGTCATTAGAACTAGATATATAAAATAAAATGTGTTTTGCACATGTAAATTTCTAGATTTTTTTCCAGAGCCCCTGGGGAGCATTGGCCCCTAATATTTTACATAGTCCAATATTTTAAGGCCTAGATTGACCTAAAAAAGTTTCATCAAAATCTAGGAAACACATGCGGGATCCTCTCCATGTCAGTTCAGCCTATATTTTTATGTATGCAAAAGGAATATCTGTCATTAAACACGATTGGACATCGGAATTAAATGTAAATATTTCAATTTTTTATATAACTTAAATATACAAACTAACTTGATGTTACAATCTTGAATACTTGGCTATGCTATTATAAGAAAATAAGTAATTTCTCAACCTTGAGGATATACGTTCAATCTATGATTTGCAGTTTTATTTACTAAGTTTAGTTTTCTATAAATAAGCTTCAAGCATATTTAGAAGTAATTACTGTTGTGAAAAACAAATAAAAAATAAACCAATTTATAGCAACACAACCTCCATATTGACTAGGAGATCGCAGGTGATAATAAAATTCATTTACATTGCTTAGATTTCTATCTTTATAGCAATGTCAATAGAATAGTGTGTGGTATTTCAATGGAAATTATTGTATTGCAAACGATGAAAAATAAGCATGAATGAAAACATGAAACATTTTATGACTTCGGTGGTATATAAATAAATTATCAGTCAAAGTAGCATCTTTCAAAGTATAGCTTTTTACTTCATTGTACGCAGCAAATATCCAACTTAATATGAACGAAAATATCCATTTTGACCATCTTTGAATCCATTTTGATTAGTTTCGGAGTGTAGTCAGTACGTACTTTCGTTCTTATCTCGTATAACTCAAAAACGGTTAGCTGTAGAAAGTTGAAATTTTGTGTTTGGGATTATAGTAACATCCAGATATGTACCTCCCCTGTTAGTCACTACATGGTTACCGGAAGTGGTACTTTTTTCAACATTTCACAGTGTAAGTCAATTGCTTAGTAAGTCATCATTAAACAGTAATTAAGTAACGCATTGTTAGTCATAGGTCCAGTAGTACTTTTGTTCATTGTTATGAAATAAGGCTCAGGTCGATATAATAGCAGTGATAGCAGTAATACCACTGATAGCATCGCTAACTTGAAATTCAGAAAATGAATCTGCTGATATTATATAATATTTCCTTTCCACTCATAGATAATTTATTATAATTTTGAGGTATGGTAAACCCTTTTTCACTTCAACCCGAGTGGATGTTTAGTAAAATAAACTCAAATTTATTTGTTTGCTGTATATCTTCGTTTGATCAGAAATAACATGTTTTTCCGAAGTATGGATTATATCTAAAAACATGTTAGTTTTCCGTTTATTTTTCATGTTATTGCATTTAGTTTTAGCTTCTTTTGTAAAAAAAAAAAAAAAAATGTATGGAATTGGTTTCATATACGTATATATGTTGGTTTAGCTAATAGAGTAGATAAATAGCCAACTGGCTGCGAGCCAATGGCAAGTTAGCTGGGCCGTGGTGGCAATGATCTCATTGGCTATTCCCGACACACCTGACTTATTGCTCTCCTCTGAGCATCCCTATTCGTCACTAGGTCACTTGTCCAAGTACCGATATACGTCTCGGGGAAGCTGATAGCAACGCAAAATAGCAACGCAGGCACTTTGTTTTTCTACCTTACCCGCATTAAGGAAAATCGCATAAAAAAACTTGCTAAAAATGTTGATTTTGAAAATTCATATCAGACAGTATTCTTGTCCAAATATGTTATAATTAGTATACCCAAGCGAGAACTCTCGCATTACATATCTTCTAATCCCTAATTCCAAGTATAAGCGATATTAGGGAAACATATTTATACGTATAAACAATATAATATTATCAAGAAAGTTTATTTAACACACACATTTGGTGAAGCTACATAGTTTGTAATGACTATGTTGGAATTCCAGTTCATACTTTATAAGTATGATACAGCTTACCCCCCTGGAAAACATCTCTTCAATTTAGCAGTTAGGCAATTAGATTCAGATATACCATTTTCTATGTGTAGTATTCATATTTAACAGTGCCCTTTAGGGTTGGACTAATGAAACAATATATAATTTCCCACTCATTATAAGTTTTTGTAAACAGACTCAAATTGATTTAAAGTTGCCATGACAACGGCACGTATGCAAGATGGCATACGGTCCGTGCGGACCTATATCGTGCGTTATCTCAAAAACAGTAGGTTTTTGGGCTTTAAAACGCTGGACCAATACGTTCCGCGGAACGTACGTGGTCTTGATGCCCGCGTCAAAATCTTTAAACCCAACTCATCCCGTCTCGATCCGCCAACTCTCTGTCGTCAAATCTTTGAAACCTCCCAGTTTTTTCATCACTTTTATTTAAGCCCTAGTAAAAATTTGAGAATGGAAATTAGGATTCGTCACTTCTCTATGAAATTCCCTTTCTTTTGAAATCTCATTCATCAAAATCCATCGTTCCTGAGAGCCGGAAAAGGGATCTATACTACCGTAATAATATATAGTAGTGATCAAGAGACAGTATCCACATATAGTCCGTCACCTGTTCAACGCCCATATAAGAGTTGGAATAGTTTAATTAATAAAGAATGAGCCCGTTATAAATATCGTTCACTAGTAAATGGTTTGAAATAATTAAAAAGTAATATTATAGCCTTTGTAACACATTTGCTAGTTGTAAAAAAAAAATACAGTATTAAATTTTAAATTATATTATTAGATTTTTATTTAACTCAAAGAATGCAGTCAGAAAAAAACGGTGATTGTTAATTAATTTTTTTTACTAAATAAGTTTAACACTGCTTTCAAGAGAAGAATTTGGTGGGGGTTCGTGCTGAACCGGGCTTTGAACATTGAAAAATAATAAAAAAACATAGTTACTTTTTAGTAACATACTGTGTTCAAAGCAGAAGTGTTCGCGATACTGTCTGCGGTCACATGTACGGAGGTTATCAGTTGCGACTGGGCTGGATTACTATCTACTCAGACAGCCAATCGGCTCTCCAAGCCCTGGAATCCTCTAGGGTAACTTCCGTATTGGTAAAAGAGTGCAAACAGGCATTGGATCTACTTGCCTGTTCGAAGAGACTGGAATTAGTTTGGGTTCCTGGACATAAAGGAATCAAAGGCAATGAAATAGCCGACAAGCTTGCAAGAGAAGGTGCTGAGAACCCTATCTTTGGGCCAGAACCTTCAGTAGGCATCTCTAAAAGATATCAGCGGAAGAAGGTCCAGGGAACCCTATTTTTGGGCCAGAACCTTCAGTAGGCATCTCTAAAAGATATCAGCGGAAGAAGGTCCAGGATTGGACATGGAATATAGCAGGTAAGGAGTGGAGGGGGAGTGCGGGCCTTAGACAGGCTAAGGAACTAATTAAAAAACCCTCTGCTTCTAGAACCAAGTGGCTGCTGGGCCTCAACAGAAAGGAACTCCGACTGCTTATAGGGGTACTTACAGGGCACTGCAGGCTTAAAAGACACTTAAAGATGTGTGGAATAGCAGGGGATGAGACCTGCCACTGCTGTGGGCAGGCACCTGAAACTGCTCTACACTACATAGCCGAATGTAATAGATATGCGCCGCTGAGATACAGATTGTTAGGATCTGATAGAATCAGAATACAAGAGGCTCCCTCCATCGAATGGACATCCCTTCTGAATTTCATCAGAAAAACCAGAAGGTTCGATATGGAGGGTTAATAAGCTATTTCTATTGGTAATCCCCCGGGGATGGCAAAAAGGACCATCAGGCCCACTTGCCGGACTTTGTCCCCCCACCCTTGCCAGTATCAGTACCAGTACTTTTTAGTAATGTGTATGTATGATTTTCAAGTCTCTGTGAAAGTGCTTTTTTAGCATCAGTAGACAATAAGCCTACTGATGCTAAAAAAGGAACAGCCTTCTGGATGTGAAAATGCATTTCAGATTAAAAAAACCACCACGGAACCAAATTATGATGATCGATCTCAATATATACAATTTAATCCTTCTCATTGGTCATAATAAATGTTATTTATAATATAGCTTTTATCTATATTTTATCGTGAATAAATTTTATTTTTCGTTTGTTATTATACTTTTTTATGTACTAAATATATTTTAATAAATTATATATTTTTTTAATAAATATATTTTTATTATTATTAAAGCAGATGGAATTGCTTAGATAGCTAAATTAGTTCACAGCTGCAGTACTATGTCTCTAGCCAGCTGACAGTCTCTGGGATGCATCTGGACTATCGGTCATAATACGCAATACTAAATAATTTATAATACTAATAAAGCAATATTAAAGTATATGCACTAACTAGACAATATGTAGAGTAGTGTTTTGAACAATGTTCATTTAAACGTCAGAAATTGAACCAAATAGCAGTATTTTGAAAGCCATAGAGAATATTAGTGAAATATAGATGGAGGGATGTCCCTTCTATCTAAACTAAGATGGATACAGACATATATGATAATTAGGGATTGATAAATTATTTGCCACTTCTATAATTTTGTTTTTATTGAAAACTAGTTTCAAATGTTATACATTCGTCTTCAGTTCTAAAAACACACAACAGCTCAAAAATAAGCTATTTAAAATACACTTTGGTATTATTAATATTAAATTAAATGTAATATAAATAGTATTATAAAACATTTATGAATTATGAATTTAATGAAGACAAGAGATCAAATACATGTTGGTACTCACCAAGGTTTAAGTAGATTATATCAAACAGAAAAGGTTATATTGGTTTGTTATCGCACTGAACTAGTAATGGAAATGACTATCATAGAAGAAAGTTCAGGTGTTTGTAGGTAAATGGTACGATTTAGGGGGAAGGATCAAGGTTTTTCCAATAATCCCGGTGAGTAATTTTTTTCGTTATGGATGGGAATAGATTTAAATGGAGAAATTTATTTGGTCATTTAAGCAAAAATGTGGATTGGATTTTAATGATTTTATTATTTCAAATGCTTAGTATATTTATATTTAATTTGAGACTGTTCTCTACGTGATTTATTAATTTTACTCCTGAGTCTTTGATGAATTTATGTTTTTTCATTTAAATGTATTGTAAAGTTGGAATTCTCTGTCTTATTATTATATGCACATATATGTTCCTTTAATCTCTGATTTAGTGATATCCCAGTTTTTTTCGTGTATTTGGCTGTACAATCATTATAATTTAGTTCGTACACTCCGCTTTTTTGGAAAGGGTCTATTTTGTCTTTAGGAGAGAGGAAATAAGAGGATAGAGTTTTTTATGTTTTAAATGAAGCGTTTAATTTATATTACATTTAATTTAATATGCATAATATTATTTTTTTAATTTTTGTATGCTTTTAGAACTGAAGATTAATGAATAACATTTGAAATTAGTTTTCAATAAAAAAAAATATATAGAAGTGGCATACTATTTATCAATCCCTAATTAGATTGATCCTTCTATAACATCATGCGCACGCCAATTAATATATGACAATGCCACAGTTCTGTGTGTTACCGGCTCAGTTGATCCACTCCTTTTAATTATTAAATATTTAATTTTTGATTTTCACTCTGACATACAACTTGTTAGCTTGAATTTATAAATAAAAGTGACACCGATGACCTCGATTGTTTTGTGCCAGGAAACAATCGATGTAAACTAATGTTCTAAGTTGATGTAAACTAAATTCGCATGATATGAAAAAAATTCTATTTTTAATTTATATATAAAAGTGGAGATACTGGGCACGATCAGAGTATAATGAATTAGATCTTTTGGTGTCCAGCTGGTACAATTTTTTTTTCTCTCTTATTGACAGTATCAGCAAAACCTTGTAAGTGTTCCTGACATAATTTTTCAGGGGACGAAAACAAATTTGAAACCTGAAGCCTTCTAAGCTTTCAGGTTATTACAACTCGCCATCGACAAATGATAATGCTGATAACGTAAAAATGACGCACTCCATTGGATTCGGAAACTTTTCTTTTGTTATAGAGATTTAAAAACTTTTTTCTTTAATAAAAATGGGATTTCCGGAGTTTTGCAGATATATTAAGTTTAGATTAAAGTTATAACAATGTTAAAATGTTAAAACCATTTTGTATGCATTATTAACTATATATCCTCTATGAAGTGGATTATTTGATATTTGTAGCTTTCACACTTGATAAGATATCCAGTTGCATGTTTATGATATATATATATATATATATATATATATATATATATATATATATATATATATATATATATATATATACTGTGTGTGATTTATTAATATATTTTTAAAGATCTATAAGATAAATATAATCCATTAAATTCCATTATCCAGGCTAATACAGTGACACTGATAGAGACAAATGGAAGATATCGCTCAACTGGAAATAGCCTCTTCAGGACAGACTTAGTTCTTGGCTCAATATGATTGGCGCGCGTAAATATTACGAACTGACATCGATTGGATATTAAATATGCCTGTAATATAAAGCAATATAAGATCATTAAAAGAGGCTTGCTATTTTTGTAAAAATAATTTTTCTTTAAAACTCCATGATGTCAGTGGTTTTCTAATTTCTTTCGTCTGGTGGCAGACTTAAATAAAATAGAAACATAAAACACAGAAAAAAAAGTATTTATTTTATTTAATACTTTTTTAATTTATTTATAAATTCGCCGATACCCAGTTTGGGAATCACAACTCAATATCCAGCGACGATTTCGGTGATATAGTTATAAGAGGAAAGGCATTTCAATCAGTGTCGGACAAAATGTAATTTCAATTACAATTACTTAACAATTACTATAATTTGGCTGTCAAAAAGAATGCATCACAAATTGTAAAAACTATTTACTTGAAACCGACGTTTCGATCCACTTTGCAGGTCTACATCAGGGCTTGAAGCACACAGCTCCACTCCTTCACCTCTCTTTGAAATTCAAGCCCTGATGTAGACTTACAAAGTGGGTCAAAACTTCGGTTTCTAATAGATAGTTTTTACTATTTCTGATCCATTCTTTTTGACCGCCTCCCGGACTATCTAATTCCTTCATATAAGTAATACGTTCAACTATTTTCAATATCACTAAATTACAGTAGTAGGTAAGTAATTACAAATGTAATTGAAATTACGTTTCAAACACTGGTTTGAATACGTAGAGAAATTCTTAAATAATGTATAAAAAAATAAATAAATATTCTTATATAATGTTTGTTATTTATGAGTTGAAAAATTATTAATTCGTGCCTTCTTTCCAGAAATTTAAAGGCCATTATTTATAAATGATTATCCTTCCAACTTATTGTCCTTAAACTTCTATTAAAAGATTTGTATAGTAATATTTGAGCGATTTGCATAGTCTGTGTCCACAATCAAGAGAGCCCTTTAAAGAGAATTTTCAAACGTACTGTTTTTATATTTCAAATCCCGAAACTTGAATCGATGTGCCCCTTAAAAAAGTGGTTTCACTTCATCGTCGTAAATCTGTAAATTATTAACAAATCAACACCTTTTCTTCACGACACAATAAGCATCTTTTAAAAATATTAGCTTTCTAGTTATAATATACGAGACATCATATCTAGATATCTTTTCATCTGAGATACGACTCCCGTCATGGTTTGTGTGTTTTTGTTTGTAAAACTAACGACCGCTATAAATTTAGTCAAATCTATTTAGAACCACGTCCCGAAGTATCAAAAAGGATTTCGAAATTTCCCATCGCTCACTGACCTTATAATTACCTCGGACCTTAGCCCCTCATTAGAGGACGTTGCCGCGGAGGCCAATAGAGCTGCGCATAAATTAGAGCTAAGCTAACAATATGGATCGTTCGGTAATGAGATGTTCCTATCTGGCAATAGCCCCTGGCTCCATCATTAGTAGTTGTGGCATATTTTATCCAGGCACTACCTCTTTGTCTTCCAGTTCCAGCCGCGTCGGCTATCCACACATATAAAGCTGTCCTCATAAATATATATAACAACAAACTTTCATTTTTTTATCTGTCAGGTTTCTCTTTATATATAGATATGTATATATATTTTGGCGCCACAACAATAGATCTGAAGAAGTATTACGGATCGAGACTTTTATAATCAAATACATTTCTTATTACCTAGGAGGATAAAAATATAAAAACTAAAATTAATAGAAAACATCATAAAACTCAAATAGTAATATTAGAATATAATTGGAAAGATTAAAAAAAAACAAAGCTGTAAGTCTCTAAAATACCGGCAAATAACTAAACCAATCCAAAATAATACATTTAGTAGACTGGTTAGTTACCTCCATTATTTACCTGCATTTTAGAGAATAATAAATTATTTGATAAATTATTTTATTTTTGAATAAATTCATTCAATGTCTCAAATATTATCTTTATTATAAAAAATATTAAAGATAGCTAAGTTTCGGCCTTTACTGCCATTTTTAAGCTCCTGTTTGATCGCTAACAATAATAATTATTATTAACATATAAATGTTATTTTCAGCCAATTATTCAACCATTATTATCAATAATGAAACTTTCTCTAAAAATTTGAGGTTATACATTTCAAGATACGTACAGTTCAAATATTGATTTTAAAAAACAATCCGTCCGTAGCCCGTGTCCCTTGACACGTGCCTTTGAAAGTTGTGCCTTTGATTTTATAGTTGGCACGAAGAACACGGGTCACTCCAGGATGATCCTCGTAGCTCATTACTACTACATTACGATCAACCATTTTGTTTCAAAATTGCAGCTGATTAAAGATTCCATACTCCCATATCTCGGCCATTTATTAAGATGTAGGAAAAACGTAAAAGTATTTTGGAATCCTTATACCTGAGCCTTAAAAAATAAATAAATAAATAAGATAATAAAAAATTAAATTTTTTTTATATAGGTACCTATTTGGAAATAATAAACCATGTTATAATTTACAGCATTTTTTATAAGTAATCTATATCATAATATTATTTGTATCAAAAGTCTCAATATTACTCCTTTAATTATTATAATTTGACTGTCACATTTCGTCTAATGCTTAGTCATTTTCGAGCATTTCTAAAACAATCAGATATATTAAGATTTAAAAGAATGTGTTTAAAAACTAAATAATTTTTTTACCCTAGATTTAATTTAAATAAATAATGTTTTTGGAGGTGGTTTCTTATTATATTAAGGTCTCTAAGTTGAGATGACGCGAAAGTACCTTTCGAGGTCTTCAATAATAATTTAGTTTATGATTTGTTTGGAAATATTTGAATGTTGATAATTTTGACCATATTATTTATAATAATAATTATAAAAAAAATGCTTAAATATTACTTTGAATTCCGGTAATTGTAAAGGAAATTAAGAATGTTGAATTTTTTTGTTGAGATGGGAAATATAGAAATGGAATAAAATACTGTATAAGTTAATTTCAAAATAGTTTTAGCTATGTTAGCTGACAAGTTCCCTGTTAACCAAAGTTGCGTCGGTTTGATTCCCGATTCAGATCTCTCAGATTTAACCCTATGAAGAATCCATAGAAATAAAAAAAAATTATTTAGATATTAGATTGTCCGGAAAAAAACTATTTAGAGAGTATATAAGGTTTAAGACCTTAAAATAAAACAAACAAGAAAATTATGTTTATAAGAAGAATTTTAGGCTTGTAAATCCTGCTACAATTACTATTGTTAAATATTTCATTAGCAAGTCTATGAAATTTAAATTAATATCCGAGAAAATATAAACGAAAAGAAAAGAGCAAATAAAATAAATAAACAAATATAAGTTTAGATGGGTCTTGTCTCTCTCACATAAATGTGGAGCTCCAGATTTATTGTGTTATTTATTCGCTTCGGATGTCGTTGTCTTTATTTTTTTCCTCCATGCCTAAGCTTTTGTTTCTGTGGAATTTCCGCCATTCCTCCTTTGTACAGTTTGTAGGCATTCGTAGCCTCAATATTTTATTGTTTTGTATTTTTAGCCTCCTTGGTGACATTTCTCCTAAGAGGCCATCTGTAACCTGCCCGGCGACTTGTGTTTAGTAACAGTAACATATGAAGTAACTTGGTGACAGCCCAGACGTTCTCACAAACAAGTTCCGTCGGTCGTATTTCGCTGTTATAGCTAATCCTCACTTCTTGCTTGTCTAAAGAAATAATAATGCTTGAAGGATCCCACGAAAGATTATTTAATTTTCTATGCTATCATAGTCTTATTCTTACTTTTGATATTAAAGTAATATAAATTAATATACAGTCGAAACTCTGTTTATCGAACTTCCATATATCGAAAATATCTATATATAACTATTTTAAGGAACCTTGAATTTTTATAAGAAAAAAATATTCTGAATATCGAATAAAATTTCAATATATTGAACAAATTATTTCCATTTAAAAAAAATGTGATTATCATGAAAAAGAGCCCTTAGTTTACGTACATAAGAATGGATATTAAATAAATAAGAAACAAAAATGTTTCACTGGTTTGCAAAGCAATGGAAGTTCGGGGAAGAACTTGTTTCAGCAGAAACACAAGAGTAACTAATTTCTCTGAGTTTCTTTCCTAACATTGAGTTGTATTTTCATTTTAAATTCAGTTTAATTTTGTCTTTCTTGTTGTTAATATCGCTCCTAAACATGACTTCGATGATGAATTATAAACAAAAAGGAATTAGAAGCTATTTTGCGCGAAAACAAAAATTAATTTATGAATGTTTGCATATTTTTAATACATGTCCTTATTAATTTATTAATGTGCTTTTGTAAAAAATCTGCAATCACAGATGTAATTTGTACATTTTTTCAAATAAGTGTTATCTATCGTTAATTTTTTTTTTCTTTAACCCTAAAACATTGCCTTCGTAAGATCATTAGCCCCAAAATATTGCCTTTGGTACTTCTTTAACCCTAAAGAATAGCTGTAATTGTTTTTAGCCTGAAAAGGATGACAAATTGCAATCTTTCTATGTATCTTAATTTTTTTTAAGGAGCCTTAATGTTCCATATCTAGAGGTTCGACTGTGTATGTATGTTTCAAGGGCTCTAAAAAGGTCAAATGTCAAAAATATCATTCTTAGAGGAGAGTCAATTGAATGTTGAGTAGTTTATTTTTAGCATGTCATTTCCAAGATTACATGTTGAAATTTAAAAAAATCCACCTCTCTGTTTTGATGTGATGTAAAATTATTTATTTTATAAATATATATCTGCCGAGAGCGGTAAAAATGTCAACTGTCTAAAATACCTTTTTTACAGGAGTGCCAATTAAATGTTTGGAATAAATCGGCATTTCTCCAGATCCTTTACATGGAATTTAAAGGAAGCGGAAGATCATTAGGAATAGGGGGGGAGGGGTCATTTTATGCCAAATTAACTAATGATCTGGAACTTGATGTCTCATAATTCAATGATTTTTTGTACATAATATGTAGTTTTATTAATTAAAATTAAAATATCAAATTTTCAAATTTATCATATATTTTTTTTGCATTAAAATTTTTTAATAAATCAAAAATGGACTGTTTTTTTTTTTTTTTTTTACATGTTTTGAATCATTGAAAAACTTAGAACTCCAAAATTATTTGGCCTAGAAAGTTTAAAATAGTGTCATTCTCTTCAGAATTACTTGAGGTTTAATTTGATATGCATCATGACTATGTACCAAACCAATCTTAAAATGTTTAACAATTTCCAAAATTTATTTTTTCAATAACTCAAAATAGAAATTTATAATTTTTTGGAAAACGTATTTGTTACATACACATGTTATAAGAATGTCTGGGAAAAAATTTCAAAATGGGGTTTTTAAGGGTTCTTTTATAAAAATAAAATCTTGTATTTTTATACCAAGTTTTTTTTTTATACATATTTTAAACATACGCTATATATGTCATATTTAAAAAAAATAAATTTGCTTTGCTAAAAGTCATTATACAAACTGGGTTTTTAAGTAATTTACCATACGCGACATTATTCGTGAGCCAATTGGTAAATGAGCTTTCATAAAACTTTTTTTTTTTATGTAATCCTATTGAGATGCCATGATCAAATTTTGTATGTGCATTCTTATATTAGCATTAAACATATATATTTTTTTTAAACAAGAGTTTTTTTTTTTTTGAAATCTCAAAATCGAGATTAAGAATTTTTTTTTAAATATGTGATTAATTTAAAATATATGTTTACTTAAAAAATATTACTTTTTTGTGAATATGAATATATGTTTCATTTCACTTTTCATGCACATTGTTTTTTCCCTATATGTACTAGAAGAGTTCTTCCGTTTTCATGTCACTCTATGTTTTCATCTACGAGTTTCTTTGTTTTTTTTTTTACCAATCGATAATATACTATTTATGGTGTTCATTCTATATTTATGTTTTTGTATGTAAATAACAATCTTTTTATTTTTCTATCCACATAATTATGTGTACTTTTTAAAAATATTTTTATATAACAGGTGAATTTTTTTTTCATTTTTTTTTTTTTTTATAACTATTTATATATTTAATGTTTTTTTTTAAATTCTTAACTCTAGGTCTTTTGGCCATATATAATATTTTTTATTTTATACATATTGTTATTCTATAGGGAGTTTGTCCCAGAATAAAGTTGGTTTTATATTTCTAAAATCAAAATCAGGAAAATTGGATTTTGTACAGTTTACCCTGCCTGATGTACAGATTTTGTCTACGTGATTTTAGAAGTTTCTATCAGAAAATTATATTTTCTTGAAGATATCCAATGGCTTCTTCAATGGTATTATGGATTATCTCATACATGATTTAAACTTTTTATAATTCTTATAATTCATATAATTCTTAATTTATAATTAAAATAAAACAACATATTTTTATTAAATTATCATAATTTTTTATTAAATTTATATTTTTATTTCCTGTTTTATGAAAATAAGTATAATTTATAGAATTAATATCAAATTATTAATAATTTCCTTTTTTTATTTGTTACAGGTAAGTTCCTATTTCGCTAGATCTGGGTTATTTGCTAAGTTTTCTTTCATCGTACATAATTTGTGAGTATCTAAGAGTTGCTTATTATTTAATGGATTTTAACTTTTTTAAATTACTATAATGATATAATAAATAAAGTTTAATAAGAAAATGTTATATCAGTCCTTTATAGATAATACTTAAATAAGTCAGAGTTTTATAACCCCTAGAGCACGGTTATGGATGTTTTAGAGATGTCTGATATTTATATATTTCTTTTTTTCTTGCTACATTTGAGCACCTATAGCGGCCCCCTCTAGGTCAAATGAGCTGGAATTTGGTATGTAGGGTTTTCTTTCAGGCAGAACGATAGTATTAAAGAATGAGTAAATTCCAGTCAAAATTTCGGTATGTTTACCTGAAATTTCGGCGTTTTTAAAGTTTTGCCCATCTCTTCAGCTCCACCAAATTATCTTATAGGGCTATTTCAACTGCGCATCTTCGGAAACTAATAACAAATTCAGGATCACTTTTTGAGCCACCAATTTATAGTTTAATAGGCGTACGAGAAAGTCATGCGGTGTCCACATCAGATATTTTCTTTTAGTGAAAATACGACCTTAGTGACGGAGTTCTGCTGATCACGGATTTTTTTTGTTATGGATTACCAATATTAAAAAAATTAAAATATATACATTAATGGAGCAGATTACAGAGTATAACATAATATGCCGTAATATGCAGAGTAAATGTTTAAATCACTTCCCGTTTTCAATTATTAAAATGATTCTTAGTAAATGAAGAAATGAGTCCATTGTGTCACCCAAAGCTAATGAAAATTTAATATTGGGTTCTGGAAAATAATGCCAATGTTTCCTACCAGGAATCGGAACAGCTGACGTGTGTTGCGCAGGCTTGCCTAAACACTACGCCTCAGTGCAATTGTCCTAATATTTTTTGTTGATATCTTTTCTTTTAAATTACTAATATGTTTTCTTTTAAATTACTAACATAATTTCACCAATGATACAGAAGATTTTGTATTTTTTCAAGATTTTTTTTTTTAATTTGCTGTAATCTGATTTAGGTTTAATTAATTTGAGACCTTATTTTTAAATTTTTATTCTGTTGTAACGACCCGAATCGTGAAGTTCTCCTTAAGTAATTAACGTTTATGGACAACAATATATCTTTAGTTATATTTAATCATTATTTCGGAATCATGCGAAAGCAGAAATTATTGAAAAAAGTAACTTATTTGGTCACACTTTCTCAGAAAATAATAGACTTTTGTTGCGTACCAAAGGCCATCGCAGGTGGATAGGGGCACATTTTAAATCAGTTCAATAACCCCTAGAATATAGTTTTGGAGGAATTAATGATGTCTGATATCTATTTCCTCTATTACCGGTGTATTTGGACACATTCCAAGGGCATCTTTTTGATCAAATGAGCTCAAATTCATATATACGTGTTGTTATTCTAGGCAGAACAATACCATTGAAGTATGGGTAAATTTCAGTAAAAATTTCGGTATCTTTACCTGAAATTTCGGCGTTTTTAAAGTTTTGTACATTTCTACAGATACCCCAAATTAAGTTACGAGTATTGAAAATTTATATATGAATTTCGTTGGTGTTAGGGAAGTCCATTTTGGGGGTCTCAACTTTTTTCTCCCACCCTCGCCATTTTGATATTTTCAATTTTGTATTTCAATTACGTATTATTAAAGATAATTTAAAATACGACCTTAGTAACAGATGTCTATTGCTCCCACTATTTTTTTTTCGTATGCAGATGAATGACATAATTTTTTTTCTAGTTTTCTCGAAATACAGAAAGTTATTTCGGGTGTTTTACTTAGCGCACAAAATATCAAATATTTTAATATTTTTGTTTAGTTATTCCCCTTTGGCAATTCTAAGAAAAATTAAAGACACAAAACGTCCCATTCGTAAACATTAAAGGAGCACATAGCTGAATCATCCTGAGTCATATGTGAAAACAAGGAAATCTTTTAGGGACATTACTGGAATTTTAAACCAAGACATCTGATATTGGGAATTTCCGACACTTCCCAGAAGGAGCAAATAAATTAATACATTCAACGAGTGGTTTTTCCACAGTGATTGTACCCAACGAGGTGGGAGTTGCAATTAAAATTTTATGAATAAACATTAATATCTTAAATTAAATAAAAAACAGCAAAAACTCAAAACAAGAGACAAAATTTATTCACAGGATATTATAATACGAATCCAAAAATAAAGCCTTAAGCGTCTCAAACACGAGTACATCTCAGACATCTAATTAGGGATTGATAAATTATTTGCCACTTCTATAATTTTGTTTTATTGAAAACTAGTTTCGAATGTTATACATTCATCCACAGTTCTAAAACAGTCAAAAAATTCAAAAAATAAGCAATTTAAAATACAGTTTGGTATTATTATACATATTGAATTAGATTAATATAAATCAGTATTATAAAACATTTATGAATTATGAATTTAATTAAGACAAGAAATCAATTACATGTTGGTACTCACCAAGGTTTAAAGGGATTATATCTAATAGAAATGTTTGTACTGGTTTCTTCTCGCACTAAAGTAACAATGAAAGAAATATAGAATGTTTATAGGTAAACGTTTTAAGGGTTGGGATTTTTCCAGTAATGCCGGTGAGTAATTGGTTTTTCTGTTATAGATGGGAATAAATTTAAGATTGTACTATTGGAGATATTTATTTAGTCATTTAAGCAAATAGATTTTTTTTCTTAAATGACCAAATAAAAAAGATTTAATCCTAAATCTGTCGTTTATTAATAACTTTATTCGAAACAAATTAAATACGAGATTAAACTAATTTTTATGAAATATACGGACTGCTGCATAGAGCTTAGAATGGGAGGGCTCAATCAATAGGTCACCAATTTTAACATTTTTTTTTTCAGGTGACATTAAAAAATGTTGTACACGTTTTTCGGTATTCGTTCCATTGGACCCTAGGAGCCGAAAAAAAAAAAAAAAAAAAAAAACCGCTCTGAAACAGCTTTTTTTATATTTCGAGGAAATTGATTTTGATGCGGTTTTCTCACCAAAAAATTTGTTTTTTAGAGTATATTACAGGAAATACAACAAAATACAAACTTTAAAAAATAATTGCTTTTTAGTGAAATGAATTAAAAAAAAAAATGTTTAGAATATTGGTTGAACTAGCCTGATAGATTTTTTTTAAACCACCGATTGTGGCAGATTTTGATTCGACGCACTAAAAAACCATTAGGTCGAAAATATCAAAGAAAACAAATACATTTTTTTCAGTTCCGAAAGTGTTAAAATTTTTTAAGCCAATTCACTTTGGATTTGAAGTTCTGTATCTCCTCTTCAAAGTATCCCATATCGACATTCTTAGTCTCTTTGGAAAGAGGATAGTTTCTTCTTTCCGTACATGCAAACAGTTATTGCGTTATCTAGAAGGTCGGTGTAAAAAAATGTGATTACAACAAAAAAATAAAATTGAGCTTTTTTGCGGATAAGGTTGGCTCTAGAAAACGTACGAACACTCCGATTAAAGCAAACAGCATAGTTTAAGAAGCTTGCCGATCTTCTAAATTTGGTTTGAATCTATGGAAGGGTTCCTGAATTATGGATGGTTTTTTGAATCTTATTAAAAAAATGAAATCTGTGGGCAAATCTTTTAGTCAAAAACTTTTTATTTTTAGATTCTCTCAAAAATTTGAATTAGAGTTTTTTAAAATGATAAAATCAAATCTGACACCGGTCTTGAATACAAGAAATGTGTTTAAATACTTCACTGCGTAGAAGAATATCGTTTTCAATACATATAATTCAATAAAACCTACAACAATCCATATACAGAATATAATATTATGCAGTACGTTTTTTATAGAACATTCATGAAGTTACTGAATAAAACAATTTCATTGTTTAATAGAAAATTATAGGTTGACGGGTGGTCCGTCATATATGGGTTACAGAAAAATTTCTGGAGTATGTTGTAGAGCAAAACTATTTCAACATAAATTACCAAACAATAGAAATGTATTACATAATTATATTCATTGAAAAAATTACTAAAAAAACATGGCCTATTACAATGTCATATAATTTTTCTGAAATAATTACGATATTGTGTATAATATATTTTATATTCAGAAAAATGGAATTATATGTCCTAACCCTATTTTTTAAATGACAGAGAATTCAATATTAACCAAAAAAAAAAAAAAACCTAAATCAAATCTTTTATATTATCTTTATTTAAAATAATATTTTAATACTTTTTACCGATTTTAATATCGCTATTATTTTCATTTAATACTCTCATCGGTTCCAACTGATTTTAATAAACTATTTCTCGTTTTTTTAAACAATTTTATTTACAATTACAGTGTTTATTAAGGAATTCAATATTATCAATATGGCCACATTTAGCGTCAATAATTGATAGGGATTTAAATAACCATTAATAACATATTTGCAACCAACAAAATAAATTAATAAAATCATAACAATTAAATAAGTATGCCAAATAAAGAAAATTAATTTTTAATTTAGTCATGCTCCAGGAATAATTTTAAGTTTTCTAGTAGGATTGATGAAGTGAATTAAGAAAAAAAAAAGAAAAGCAAAATATAACACCATAAACATATCCATACATATGGATCATTGGCGAAATGACAAAGAGTCATATCTATAAATTTCGGGGTTATATTGCATTTGACGTCAATAACTGACTATATGACATCACTAATTAAGAGTACAAAATACGACCAATTTAATTAGGAGCTTAGCTACCTCCCTTCTGAAAATTTTCAGTTTGTAAGAATATGGTTGAACAGTAAATATAGATGTCCATGTGTCCATAATAGTTGAGCAGTGAGCTATCTTAGGTTCAGCAATAAAATGTGAATCACTTTAAACAAATCTTGAAATCTGTTATCAGTTGCAGTTCAGTCATTGGCTAATTATATATATATATATATATATATATATATATATATATATATATATATATATATATATATATATATATATATATTTATTATATTTTTTAAGGTATCTAGGACTGGTCAAGGTCCGAGTTACGACTGAGAGTCGTCAGTATTTGGTGCTAACATCACCATATGTCGATTTTTTGACCGTTTCTAATTTTTTTTCTATATATCGTAAGCGGGAATCGATAGAGGTGATGGTTACTTACCATTATAAATTGAACTATAAATTTCGAATTATAGGAGCTTACGCCTTTTTCAAAATATCTGATGTGAACATCGTACGACTTCCTTGTACGCCTATTAATCTATAACTCAGTGGCTCAAAAAGTGATCCTGAATTTGGTTACTAGTTTCCGAAGATAGCAGTATCTCGAAAACGATAATGCGTCGCGACATCTATCTATTGACACACACAAGCTCTTGTTTCTGGAGGTCTCATTCCGTTATTATAAGTCGTGTTCTTTCAGTAGGAAACAACTTCTCAAGAGATTTCTTCGTGTTCCGTGACAACATAAGAACTGTCTATGCCACTAGATAAAGCATTGGAAATCGACGGTTTCAACATTTTAAGTGGAAGAACCCACTTAACTTTTATCTTATTCTCCTGCTGCAGATTTGTTCAGCTCACAAATGCGGAGGAAAAAAGTATTTTACACTCAATTTTAACACTTAAAACTAGTAATACTTAAAAGTTGCTTTTGCAACCTTTATTACTGAACTATACAATCTCTGTATTAAATGCTAATATAACTTTTAATTTAAGTTTATTATGACTTAAATGAAAAGTACTCCTTTCGGCTCTTATATTTCAACCGAAATCTATTATATTATAGATATTGATATAAAAGTGTTATTTACCAAATTCAGATGTTTTGCATTACATTTTAATATAAGTTTTGATGAAAGTTTATTAGGACCTTCAAGTAAAGTACCACTTCCGGTTTGCCAATTTAGACCAAAATGTATTATGTTATTTAAATGATTATATAAATTATAAATACCAAATTTGAAAAGTTTTGCATTATATTCTAACATGATTTTTGATTAAAATCTATTTTGACCTTTAAGTAAAGTGCGGTGATCAGGTAATAGAGAGGTTCACAACTAGATTTTCTAACAATCCCAAATAAAAATGTTTATCTTTCAACGGCTAACCGTTTTTGAGTTAAACGAGATACGAACGAACGTACGTCATAAGTCACGACGAAACTAATCAAAATGGATTCAGGAATGGTCAAAATGGATATTTTCGTTAAAATTTGAAAACCAAAAATTTTCGCGATTACAATACTTTCTTTACAAAGTACAAGGAATAAATATGCACATATATATATATATATATATATATATATATATATATATATATATATATATATATATATGATATGCATTTTATGCATAATATGTAAATTAACCTATCCGTTTTGGCGTTCTGTGTAACTTAATAAGGGTGTCAATCCAGGTAAAGTAGATTTTCATTTTATCGAGTCAGAATTTATTTGTGCTTTATGAGGATTTAATTAATTA
The DNA here is from genome assembly GCA_948150685.1 of Rhaphigaster nebulosa. Classification (NCBI taxonomy): domain Eukaryota; kingdom Metazoa; phylum Arthropoda; class Insecta; order Hemiptera; family Pentatomidae; genus Rhaphigaster; species Rhaphigaster nebulosa. Next base: position 13,266,400 of record OX411310.1, read on the forward strand.
TATCGTCTGCATGCTACTCTGTTCATTACAGCTTCAATGGCCAATATCGGGTTTGATATAGGCGTGTAGAGAGGGAGAGAGAGAGAGAGAGAGAGAGAGCTCTTTGTGTGTTCTGGCTATGTTTGTACCTTAATTTAGTTGCGTTTACATCCGCCATGTAATTATAAAAGCTTGTATGGTAGAGGTTTTTATTTATAAACAAGGAAAGCGTTGTTAATGATATAGTTACAAAAAATGATTAGCATGTTAGTATCGGAATATTTTTTGTTCAAAAGCTAAAATGATCTACTGAAAAGCACAAAATAGTTTTAAATTAACGAACACACTTATGATACTATAATTAAATGGCTGAAAAAAGAGCGTTTTAATATTATTTTTTAGGGATATAAATGGAGAATTCGATACATGAAGCCTAGAATTTCTAAAATAACTGGAAACGACTAAACCTACCATACGATACCTTTAATACGATACCTCGCCAGGTCAAACATCATCTGGACAAGAGAAAAAATAAATAAAATCATATATAAAGAACATCTGTTAACAGATTATATTGAAACTTGTAAAAAAAATTCCAATCTGTGGTTTTTGATGACATTTTAAAATCTTTCCTGCAAAACATAGTAGTGGCATAGCCATTCGCCCAAGCAAAATATCTGATGTGGACAACACATGACTTCCTTGTACGCCTGTTAAATTATAAATCGGTGGCTCAAAAAGTGTCCCTGAATTTGGTTACTAGTTTTTGAAGATAGCAGTAAAAACGACACTCGGCGTCCCGACATCCATCTATTCACACACACACACACAAAAACAACATATACTCTTGTTACTGGAGGTCTCATTCCGTTATTACATGCAGTTTTCCTTCAGTAGGTAACTAGTTCCCAAGATATTTCTTCATGTTCCGTGACAACAATAAAACTGTCAATATCACTGGATAAAGCATTGGAAATCGACAGTTTCAACATTTTAAGCGGAAAAACCCACTTAACTAATATCTTATTCTCATGCTCCAGACTTGTTAATCTCACAAATGGGGAGGAAAACCATTATTTTATACTAAATTTTAACACTTAAAACAAATAATAAAAATGTTTAATTAGATTGGAAACCAAATTGCGTTTGTAACCTTTATTACCGAAACATATGATTTATGAATTTAATTTAAATATAATTTTGGATGTAATCTTGTTATGATCTTCAAGTAAAGTACCGTTTTCGGCTCACCAATTTTAACCAAAATATAGTAAATACGTTCATATCGATATAAAAGTTTTATTTACCAAATTTGAGATGTTTTACATTATATTTTAACATAATTTTTTATGAAAGTCTAATATGACCTTCAAGTAAAGTACCACTTCTGGTATTTCAATTTAAACCAAAATCTAGTATGTTATTTATATCAATATATAAGTTATAAATACTAAATTTGAGAAGTTCATGCTTGAATGACCTTCAAGCAAATTACCACTTCCGGGATCAAGCAGTGACCAAAAAGGGAGGTTCACAACTAGATTTTACAACAATCCTAATTACAAAATTTCAACTTTCTACGGCTAAGGGTTTTTGAGTTATGCGAAATACGAACGAACGTACGTATGTATGTACAGACGCCACGACGAACCTAATCAAAATGGATTCTGGGATGGTCAAAATGGATATTTCCGTTGAAATCTGAAAACCGAAAATTTTCGCGATTACAATACTTCCTTTACTTCGCACAGGGAAGTAATACGTTTTTCGGCTCATTTTGGCAAATAATGAAGAAACAATTCCTTGCATAAAAATAAAAGAATCGAAACTAACGTGATAGAGAATTAGATCTAAAGATACGATATTCAGTAAAAATTCGTTATAACGCTCTCCTTGGGCCAAGGGAAAAAAGAGCGCTATATAACCAAGAAAACGTTATAACCGAAAAATCATAACAAATAAAAAACCTTTTTCGTTTTAATTTATTTAAACTACAAATAAATAATAAGCATTTAAATATACATCTTTGAGGTTCCTGATTTAAAGTAAACATCGATTTTATTTTCTTTAAGATAACAAAGTATTTTTTAAAAACAGCATTTTCTGATTTATTTATTTCTATCGTCACTCATTCAAATCTTCTGTTGTTTTTACTGATCCCCTTCCATTTTCTCCCACTTCTTTACTTCATGTTTTTAGAAGCAGAAAATTTTTTTTGATTTAAATTAGATTTGTCCAACTTTTTAATTAAACCAATTTTTTTTTTTTAATAGAAAAAGATTTTTGCGAAACGTTTTCATGAACGCGCAGTTAAAGCAACTTATGCAAAAATCGGATCAATATCCGTAAAACTAACAAAATTTCAATTAATGGAAATATATTAATTTAATATACAAATTAATTTCCGCGGAAAATCGCTATCCGCGGGAGTGTTATAGCGAAATTTTACCGTGTATGTATACATGGTAAAATGTAAATATAAATATGTGTGTGCCATCTACGAAACCCCTAAAATCGTGTTCAAGGGGTTATGAAAGGGATTTAAAATGCATCTCCCCCTCCCGATGATTTTCGATACAGTGCAAAAGTCTATTATTTTCGATGGAAATACTACTAAAAACACGTAATTTCAAGAGTAGACATCCATCCAAAAAATTCAAAGCTTTTTTGAATACTTATTTTTTCGTTTGATTTTCACTGAGTCCAGTTGTGGCTGGAAATTCCAGCGTCGCCTTCTAGGTAATTCTGGTATTTTTGGAGTCCGGTCTAAGTCTGTAAACACTTAACGCTCCTCTTGTGCTCCATGACCAGGCGAATGAGTCCTTTAAATTAGAGGCTATATAGGATCCTTTTGTAAATAATGATCGGTAAAATTAACTGGAACCTTCTTTAGCTGAAACAAGGCTTTGAAACTTAATACTGTTAGCGCAGAAGCCATTATAATAATTTAAATTATGTTTATCAAGGGACGCCGATCTTAGTCAAAAGTATCCAAATATAGACTGCATTTAAAAATATTAATTTTTGAATTTCGTAATAACAATAACAGGAAAGAGAAGAATCAGGGTAAGCTTCTTCAATATTATTTTCCCTTCTTTCTTTTTTTCCTCTTGTATTGTTATATCTCATCTGTTATATCTATCTTTCCTTTTTACTTTTTATGTGTCTTTTCATCTCTTTTTTTTTTATCGATGCTAACTTTCCGTTTTGTTTTTCTTTACATCTTTAACCCTCTCCCCCTCCTCTCTTTCGTTTCATTATCCCTTACCATTACATATAATATTATTTACTATTTATATTCTTCTCTTTTACACAACTTCTATAATTTTATATATACTATTTTAATATTTTCTTTTCATATTTCCCAAATAATCCATTATTTTTTCTTAGACCTGATGAAGGCCTACAAATTAGGTCGAAACCGCGGCACACTATAAACAGAATATTTCATTATTGTCTGTTGTATGTTTTATAGCACCTCCAAACATAGTTTTCTTAATAGTTTTTTGCCTTAATATTTATTACTAGGCATTAAAATTTCATAAAACAATCTATTATATCACGAACACTCTTCTATAAATTATTAAAACGAAGGGAGGAGATCCAATTTCTACACACTGGCTTTAAAGGATTGGTTTAAATTAAAAATCCTAAAAATTTTGAGGAGTCTTAAGCCTCGAAAGTAAGGATTTTTCAGTACGCCCTCGTTTATCGAATTTCCAATTCGAAAAGTTCGTCTTATAATTATAAATACTTTAAATTTATAGAAAATTATGTCTTTTATTTAGGAAGTATGTTCAACAGGTGAGTAAACTATAATTGTTAAAATTTAAAAAAAAAATCTGATTTGGACGCCACATGACTTCCATTTACGACTTATTTAACTAAACTATAAATCCTGAATCACTATTTTGTTACTAGATTCCGAAGATAGCAGTATCTCAAAAACGACACGCGGCGTCGTGGCGTCTATTGGTTTCGGTTACTTGTGAAGGTGCCCTGAGTCGTAATTCTGGATGTGCTAGACCAAGAATTTTATTTTATAAAACGTTTATTTGAACTTTTTATTTCTAAAATTGATTGAGAACCATCAAAAGAATCTATTATGATAATTAAAAAAAGTCTATTATGAACTTCAAGAAAAATTATAATACTTCTGGATATCGAATTAAAAAAAAAAGCTATGTTATTTATATTTACATAAAAGTTTTATATACCAAATTTGAGATGCTTTAATAGTATATTTTAATATAATTTTTGATGAGTCTATAATGACCTTAAAGTAAAGTACCACTTACGTAGTGCCAATTTCAATCCAAATCTAGTATGTTATTTATATTAATATATAAGTGATATGTACCAAATTTTAGAAGTTTTTCATTATATTTTAATAAAAATCTATTATGACCTTCTAGTAAACTACCACTTCCGATGATTATGTAGTGACTAATAAGGTAGGTGCAAAATTGTTGCAACCTAAATTTTACCAAATCTCAAATAAAAAATTTCAACTTTCTACAGCTAACCGTTTTTAAGTTTTGCGAGATACCAACGTACAAATAAATGTCACGACGAAACTAGTAGTCAAAATGGAATCAGGGATGATAAAAATGGATGTTTTCGTTGAAATCTGAAAACGGAAGTTATTCACGATTACAATACTTCGTATAAGGAAGTAAAAAGTAAAAAAAAAAAAGATTTTTTTTTTAAGAAACAAGTAAAATAGCCGGTGGACGAATGACCGATTTTACTTTAATGAAGACCACATTAGTAATAATAAAACCCGGTTAATTCGAAAATTACCGGTTCCTTTCTACTCCTACTTGTAATATGACAAACCTAACGTATATTCGTTACCTTTACAAGACAGAAGAGGAGTTGGATGGAGGATCTGCTGTCATATTTTAATCTGGATAATGGAGTAGGGACCGTATTGCCTTGACATGCCATCTTTATTTGCCATCGTACTTTATCCCTTTTTTCAGACATGAGTGAATACGTTTTTAAAGGGAGAAATAAAAAGAAAAATCTGTATACTAAAGCACTTACAACGGATTGTTCAGAAATGTGTTTGTTCCATAAAGATGATTGCAGTTACTTTCAGGAATCTAATTTAACGACTTTAACATCTTTTCGGTTCCATTTCTCTGAGTGACTTTTCAAAGCAAAATTTCATTCTTATTATCACTCTTCTTCTTCTATATTGATTTTTAGCCATTCTTATTATTAAGATTAATTTCTACACTGAAGTACCCAGGTAGTTTCCTCTAACACATGTTGCTGGTAGATCACCTATTGTGTCTATCGGTTTGGCCTGATATTTAAGGGCCATAGCTCTTTGGTATATTAGCGGTCCAATATTATTAACGGTTAAATAAAATTAAAACATTAAATATACTATATAAAAGTTAAATTTATTATATTAACGGTTAAATATTATTTAAAACATTAGAAATTTCGAGTTGTTCCTCTAATGTTGGATGTAGGATATTCATAGGTTATTCAGGGTATTCTGTATAGAGTGCCACAGAATACTACCCCGACCCCTTTAAATTATAGAATGCTTTGAATATCGGAATGAAATTTGGCGGATCCTGGTTAGGTTAGTTTGGAGCGTATTGCCGACTTTGTAACCTACCGGAGTATTCCTCCAGCGACTCTGGAATTCCCAATGGAATGGACTAATTTGTTTTTTAACGGATTCTTCTAGGAAATAAAATTTTAAGACGATTTCATATCGGGTAATTTTTTGATCTGATGGCGCTAATCGAAAAAAAAAAAAAAAATTATACAGAGTTCCAAATTTCTCTAAAGGAAAGTATTTTTTTTTTAGAAAAACATTCAAGTAAACGTTTTAAAGAATTAAAATCGTTTTGAAACGAGACTACTTTTATTCCAGAACGCTAAATATTAGAGTGACATTAATAAATAAGATAACGACAAAAAGCTTTATTTTAAAAATATTAATCGGATGATTTATAGAGAAGTGACATTTAATATGATGTATTAAGCATACTATTAAAAAAAAATCCGTGAGCAGTAGAACTCCGTCACTAAAGTCGTATTTTCGCGCAAAAGGCAGTCCCCTAACATACCGAAATTTACGTATGAAATGACAATTTACCGAAAATGACAATTCGGGGAAAAAACGATAATTTAATTTCTTTTCGAATGAAACAGGTTTTGAGCTCCCTACCTCAACTTGGAAGGGCTTTAAAGGTGCGCAAATGTTTTAAAAAATCGGAAAATCCAGGGGGATGGGGGGACCAAGTCGAGACCCCCAAAGGATACTTCCCCGACACCAACTCAATTCACATACAAATTTTCAGCCCTATAAACTAATATGGTGGAGCTGTAGCGATGCGCAAAACTTAAAAAACGCCGAAATTTCAGGTAAACATACCGAAATTTTGACTGGAATTTACCCATTCTTTAATGGTATCGTTCTGCCTTGAACAAAGGCCTACATACCGAATTTCAGCTCATTTGACCCAAAGGGGGCCGCTGGAGATGCTCAAATGTAGCGGGGAAAAAAATATACATAAATATATATCAGACATCTCCAAATTTTCCATAATCGTGCTCTAGGGGTTATGAAACGGATAGAAATCGCAGTCCCGCCGCTCACCGCCGACCTTCAACCCACTGCAATAGTCTCTTTTTTTCGGGGAAAAAACGACTAAAAAATGGTTCCAATAATTACATGTAATCCATGAAATCCTGGTGCTATATAAAAGCATGAAGCATAAATTGAATCACTAATACAAAATCTGGCTTCCTTATATTCGTAGGCTTGTAATATTGTAAAATAGATACCTAATATTACAGTTAATGTTATTCTTTTAGTTGTTTCTGTGAAGTTATTTCTTATTAATCTATGTTGTGCTCATGTTACTCTTATTCCTGAACATAGTATAATTATAGTATTTAGTAAAGCAATTTCCAATTAAAAATATTAATTGTTATAATTTGTGGATAATAAAAATGCATTAATAAAACAAATAACCGGAAGCTTGTCCTAAACACAACTTTTTGCTGTTCTCTTATTTATTATTTTCACTATATTTAGCGTTCAGGAATGAAAATAGAGTAATTTCAAAATGATTTCAATTCTTTTCGATGTTTACTAGAATAGGTTTCTTTAAAAAATGCTTTATTTCAGAGAAATTTTGATCTTTTTATAAAAACAGTATTTTTGCGATTATCTTCCCCAAGGCGCATCGGATCAAAAAAGTGCCCAATATGAATTCCTCTTAAAATTTCATTCCCTATCAGAATCCGTAAAAAAATTAACTAATCCTATTGGGAATTCCATAGTTAAGAGTCGGTTGATCAAAACTCCAATAGGTTACAAATTCGACAATACGCTCCAAACTAACTTCAGGTTACCAAATAAGGGTCCCCCAAATTACATTCTGATATTCCAAACATTCTAGAAGGGAGGAGGGCAGTTTTATCTGTAATACTCTGTAGAAATAATTTGTTCCCTGATTGTTTCACTGACTTATGCCAAAACAAAACTGATAAACAATAAACATAATTGAAATTTTATTTAAAATGAAAGTTCTAAAAAGCAAGAAAAATTTAATTTTAGTTGTCCTAAATCACAGTACTAAAAATAGTTAATTTTAATTTAATTATGGTGAAATAATTTTATTAGATTTTGGTCTCGGTAAAATATTAAATAAATAATTGTAATCTACCTTTTACTGGCATGAGTTAAATATAACCTGCTATTCGATTTAGCAATAGCTTGGTATCCAGCCCTCACTTACAATAAACCTTGCGTTAAACGATCCTTTGGCAAACTTTTGCCGGTCCCTTTGTAAAGGTCTGCCCATTTTCTCCCAAAGGGCCTTACCACCACTTTTTATATAACACACGATAGAGTTTTACATCAAAGAAACTCATTCAGGTATTTTCCATCGAGAGGGAATCTTATACAAAGATGAAATATTTTGTCATACGAAAGAGGAAATATTACACAAGAATAAAAAGTGAGTTCGTGTAATATTTTAGCAACGAAAAATAGTGTTTTTCTTCACTTATATATATATATATATATATATATATATATATATATATATATATATATATATATATATATATATATATATATATATATATATATATATATTAAAATATATAAACATATTGTGTATCATATAAAGGGAATCAACAAATTAATAACATGATGAAACTTCTATATAAAGGGCAGCCAAAGTGTCTAACTTTTCGTTACCGAAACCTTTTTTCGTCAAAATGTGTCGAAATTTCTAGTAATCATTCTCTATCAACTAGCGAATAATCAACACTGATGAAGGCTTAAATATTAGACCTAAACTTCTACACATATTTAACAGTATATTATCTTACTGTCTGTTTTATTTCTAATTAGGGATTGATAAATTATTTGCCACTTCTATAAATTTGTTTTCGAGTGTTATACATTCATCCTCAAACTCAAATGTGCAGCCAAATTCACGGGAAAAACTGGAAGATCGCTAAAGCAGAGATTAAAGGAACACATACGTGCAAATAATAATAAGATAGAGAATTCCAACTTTACAATTCATTTAAATGAAAAAAATTTAAATTCATCAAAGACTCAGGAGTTAAATTAATACATCACATTGAAAACAACCTCAAATTAAAAATATATGAAGCACTTGAAATAATAAAATCCTTCAAATACAATCCAGATTTTTGCTTAAATGACCAAATAAATATTTCCAATAATCCAATCTTAAATTTATTCGCATCTATAACAGAAAAACCAATTACTCACCGGCATTACACTGGAAAAACCTTGACCCTTAAACCGTTTACCTAAAAACATCCTACCTACCTTTCGTTCATTATTAGTTCAATGCGAGAAGAAACCAGTACAAACTTTTCTGTTTGATATAATCCATTTAAGCCTTGGTGAGTACCAGCCATGTATTTGATTTCTTGTCTTAATTAAGTCCATAATTCATAAATGTTTTATAATACTGATTTATATTACATCTAATTTAATGTGTATAATAATACCAAACTATATTTTGAATTGTTTATTTTTGAATTTTTTGTGTGTTTTTAGAACTGAGGATGAATGTATAACATTCGAAACTAGTTTTCAATAAAACAAATTTATAGAAGTGGCAAATAATTTATCAATCCCTAATTAGATTGATCCTTCTATACCATCATGCGGATGCCAACCGTTTTATTTCTGATCTACCACCTACCATCATCTTCTTGTTCTTATCAAAGGCTAACTATATTTTTTAAATATAATGGACAGGATTTCCACTTTGTGGAACAATTTCCTTTACTAAGGAAATTTAAAGGTTAAAAGGAGGAAAAAAAGGAAAATAGTTCAAAGAGGAAAAATTTTCCCTTCTTATCAAGCTCAGCGCCTCATTTTACTATGGGATCTAGTTTAATCTACTAGTCTCATAAAGTGTTAATGCAAATCACTGTTTCAAATTTTAGTTTAGCTCATATTTCTTAGATTTTATTTTCATATAAAAATATCAAGTCATTATTGCCTTATATAAATACCTTAGGTTTATATATATATATATATATATATATATACTTATTGTTTGTTACATTTTAATTTAAATTTATATTCTAGTATAAAAATTGTTTTTGCCAGCTCCTATTTTTTAGTTTGCTTGAATGAAAACAAACCTTATTATTTATTACGCGATTCTTATTTTTATTAATAAATTTTGAATTTTTGGCCGTTTCTTTAGTCTAAAAGCTGCACTGATTTTTCTCCTCTAAATTATTTGTATTCAGCGATTTTTACTTTAAATATTTAAGTATTTAAATTAAAAATAGATAATAAAATAAATCTAAGTATTTGTTATACGATTTGTATTTTTATTAATAAATTTTGAATTTTTGGCCGTTTCTTTAGTTTAAAAGCTGCACTGATTTTTCGTTCCCACTAATTCATATGAATTCAGCCATTTGAGTATTTTATGGGTGTATTCAAATGGTTATCGCATTTTACAGATAAATTGATGGCTTTCATAAATAGGTAACTTAATTCATCAATTAAAATATTAATACATAAATAGATAAAATTTATGCAATATAATATACGTTATTTATACTTTTGTATATATTTGGGCGGGAAGGAAAAATAGGGAAAATCTGACAACCAGAAGTGAAATTAAAAAAAAAAAAAGAATTTAAAAATGTTTCTTTGTTTTTTTGTATGCTGTTATATCTAAACAATATATAAAACAATATTTAAACTAAATAAACTTTTAGTGTTAGAAAGTTATGGGAATGGTTTTAATAGATTTGAGAAATACACTAGAATTTAAAAAAAATAATAATAACTATAAATTAATAAATACAAATAAAAATGCATTTTTTGACCATAATCGCATACATTGCAATGACTTTAAATGACAAGCTGAAACGGCACTAAAAATATATATAAAAACTTCAATTTTTTTAATAATTACCAAAATTCAATTCGGACGATTCAGCTAAGGAGGGTGTTTTTGAAAAAATGTTTTACTCTATTTTTCAAATACTCTAGTTCCTCTTTTATTCCATTGTTCCGATGATACATCATTATTCTAGTAACATAGATTATAAAAACAGAAACATATGTTCCAGTTTAGGAGCATGGAGGAAGTCTGTCCTGTCTCAACAGTCCTTCCAGTGACTGAGTTCAGATAAACACCACCAATTCCACTCGCTGATAGTGTCATGGGCATATGTTGAAGATAAACATTTGTTTGTTTTAGTCGCATTTAACGGATTATTTTTTAAACAAATATGGAGAAATCTCTTAGAATGATCTATAGATAGGATCTATGAATTCTAATTTTTATTTCTAAATACTAAATTCGAGGAATGGGGGGAGTAAGACATTGGACTCCTAACTTCCAGGTGTGGGTTCGAGTTCGGCTGTGCCAGATAATTTATTTATTCTGTTATATTAACAATAGATCGACTTTGAGGTCAGAAGATCCTGTTTGGGCACAACTAAACTCTATAAAATGGATTCCCTTTATTATGGAACTCTAGCGGTTGAGCGTGAATGCTGACCACATCACTTTTTGTATAAGCGTTGGTCAAGAAACAGTACTTCTTTACCAAGTATTGAATCTCAGGCCCTTCGGGTTGTAGCGATACAGGTGTTATATATATATATATATATATTTTTTTTATTTTTTTTTTATTTTTTTTTTTTTTTTTCCGTTGGCTCTATAGACCTTGTAGATCTTTGGCCGCGCGATGTGGTGTTCTTACAGACATTTATTGCTTGCGGGAGCACAGACAGCCTGGAGGGGGTCACCCAACCTCACGTTGCTGCGAACCATGGTTTCCATGGTGCAGCGGCAGGCTGGTCATTGCTCCACAACCGGTCCCTTTGGGGCCAATTCGGCAGTGTCCTTCCCACCGACTCACTCGGGTTCAAGGACAGTGACAAATCGGTCTAGATCCCCGGATTATGGCTGTTCGGAGTCAGCAGGCGCACGAGGACCTATATTTCTTTCCCCGAGACAGACCGTCCATGGACCAAACCTCCGGACGGTTATTTTATGTCCTGGAAAACCACACCGCGATTCACAATTAAGATACACGGGGTAGGGTCATCACTCCTACGCCCGGTCTGTGTGAGTGGCCTCCAGTAGGCTGACGGGCCTCACATACCCGGGGGAGGGGGATAGTGGCGGGCCACGTGGATTTTCCCTGGTAGGCGGTCACCCATCCAAGTACTAAACACGCTCGACGTTGCTTAACTTTGATTACCTATTGCAAGAGCCTTAGCCCGCTCGGCCACCCCGGCCCCATATATATATATATATATATATATATATATATATATATATATATATATATATATATATATATATATTGTATTTTATTTAGCATTATAACTTGTTGTATAAATCAGATATAATCATTTGCATCAATTTTATTTAATAAAAAAGAATAAATTAGTACTGCAATTGTACTAGTATCTAATACTCGATCTAAGGGTTACTGTTGTCAGAACTATGTCCCAAACGTTATTATTCCCTGATATATTATTCTAAATTTGATCAAATTAAGTATACTAAATTGACGCATAAATAACTAACTAGTTCGCAAATTCAGGTATTAAAGCGACAGAAAAATGGAACATAAATAACCCATCTCTCACCAACAGTCAAAAGACTAACCAGTTAAGGCCCGGCTACCCGTCAACACTAATAGTTGACTGTAACAATCGCGGCAGTAATTGCTCAAACTAACATTACCTATTTATCTAGTGCATGTTTCGACCATTCATAAACTTGAAATTGATTGTATCCAACTTTTATGACCTTATTTAATTCATGGAGGAAGAATCAAAACTATATAATTTAGTTTTTATGGCTACCTACAAATTATTATTGTTCAGTCACTTGTTCTGCATCCATCACTCCGCAGCACTCCCACACTATCTCACTGTCGGGAGAGTACTATCAAGACAGAGAACCGACACCAGGTAAAACAAATAAATACATATGAATCATTTCTGAAGGGGCAGATTTATCTTCGAAAATCATTTTAATTGATATGAAATGTCTTTCATTCCATTCGTATGGCGTTGTTCATGAACTTATTAATATTTATATTAATATACTTGTATATGGACTTATTGGACACGGACTTATAAATAAAGATCATTATTTACTAGTTTTGGTTTACTATTTTCAATGATGAACCTTTGTAATCGACCAAAAAAAAACAAAATTTTAACCTTCCCTCTCCGCAAATTTTGTAGTTCCAAGATTTTTTTTTTAAAATCGAATTTAAAATCGAGTATTTATAATAAAATTTAAAAAAAATATAATATTTCGGAATTGGATATTAACATCTCCCATTTAGTTTCAAAATGGCGGCCTATTAAATGATTCATACGCCCATATGTCGTCCATTTATGAAGATAGAGGAAAAATAAAAAGTGTTTTGAAATTATTACACCTTTGGGAGAGGGGTATCTCAGTGGGTAGTGAACTATGCTACTAATCTCAAGATTACTGTTAGGTAATATTCTGTTATCAGCCGTGGAGCACCCTGTGGGATCGGGTGTTTCTGTTGGTGCTCATCCAGCCTCTCTAAAGTGGGTACCCTTAATTGGGGGAAAAACCTAGCGGTTGAGCGTGATTTTGTCCAAATCACCTCGTTTGCACAACCGTTGGTTTAGAAACAATACGGTCCTTACCAAGTACTGGACGAAAGACTCTTCACGGGTTGTAGTGGTACAGGTTTTTTTATTTTTTTAAGAAAAAAAATTATACTTAACTATTTAAAAATAATAAATCATAGTGTAACAATTTGCTGCGTTTTTTTTTCCTTTTTAAATCAGTTTCAAATAATCGTGTCTTATATTATTATAATATAGAGAAGGATTTTCAAATTTCTGTTAAATGAAAAAGTAACAAAAAGGCTAGAAGGAAACTAAGTTTTATCTTGGCTAGTTCGGTATTTACTGCCTGTGAGATAATATCATGCTAGAGTTGACACCGAGCATTGATAAAGCTCCCAAAGGTTAACAGCCTTAAAAAGAGTGAAACAGAGAAAAGAGAAAATAAATTGGTAGCGAGAACGAGACATGGATCCGTTACGCCCACAACTTGAACTCAGCCATAGTCCTCAACTTTCCTGTTGCTCTAATCCTGGGGATGCTACTCGAAAGTAGAACTTCGAATTTATAATCTCAATATTTATTATAGATATAATTTAAAATATATTTGCTTATCCTGCGATATATGTTTAATGCAATAAATTATATATTTGATGCAATCTTGATATATGTTCGTTTTGGCCCCTTGAAAATTTGCTAATCTCTCGCGTTGCAGATTATAATCTTTCGCTAAGTCATTGTGTCGGCTTAGGCTAATAACGGTTTGTTGTCGGTTTGTTGATAGCAAATAAACTTGTCAGAAGTGTTGCGGGTTCTTGAGGAAATAATTATATTTTATTGATCTTTCACCGTTGAGAATTCAGTCACGGTTATCTGAACATTTTAGTTATTTATTTACAACTGTTTGGGCTCTTCATTGTAGTCCCGTGATAAGTTTACAAAAACATTTGAAAGTTACGACGGTTAAGTTCAATTATCAAAGTTTAATTATAATTATAATTATATAAGTGGGAGAACCAAGTTGAGACCCTCAAAATATACTTCCTTAACACAAACTCAATTCAAATACAAATTGTCAACCCTATAAACTAATTTAGTGGAGCTGTATAGATGCGCAAAACTTTAAAAACGCTGAAAATTTCAAATTTCAAGGCAAACATACCGAATTTCAGACTAGAATTTAGTCATACTTTTATAGTAACGTTCTGCCTGGAAGATAACCTTACATACCAAATTTCAGCTCAAGGGAATCGCTGGAGGTGCCCAAATGTAGCGGGGGAAAAATATATATATATATATATATATATATATATATATATATATATATATATATATATATATATATATATATGGTACGCAAAATCTAAAATTTACCTTCGTATATGCAATGGCATTACACTAGCTTCTACTTGTAGGCTCACATATGATATTTCAAGTTGGCTAAAATTAGTGTTTGTAAAAATATTTGAAATTAATTACCTCGGGCAGCGTCAGTATCAATTCAGGCAATTGTTTATAAAAGAAATTATTTTTTCTGTCAAAGTGTTCATGTGTTCACTTATAAAAGACTGACGTCTTTGGTGAAAATGATTATAATATCGTTTGGCAGCGTCTGTAATTGTTGGGATGTCTAATTCATACGTCATATCTAATAATTAAGTCATTTGTCTAACATTCTTGGAATACCTTCGACTGAAAATACCTTAATTATTTGGATGTTTGAGGTTTAACAGAACCGCAGATTTCTATGCCGTAATTGCGTCCATATCGGTTTTAACAAAATTTTAGACAAAGTTATTTTGTTAGTTAAAGATAATTTTAAACGTCTCTCAAATAACCTGGATAAAAGACCATATCGTCAGTTCACTTCTTTTCGTTTTAATCTAATGTTGGTTCTTCAAGTTTCTTGTCCTGGTAAAAATGTAAATGGGTTCGAATATCAATTTATTTTTTTTATTAATCATGTCTTATACCTCAAATTCGGTATTCATTAATAATAGAAAAATAAAACGCTGTGATCTATTTCTATTATAGCCTTGAGATCGAAATGAGGAGCGAAACCTGCCTGATCAAATCAGCTCCCCTAATCCTCCAGATAGCCGAGCTATCGCGGACTATTAATCCTTCCTAAGAGCCACTGGATTTATCCACTAATTGGTCTTCCAGTTCCAGGTCATAGCGGTCCTTATCTTTTCCGGAATGGGTTCACTTAGTCCGATCTTAATGTCAAAGAACTCTTTTGGAGCATAACAGTATATATATATATATATATATATATATATATATATATATATATATATATATATATATATATATATACGAGCATACATATGTAAGCAACGATTGTTGGTGGAGTCGGCATCGAACCTTCGAGTTTGCTTATCCTTATAATTTGGTCTGTTCCAACACGAGTTTTGATCATTATCAAACTGTCGGGCGCATGCGAGGTACAGGTTTTGGAGCAGTTTGATGACAGTCAAAACTCGTGTAGGATCACACCTTTTAATTACGGACCTTAAAAAGCCTAGTGCATGTCCCGTCTATCTCGGACTGTTATTTTAGGTCTCCCTGATCAACCAATCAGAGGCCAAATCTCACAAATATTGAATCATGTATTTATTTCGACTTTATAAACCATCAAATTAATTTTGATTTTCACTTACCTATTTATTAAATATATGTTAATATATTTCTATCGTTGAAAATTTCGAATCAGAATTTTCAAAGGAAATACGCGTTTTAAGGTTACCTGAGTCCAGAATAGAATGGTGGGTGTTTTTGATGAGTCTAGCTCAAAAACAAATGGTTATTCTAAACTGAAATTACATGTTAAGGTATATGCTTCACCCAATTTGAACAAATCAGAAAAAAAAAACTAGGATTACCAAAACATTAAAAGAAATACTGATAGATAAGGAAAAACAATTCTATACTCTGCGCTTAAATTCTTGAAGAGCACTGGGAAATAGAACAGAATATAAATTATTCCTTGTATTGCCGCCAATGATCCTTTTGAGCAGAGATGTAGAAGCAAATTAGAAAAGTTAATTTTATATTATTTAAGGAAAATCAAATGTTTCGATGGAAACTAAATGTAATTTTCATGGGAACTTTATAATTTATTTAAAGTAGGGTGATAAGTGAAAATTCTGTGATGCCCGCACCACACCAGGTTTTTAAAAAAAGAAAATTTAATTCTAGCATTTGTTAAAAAATAAGTGAGTAAAAACTTGTAGTCATACACAGGCTTATCTTAGTAAGTAGGACTGAAAAAAAAAAAATATAAATAAAAAAAATCCTGAAATATGTTTTAGTCGCTTATCAAATTAATTGAGGTACTAAGTTTGTAATTGATAAATGGAATTATATTGCTTTGGAATGATAATTAAATTCCATTCACAGGCGTAATATTGATCACAGTCTTTAGTGGATAGCCGATCCGGTTTGAACCTTGCGGTGAGAAAGGTCTGGCCATATTATATTGCAAAATTTATTTCCGCTATTTGTTATATAGTCAGCAAATTGTCGGGAATTCTCTCGTTATAGGCCTACCCAGTGATTTATAAAGACTTATCAAGGCTGTAAACGGTATAGAAATCAAAAATAAATAAAATAGATAATTGGAGGAATGGAGGAATGGAGAATTATTATCGAGGACGACCTGTCTCTCGAAGGTCTGGAGGCACAAGAATGGGAAGCAAGAAAGAGAAGAGTGGATTAAAATGTATTATCTGAGAGGGCCTTCAGGGTTCGAATATTTGAACAGAGTTTTATTCATCGTATTAAAAAAAAAAATAATGGAAATGAACCGACGAAAATATCGGTCAATTCAAATGAAAAAAAAAACGAGATCAAATAAATGTAGATCAGAGAGTGCTCATATCACTTTAATAAAGGAGACACTGACGATCATTGCACTCCTACCACTTCAGGCCAAATGGAATGTGGAACGACCCTGAATGTGCAATGTATAGATTTTCTGGAATGATACGGAGCTGCTGGAATTCCATCGATCTTAAACTTCATTATGCCACGCTGAAATCCAATCACTCCAACTGACTGAGTATGGAAAAACTGATGGAGCGAACATTAGACTGCACAGTTTTTCAAATAGTTTTCAGACTGTGCTATAATAATAATAATATTAATAAAATAAATTGTTGTTCAGTAAATTTACGAAATTAATTGTATAAATATATTACAAAAATATTTATATGAATTATACCTATATTATGAATATTGCTTTTTAATTATTCTCGACTTTCTGTGATTTTTCACATCATATCATGTTTAAGTTCGTGATCATATGCAATAAAATATAAATTGAAAATACTTGAAAAACTAAAAATTTATAATTAGATTTCTACGGAAATATATACTTTGACCATCCCGGAATCCATTTTGGCTAGTTTCGTCGTGACAAACGATTAATTGTAGAAAGTTGAAATTTTGTATTTCGGATTATTGAAACATCTAGTTGTGCAACTTTTCTTTTGATCACTACATGATCATCGGAAGTGGCACTTTACTAGTTGGTCATAATAGATTTTCATAATAAATTATATTGAAATTATTACTATTAATAAGATACGAGATTTTGATTAAAATTGGTATAGGAAGTTCTACTTTACTTGAAGATCATAATAGACTTTCATAAAAAACTATATCAAATGCAAAAATTCTCAAATTTGGTAGATAAGACTTTTATGCCGATATAAATAACATACTAGATTTTTGTTAAAATTGAATGACCGGAAGTGGTATTTTACTAAAAGTAGTTTCCATATAATTTTCATAATAGATTTGTTAAATTGTTCTCTACCAGTTTTAGAATTAAAGGAATCATATAAAAGATTTAGAAAATAAAATTCTGAGTCTAACACATACAGAATTATGACATATGTAACCGACGCCTATAGACATCGCGATGCCGAGTTTTTGAAATATTGCTATCTTCGGAATAACCAAATAGTGATTGAGGATCACTTTTTGAGCCACCGATTTATAGTTTAATAGGCGTACAAGGAAGCCATGCGCTGTCCACATCAGATTTTTTTATTTTGTTTGAATTGATGAAATGTTTGGACTTTGTTTTTGGAAACTTGTAGTTATATTATTATTATTGTTCATCATATTTAAATTCCGAATGGAATCAGACTTCACGATTGATATAGAAAGCTGTGCCTAGGCTGTGAGGTGTGCCAACAGCTTCCAGTACAAGTGCCCTCCAGCTGACCTACCTGAGTACAGGTGAAGGGATCCAGCAACAGTCGTCATCACCTTCCTGACAGTTAACGGGAGGGCAAGGGCAGCTTTCGTCTTCACTTATATATGCTAATCGATCTATGCATATTTTATTACACGTATTTTATTGCATCGTGAAGGAAACATCCGTATGCTATAAATAGTGTATGGAAGTGGGGGAACCGTGCGCACATAAGAAAAAAAATAATATCGAAATTTTCATATAAAAAATATTTGATGTGGACACTGCATGACTTTCTTGTACGCCTATTTACGACACGGAGCCCCGACTTCTATTGACCTTGAATCGTGCTTATTGATGAAAATCTCGATTTTTGATTTTTAGCACGATTCGTATCCTACCTTCTAAGGCAGGAGGTAAAAATCAAAACAGTTTCATTTAACTTACCATTTTTTACGGCTATCCAATTTTAAATAAAATCTAGTATATTATTTATATTGACACTAAAGTCTTATAGACTAAATTTGAGATATTTTGCATTATATTTTAATGTAATTTTTTATGAATGTTTATTGTGACCTTCAAGTAAAGTACCACATCTTGCTAGTTAATTTTTAACCAAAATCTAGTATATTATTTATATTGATACAAAAGTCTCATAGGCTAAATTTGAGATGTTTTGTATTATATTTTAATGTAATTTTTTATGAAAGTTTATTGTGACCTTCAAGTAAAGTACCACATCTTACTTGTTAATTTTTAACCAAAATCTAGTATATTATTTATATTGATAAAAAAGTCCCATAGACTAAATTTGAGATATTTTGCATTATATTTTAATGTAATTTTTTATGAAAGTTTATTGTGACCTTCAAGTAAAGTACCACATCTTACTTGTTAATTTTTAACCAAAATCTAGTATATTATTTATATTGATAAAAAAGTCCCATAGACTAAATTTGAGATATTTTGCATTATATTTTAATGTAATTTTTTATGAAAGTTTATTGTGACCTTCAAGTAAAGTACCACATCTTACTTGTTAATTTTTAACCAAAATCTAGTATATTATTTATATTGATACAAAAGTCCCATAGACTAAATTTGAGATGTTTTGTATTATATTTTAATGTAATTTTTTATGAAAGTTTATTGTGACCTTCAAGTAAAGTACCACATCTTACTTGTTAATTTTTAACCAAAATCTAGTATATTATTTATATTGATACAAAAGTCCCATAGACTAAATTTGAGATGTTTTGTATTATATTTTAATGTAATTTTTTATGAAAGTTTATTGTGACCTTCAAGTAAAGTACCACATCTTGCTTGTTAATTTTTAACCAAAATCTAGTTTATTATTTATATTTATATAGAAGTTTTATATACCAAATTTGAGAAGTTTTGCATTATATATTAATGTAATTTTTATGAAAGTTTATTGTGACCTTCAAGTAAAGTACCACATCTTGCTAGTTAATTTTTAACCAAAATCTAATATATTACTTATATTTATATAGAAGTTTTATATACCAAATTTGAGAAGTTTTACATTATATTTTAATATAATTTTTGATGAAAATTTATTATGACCTTCAAGAAGTACCTTTTCTGTTTCAAACAAAATCTATAATGTTGTTTATCTTAATATATAAGTCTTATTATCCAATTTGAGAAGTTTTGCATTATATTTTAATTTAATTTTTGATGAAAATTTATTATGACCTTCAAGTACAGTACCACTTCTGATTTGTCTGTTCAACCAAAATCTACTATGTTATTTATCTTAATATATAAGTCTTATTATCAAATTTGAGAAGTTTTGCATTCTATTTTATTATAATTTTTTATGAAAATCTATTATAACCTTCAAGTAGAGTACTATTTCCGGCGATCATATAGTGACCATAATTGGAGATTCACAACTAAATGTTACGGCAATACCAAATACAAAATTTTAACTTTCTACCACTAACTGTTTTTGAGTTATGCGAGATATGAACGAACGTACGTTCAGACGTCACTATGAAACTAGTCAAAATGGATTCAGGGATGGTCAAAATGGATATTTCCGTTATAATATGAACACCGAATATTTTCGCGGTTACAATACTGCATTTACTGCGTACATGGAGGAAACTAGTACTAAACCTATCAATTGTTTTTATTTAGTTTAGTTTCTTCGGTTAAAAAATCATTTCAAACATAGCAGGATAGCATTTATTTGTACATAATCACAAATCTACAAGAATGCATTTGCGTATTGTTTCCCAACTCTCGGGTAACTGTGCGCGGGCAGTACAATCCTTGGTAAATAAGGATATGCTACTCTTTTAAACTTAGTTTTTATTTATTGCACAGGAGAAAAGTTTAGGAATGAGTTGTCTTTTGGGGTAGATGGCTTAGGGTTGCCATTGATGATATTCCAGAGAATGAATTTCCAAACCGTCTTCATTAGACATTTTCTTTCAGTTCTTTTAGATTATTTCCATTCTGTGAAGTATCACAGCTTGCCAAAAAGATTTCTTGATCACTTATACTTGCTGAGACTAACTCATGCGCACAGTTACCCGATCATACACGTAGAAATGTATTGCTCTACCCTATCAGAATGTTTTGCGAACAGTTAAATTATCACACATATATATGTTTAAAAAGGATCATAGATTGTAAATATAAATAGTTAATTGAATTAAAATATTGTGGAAGGCATATCTTCTTAACATCGAAGGAAGTAAAATAACAACAATACATACACTTTATAATAATCCAGTCCTAATAGCCACGATAATAAATTTGGCGAGCCTCTTGAGTCCTTTCTGGGAGTCCAGAAAAAATACACAAAAAAAAAAAAAAAAGAAACTTAGCATATCGGTCCCACCTCTAGGATCAGTATTAGGACCAATTTTATTTTATTTTATTAAAGTTAGTACTGTTTAAGTTGGGAATACAGGTGAGATTAAAAAAAAAAAACACCCCTCAAAAAAAAAATTCTTTTATTCTTGTAAATTTTCCCCTTACTTAACAAGTTAAACGATAAATTGGGTATGAAGGAATATTTAATTGTTTAAGTTTGGTAAAAGCCTCCATATACATTCAGGTGCGTCAACATATAATAATTAGGAACAAAATAAATACAGACATATGAAGAAATTGAAAAATATATATATATATATATATATATATATATATATATATATATATATATATATATATATATATATATATATATATATATATATATATATATATATATGTACACAAGTGGCAAATAAATACCAATTATAAAAGATAAATGTTTGGAAGTTTTACTATGAAGTTCATTATAAAATTAAATAACGAATCGATATTTTATAGTAATAAAAAAAATCATTTGTTTCAAAATGACTCCGAAAAATCCGATTTATATTCACTCACTCACTCGCTGGGCCTCTGCCACCATTCCTCGCGGTCTATAGCAAGGCTCCTCCAATTTCCGATCCCCATCTTTCTTAAGTCGTCCTCCATGTCGATCCATCGACAGATCGACAGGCAGCCTACATATCCCAATCATCTTAGTCTGCTCTTTTCAATAGCACAGAGAATATCAGGCTCCCCATAAAATTCAATCAGTTCAGCATTGCTTCTGATTCTTCTCCTGTGCTCTTCTTTAACGAACCCAAAGATCTTTCTCAGGACTCTTCTCTATCAAACCAGAAGATCTCTTCTGTTTTCCTTGATCAGAGTCCACATCTCAGTGCCATAAATTACTACCGGCCTAATTATCGTTTATACAACAAAAGCTTTGCTTTCCTGGAAAGATTTATCGGAGAGCTTTTTGCAGGGCATAGAAACATCTGGTTCCTGCTACCATTCTGCCCTTAATTTCAACTTCTAAATCATTGATCTCCGTCACTATTCCTCCCAGGTACTTGAATGTATTACAGCTGTGAAACGTGTTTTCATCCACATCAGCAATATATCTTCTCTCTCCGGTCCCAAATCTTGTGCTGCTCTCTTGAATTCTACAGCACCGGCCAATGCTGTTTTGGTTCTCCCTGCGGTGACTACATCATCAGCATCCGCCATGTGTTATATGAGCCTATTATAAATGGTGTCATGGGGGTTTTTCCTTATACTTCTAATGACAACCTCTAGGGCGAGGTTGAATAGTACCGGCGATAATGGGCCCCTCTGTCTTAAGCCACTGTTAACCTGAAAGCTATTTGAGATGCTTATACTAGTTTTAACCTTGCAACTTGTCCTTTCCAGGGCCATCTTCGTTAATCTTATTAACTTGCTAGGTATTACAAGTGACTGCAATGCCTTTAATAGTTTTCCTCTGTCCTCACTATCATAGGTCTGTCGGAAATCGATAAAGAAGTGGTGTAAATCGATATTGTACTCGTAAGTCTTCTACAGTATTTGTCTAACCGAGAATAGATGGTCTGTAGTCGACCGCCCCGGGCGGAAACCGCTCGATTTATATTACACTAAATTTATATCTAATTATAAAATATATTCTTACATTATTTATATTAATACCTATATACATTTTTAATTATGAAACGTATAACTTAGGTCCATTCTTCATTTAATAATCATAGATAGTATCATTTTATACCATTATGTTCAAAATTGTCTGGTTTTAGACATACGTGTCTTTTAAAAAAACAAAAGAAAAAAAATGTGGTATTGTTAAAATGGTAAGAACTGATAGGCGCTAATTAAATATTTTGATGCAGATTAAATAATTAATTTATAATATAATTTATGCAATATTATTTATTGAAAATGATAAAATAGATAAATAAATAATTATATATGTAATTTAAAAGTAATCCACCATCCAGCAGCTGGTGTAGATTGCCTTGAAATTTATGATTTATTT
Source organism: Rhaphigaster nebulosa (assembly GCA_948150685.1). Taxonomy (NCBI): domain Eukaryota; kingdom Metazoa; phylum Arthropoda; class Insecta; order Hemiptera; family Pentatomidae; genus Rhaphigaster; species Rhaphigaster nebulosa. The sequence goes on from OX411310.1 coordinate 13,289,587, forward strand.
AAGAAAAATATATGAACTGGCATCAGTAGTAAATGTCATTGAAGTAATAATTCAAGCTACGTCTTAACATTAACTTAGATTGTTAAGAAATAAAAAAATGTATTTTTTATGACACGAAATCTACAATCGTTTACAGGTATTATTATTATAATATTACTCCTGTTTTGAGTTTTTACCAAATTTGGTACATTAAAAATTAGATTAATTTATGGCATTAAGACTGAGTTGATTTTAAATCATTTCAAACATATTTTATAATATTAAGAGACCTTTTATATAAACAGTATGTATATATACAGCCTACTATAACACCGTATATATCTACTTGTACCTTGTATATATACAGCTCACGCCTTTGCTCATAAAAATACTTAAAAGTTGCTTATGAAAAATAAAAATTATTATCAGTTTTACTCGATTGATACATAGCTGTTGATTATTTGATATCAGTTTTCAAACAAAGGATGAGTTGATGAAACTAAAAGAAGAAATAATTGAAAAAATATATATGTTTTTTCTTTCTAATAATTTATATTTGTGGATTCAATGTTATGGTATATTTTAATGTAATGCTATATCAATTACCTTGTTTTTTGTTATTAGTTACGATGCTTTTGATTGAAAAAGTTTTAGCCTTTGTATGTAGGATCTTTTTGTTTTTATTGTACGATTGTGAGGCATTAGTCATTTTAATTAGGGATTGATAAATTATTTGCCACTTCTATAAATTTGTTTTATTGAAAACTAGTTTCGAATGTTATACATTCATCCTCAGTTCTAAAAACACACAAAAAAATTCAAAAATAAGCAATTCAAAATATAGTTTGGTATTATTATACATACTAAATTAAATGCAATATAAATCAGTATTATAAAACATTTATGAATTATGAATTTAATTAAGACAATTGAGACATATTTGATTTCTTGTCTTAATTAAATCCATAATTCATAAATGTTTTATAATACTGATTTATATTACATCTAATTTAATATGTATAATAATACCAAACCATATTTTGAATTGCTTATTTTTGAATTTTTTTGTCTGTTTTTTAGAACTGAGGATGAATGTATAACATTTGAAACTAGTTTTCAATAAAACAAATTTATAGAAGTGGCAAATAATTTATCAATCCCTAATTAGATTGATCCTTCTATATCATCATGCGGATGTCAGCTGATTAGTCATTTTGTTAGTAATTTGTAAATAATTTGACTTCGGTATCTAATTCTTTAGCAAAAATAAATAAGTTGGTCTTAGCCGTTGAATTATATATAGTCTAGGGTTTCATGTTGACATGCGGGTGGGTTCCTGTATTCTGTCAAGGTAATTTACTATGCTGGTCTATGGAATTTGTTGTCGATACAAACTGGTCGACAAGCTTTTAGCTGAAGTGTAAATGTGATAGTTAAACTATTTTTGTCTTATTTTTTTTATATAACAATAACTATAATAACAATAATAATAATTGTAAATGCCATGATAGAGGGTCTCAATAAAATTATCTGACGTTTGTATTTAAATGGCTTTAAAAACAGTAAACACATATTTGCCGATTGATTTGACATTTAGTGTTAAGATAAAAAAAAAAATCTAATTCTCCCTTCCATTCTCGATGTCTGATCGCTGTATTAATGCGTTCGATAAGCCATTTTTTCAGCCAAAAAAAGAAGTTTTATTCTTGCGATTGCGGACTAAAAGCTTTTGGAATTAACTGGAGTCATAATTTACAAAAGGACATATAGAAGAAGAGATAATGCTGAATCCACTCCATTAATAATACACTATCAATATTTCTTTCGGTTCTAACAATCGGTTCGCTAATGCATAACCAGGATTTCAGAAAATATGAAAATTTTAACTCATATTTTCTTACTTTATTTTGATTTTTTTTTTAATTTATTGTTTTTAGTATTTATGGGTTATTCTCATGAGACTTGTCGAATTCGCGTCTTTTGACTTCGATTTTATTTTTACATGCCTATAATTATTATGGAGTTGACTTCAATTTTTGTGTACATTATTCACCTGTCATTATTGAATAGTAAATGGTCAAAATGTTTACATTTAATATAAATACTGGTTAAAATGTCTAGGAGGACATCAGGAATTTATGTCTCCAGGTAATGGTGAAAACGAGAGCTCAAGTATGTTACCATTATTATTTTATAAGATGGTAACCTTCAACTCATCTTACCTTGGACGATGGAATATCTCATAATGAAACAGTTTTAAACTGGAATCCAGAGAATTTGAGTCAAACTGAACCTACAACTGAAATGGTAACATATTTGAGTACTCGTTTTCACCATACTCTGAAGACATACGTTCTTGATGACCTCTTAACCATTGAAAATGTGCAAATAATTGAATTCCATTCATTTTTTAAAAATAGCATACTTTAGTATAGTAGAGTAGTAAATGCTACTTTCAATTTAAGCTAGGATTTTTTTCCCGTCAATGTATGCAAGTGAGGACAGTAACATACTTGAGAATTTACTTTAATGTGAATATTTTAACCATTTGCTATTTCCTTATGATAGATATACTCACCAATAATATATAAGATAATTGGTGCCAACTCATTAAAGGCAACTCCATAATAATTAAAGGCATTTAAAAACAACCTCAAAGTCAAAAGAAGCGAATTTAGCTTGAGAATGATCTTCATACATATTAATTGTATATTAACAGTTAAAATTGGCATAATTAATTTAGATTTATTCGGCATACATGGGTGGTTTTCATCGGAAATGATAATTTGCTTGAAATCAACTGGCAATGATGTTCTTAAAAATATCTAAACTTCTGTTTTACTTTTCTTTTTTTTTTTTGTAGATATAACCCTATTAAGCAATGTAACATAGAGATGTTATCAAATTGTCCAGTTTTTCAATATTTTGCATAATAAAAAATATATTTGGTCTAAATGTACTGACATAAGTGTCACTATAAAAAAGCAGTTTAGCGCTCAAAAAATTTAACAAGCCGATATCAGAAGTTTTAATTTAGAAGTTTAAAAGTTTAGAAGAAGAAGTTTAGAAGTTTTAAGGTTTGTCATTTTTAATTATCCATTTCAAGCAATTAATCCAAAATAATACAGTTTTTAAAGTATTCAGTAATATTATTCAGGAAACGTTAAAATAAAATAAATAATTAATTAAATAAAATACTATGAAACAATCTAAACGGTCTAAATATAAAACAAAAGACAAACAATTCGAAGTCAAAAATCCTCAGCATAAGCTGATTTTGCTCAAACAATTCATATTATAACTATATTATATGATTTTTTTTTAGCCTGTTGTATATACAAGGTGTCCTTCTTAGATGGCCCGACTGAATTTCTCTTGAACCGATAACGCTATAAAAAAAATAAAAAAATCGTATTTAATATTTTTCAGTCTAGTTTAAAATTTAGACCTGTCTTTGAAAAAAAAATAAACAGAATCTCTCAGATTCAGTACAACTTTAAAATTTCAAATAGAAATCTATGCCTTCCGATACATCATTTTAACGGATTTTTGAAACTGAATTCAATGTTGAAACCAGATTTTAAATTGGTCAATAAATTACAAAGTTATGGTACGAAGTTTAAAAAAAATAATGCATTTTGTTAGCTATTTTTAATAATAAAAAAAATCCATACTGCATTCAACCAGAGGTTGGTGAACCTACCTTTCATGTTCAAACTGCCTACCCTCTTCGACGATGCAAAGGTTGGCTCTTCTTAGCCACTCTTCGCTGGAGCTCAGTGCGATGTACTGACTCCATGGATCGACAAGCATTTTCCACTCTTTACTACAGTTCTTCAACTGATGTTGCAGAGTTATGATTGGCATAAACGCTGCCAATCATATTATTCCTGTTTTTTTCACTACATCTTTAAAACAAACCTTTATTATGAATTAACGATGTGACCCAATTAATTCCTGTGTAACAAAAAAAAATGTAAAGGAAATTTAAAAGAATTAATACCGAAACAAACAAAATGTATTTGTACCACAACTTTGTAATTTATTGACCAATTTAAAATTTGTTTTCACCATTGAATTCAGTTTCAAAAATCCGTTAAATGATGTATCGGAAGGCATAGATTTCTATTTGAAATTTTAAAGTTGTACTGAATCTGAGAGACCCCGTTTATTTTTTTTTTCAAAAACAGGTCTAAATTTTAAACTAGAATGAAAAATATTAAATACGTATTTTTTATTTTTTTTTATAACGTAATCGGTTCAAGAGAAATTCAGCCGGGCCATCTAAAAAGGACACCCTGTATATATGCAAATAACATGTAAAGATCAATGAAAAAAAAAAAAAAAGAATAATCCAGCAAATAAAGGATTATTATTATATTTATATATAATATTATATTTATATTTATATATTATCCATTTCTAGCAATTAATCTAAAATAATATAGTTTTTAAAGTATTCAGTAATATTAGGCTTATTTTAACTGCTCACAGTATCAGTCAGAATATCGCTTTATAGTTTAATGTGAATTAAAAAAAAAGTTACATTATATGATTAAAAGTTTAGTTATTTATAATATATAACATATTTTCCTTCAATAATTAATATTATATTTTATTTTGTTTTGTTTTTACGGATCTACTTGTTGAAGGAAAAATATCCTATACTCTTCTAATATTAGCAATTTTTTTTTCTGTAAAATGGATCTCGAAATCCTGCTTGTTTTTTACGAAAATTATTTTCAAAACTAATCAATTTTTTCTAAATGCACGAAGATATGTAACAGTGAGCAGCTGTTTCATAATAAAACAACTTTTATAGGCTGTTTTGAGCGATCTACTGTAATTTTATTCATGTTTTTTTTTAATAGTGTTCCTTAATTTCAGATTTATTGAATACATTTTTAATTTTATTACTACATTCCAATCTATTGATTATATTTTTTGCTTATTCTAAATTCCATGTTTTTTCTCCCTTCTTTACTCGGGTTCTAGAACATTAATCGTTTATATTTAAAAAAAAAAAAAGATAAAAGGGGAAGCATTTATCTTGCACGATACTGTTAAAAAATCGCTGTTTCAACTGACGGTAATGAAGTTTCTCTTCTAGCTCGTATACCTCTACAACACGCACACTGTTTTTTAAATTCCTAAAAGCTCGTAGTAACTTTCCGTTTTAATTGGAATTCCAAAAGGGAATCCCTTTAAGTACTAAAACGTGAGCAACTGTTTTCATTTCTCTTGGCTCCTATAAAAAGAAAATGTATGCAGTTTTGCTTTCCAAACCCGAAATCCTATTGATTCTTGATTAGTTTTGCATGCAATATAAAAGTTGACTATTAGTAAAATATTTCTTAAAAAACGATAATATTATTTATAATATATTTTTTTTTTTACAGGTAAGTTCTCAAATTACTACCGTAGTCCATTTCATTTGGTGACCAACAACAGCTGATCGGTGAGCGATTAATTAACTATTTTCACTAAGGATTAATGGAATGTGTTTCTTAAGATATATTACTGATATTACAGTAATTACATCTCAGCTTAATTAAAATAAAAATTTGAAGTCTTATGAATGCCCAAAGGGGTATAAATTTCGAGGCTCCAAAAAAAAGTTTCAGAGAAACTCTCATTAAGCTATAACAATAAAAAATAATCAAAATTCCACAACATATTAAATACATTGAGGTATTAAAAACTTACATCTTATGTTTTGTCGGAGGGAGATTAAAATTTTTTTTTGGAGGGGAATATTTAATAATAATAAGGAAAATAATCACCTAAATATCTATAATCGACAAATTTGGTGTAAGATTTAATGATAAGCATGAAAATTGGATTAAAAACTATAATTGATATTATCCAAAAATATTACTCAAAATACAAATCTTATACTGATGGTTATGGAAATTATATTTTTTCGGACATTTCAGGGGAACGTATCTCCCTGATCCCTCTCGCGAACGTCACTGTTTTTATATATATTTTTTTCTAATAAATTTTCGTCTTTATTTATTTCTTGCAAATGCATTATTTAATCTTTCTTTGCCTATAGTACTTCTTAGATAATTTTTTACACGCCTTTTAAACATGAAACGATCATTCCTGACGCATTCGTAAGGGAATTGTTAAAATAAATTATATTAAAATATTTCAACATTAGGAAAAGTACAAGGCATTTCTTTGGGTGCTCAATAGATACTCGGTATTTTTTTTTAAGTCCTCGTTTTCTTTTAGAGGTATTAAAACTGTCCAAATTTATCTTAAAATTGGATTGCTGGTTCTCCTCAAAAATCTCAAGATGGAGTTCGACATAAAGACAAAGTTATTATTATTTTTTATTTTTAATTCTGATATTGATTTTCTTTTTAAATGACTATTATTAATTTAAAGAACAATTAATGGTCAATATTTAATATTTACTGAATTAAGCAGGTGAAGAGTGAAACTTAAAGACCGTAAATTTAACATTTTGTTTTTAAAGTTGTTCGGTTATTTTATGGCGGGTTTTTTTCGGTAATTCGCAAATTCTTGAAGCTAAGATATTTTAATAACTCGGCTGTCCGGGGCTATATGGGGACTTGTAGCCCCCATTCGAATTTAAAAATAAATAAATAAATTTAAAAAAAAAAACCGACAAATTTTTATATTTTTTTAGTAGGGATGGTAAAGGAAAATAATAGGAACCGATATATTTTTACAATCTTTTATTTATTTATTTAATATGAACATGTAAAACGTGTTAAAAAAATAAATAATTGTTATCCAGTTCTTATCCGTACAAATCAATTACTGAGGATTATGTGAATGAAAAATATAGTGCACAAGATGGGTTCAAATAATATAAATCCATGGTCTGTACTTTGATGAATAGCCTCAATATGCGAATAAACTATTTCGCTTTAAATACAAATCTTAAAAATCTACTTTGGTGGCATTTCTATAGCTTGAAGAACAGGAAACTACTAAAGAACAGAAAGATTGCTAGCATTCTAGTAAGGTACTTTGTTAGGGCACACCTAGTACTGAAGGGTGCGGTACTTGACAATGGAATTGGCTCCCCTCCATGGGCCAGAGGGCACACGTGCCAAGCCACTGAAGTAACCCAAGGGCTACTGCCCTATATCTTCTACTTGAGTTCTTATCAGTCCAGAGTAGGTAAGGACTGTAAGGGCATTCCGGAGATGTCAGACAGGAGGCAGGCCAAAGCAGACACATATAAGACATAATTCACTGATAACGCACATGAGTCATGGTCATGTAGTGATACAGATGTAATGGGAAAAAAAAGAAAAAAAGGAACATATATGTGTGTATCTTGTGAACCTCTGAGATAAAAGGCTGTCCACTTTTTCTTTAAAAAATAAACATTTGGTACTGATCTTTACGTAATTTTACATGCTCTTATATAAAAAGTCCAAAACGGCATATTTCTCAATATAATGAGTATAATAAAAGTTCATATGCACACCTGTTCGCATCATGGGAAATAGACGCGTGTCCGTTAAAGATATACCGCCGTTATTTTTGTATGTTTCAATTTGTAGTGGCAAATAGTTGGGTGTTCAATTACAGACATTTTACACAGAGGCATATCTGATCTGATGAAATTAAAGAAGTGACTATTAATTTCTCCTACATTCTTCATGCATACATTCTTACGTTCCAAACTTACGCTCCCGAGTATGAAAAACGCTGCAAATTACTACACAAAGGTTTATTATTTTCAAATAGTTACATTTCAAAAATATCTGGTGTGTCCACACGTATGATTTTCTTTATTGTTTTGATTTAGAGTCCAGCAAATTAAATAAAGCTGGTAATATTTCCTTTAAGAATATTAAAATTAATTTCCTTCGTACAGTTTTCATGATAATCGCTATAAATGGCCGAGATACGAGAGTATAAAATCTCCAATTAGCCGCCATTTTGAAACGAAATGCTGATTATAATGAAGAGATCAGAGGAACATTCTGGGGTGACCTGTGACTTTTGTACCAAATCTCAAGAATATCGGTTCAGTAGTCCCGGAGAAAAACCGCGGACGACGGACGATGGTCGGATTTTATTTTATTGTAAGTTTCCATTCTTTAACGTATCTTGAAATATATAACCCCAAATATTGAAGGAGGGTTAAAAAAAAATTCTTGGTTAATTATAAACGCTCATGATTGAAAATAATAAACCAAAAGGAGAAGATGATATTATTTCTGAAGTTGTGCGAAAAAATGCATACATAAATACTTACTAGAGGTAAAATATCTTGTACGCTATTTTTTAAAACATTTTTATTTACCTAGTCTTTTAAGCATAATTTATAATGTGTTTTAATATGTTTTATGGGATTTTATTATGTCTTTTGATATTTTTCTGATTTTTTGGTTAGTTGTGAAAGGGTGGAAGTCTGTTAAAAATTGATGCGTAACAGTTTTCAGCCATATAGATTAGTGGTATAAGGTTGGAAATCTATTAAAATTACATTTCAGATATTTGGATAGCTGAATAACTAAGGCCAGAAAACTAGCGATTTATTTATATTAAAATTCGATTTCTGCTTATATTAAATCTGCTGACTTTAAAAATTAAGAGATGGGGCATATAAATCTGGTCACCCTCTATATACATACATTATGTTAAAAAAAAAATGTATAGTCTATATTTTAGTAGATACCATATTTTTATGGACAAAAATCCATCTGAAATTTTGGCGGGAACGACTGTGAAGAAAAAAATCCAGACTATTATAATAGGCCATTCCAAAAAAAAAAAAAGAAAGTCAAATCGGGTTTCCAAATGTTTTTTTAAAGCATTTTGGTTATATATGACGTTTTTCGTCTATTTCCGTTTGGTTTTGAAACACCTCATCCTCCTCTCAATCCATTTGAAAAACAAAAACAAACCTAAGACCAAAATTGGTTCCTTTGATTGCTGATCATTAAACGGACCACTTGATCCGAGATTGAGGTATCAATTGGCCAGAAAAGAAAAAAAAAAAAAAAAAAATGAAAAGTAATTTAAGCGGTACTGGCTGTTGCTGGGTAGTGACAGCTGATGTCAAAGTGATTGACACCGGTATTTAAGATCTTCTTTAGCTCCCTAAAGGCTCGGCTACTTTCTTCACGAAACTGATACGAGTAGTTTCATTAGCTACTATGGAATAATTTATTCTTATTATTCCTCAATTTTTATTTCTTCTTTAAATTATGTATATAATTAACAATATTATATCTATATGCATGACTGTTATTATTTTGTATTAACCTTCACTTACCTACATATGAAATATATAGAAAGGGAAAAATCAGTTGACATCCGCATGATGGTACAGAAGGATCAAACCAATTAGGGATTGATAAATTATTTGCCACTTCTATACATTTTTTTTTTTTTTTTGACATGAAACGGCCTTATAGACCACGCGAATATCATTTCTTCCAAACTTTCCCCACACACACCCCTCTCCTCCTCTCTTCCCACATCTTCTTCATTCTTTCAGACTGCATTTCTTCTTTCTTCCTCGCTCCATATTCTCCCCTTTCTCACCTCTTTGGCACCCACAAGGATCTTTATTTTCATTAATTTTTCCCTATACTCATCCCTATCGAAACAGTCTTGACTTGAGATCCCCAATTTTGTTAGTTCAATGCGAATAGAAACCAGTACAAACTTTTCTGTTTGATATAATCCATTTAAAACTTGAACTGAAGATCAATATATAACATTCGAAACTAGTTTTCAATAAAACTAATTTATAGGACTGACAAATAATTTATCAATCCCTAGTAAGGGAAAATATTGCGATCGTGAAAAATTCGAATCCAAGTTTTCAATGGAAATACACGTTTTCAGATCTTCTGTGCCCAAATAACCAAGTCTCGCAAAATTGTGTGTGTGTGTGTGTATGTTAAGCATAGTTCCAAAAATCGAAAAGTTGAACGAAATTACGTATTTGAGGTAGATGCAAGAAGGCTCTAACGATTTTATCAAACTCGTCATGTCAATATACAATTAAATGGTCTTTGATATCAGCTAGACCTTATCCTCATTGAAATAGTTTTACAGGGATTAATGGCCGAATTTTAATTATGGCTTCCTCTAATACTTTAGAAGGTACTCCTTTAATCTTGTTTATTTGAAATAATTAAACGTTTCTCACTGTTATTATTAATAAAAAATAGATAAACATCAACTATGAAAGAATTTGATGATTAACTGAAGAAGAAATGTTTTACCAGGCTGGAAACTAATTTCCGGAAATAAGAGTAGTAATGTATTTTAGATATATAATATAATGCCGAAACGCTAAACGATTTAATGCAAAGTTTCAAATTTCTATGAAAGAAAGTTTATTTTATTTTATTATTATTTTTTTTAAAGAAATCTATTCAAGTAAACGTTGTAAAGAATTAAAATCACTTTGTTATGAGTCTACTTTCATTCCAGAACGCATAGTATTATTATAATATTATATTATATTATTATATTATATTATAGAATTATTATAAGTGGCAATGATAAATAAGAAAACAACAAAAAGTTTGATTTTATAAAAAAAATATTTATCGGATGATTATGATTATTATTATTTGTATTTTTATACTTGTTGGATACAAAAAATGCATTAATAAAACAAATAATTTTAAACTTGCTCGAAACACTCTTTCTTGGACTTTTTACAGTTCTGTTATTTATTATTGCCACTCTAATATTTACCGCTCTGTAGTGAAAATTGATTAATTTCTAAGAGATTTTAATTCTCTAAAGTGCTTATATGAATAGTATTTAAAAAAAAAAAAAAAAAAAAAAAAAAAGCTTTACTGCAGAGAAATTTGATACTTTGTATAAAAACCCAACCCAGTATGAATTCGTCCTAAGATTTCATTTTCTATTCGAATCCGTAAAAAAAAAAAAAATAAATAATAATAAATTACCCCATCCCATTGGAACATCTAGAGTTAGATCCCCCAAATTTCATTTCGATTTTCGAAAAATTCCAAAATTTAAAGGGGAGACAGGTTATACATGACACCCTGGATATTTCTATCAGTTTTAGAAATGTGTTTTGAATTTCATTGGATACGTCTTAGAAACTCTGGCCATTGATCTTGTCTTATCATTAGTTTATGTTTCTTCCAACATAAGATTTTCAGATTTGGGATGGATTTAATTGCACTCAGATTCATGTTCACAGTAATTGATAATATGTTTTTATATTATTTAATATATTTATTTTGTTTTTGTATTCATTATTACTCAATATTGAGAATATGAGTAATAATGTTACATTAACATAGGCTACTGTTACTAATTTAAATATTAAAAGGAGATCCTAATACTTGACTGAATCATTTCTGATGAAAGATGAATAAGTAAAGCCTTCTTTAAGAACCCGTAACAAAACTGTCAGGTTTATTTGCTATCAACAAAGCTAGTAATCAAAGTAAGCTGACACGATGATTTAATGATAGCAACTAACCTGCAAGACGAAAGGATTTGCAAATTATCAAGACGGCGAGTTGAACATTTATCAAGATCAGGTCTACTTTATGATATGTTATAATGGAAATATATCATTGGATAAGCAAATATATTTTGCAAAAAAAAATGTTTCAATTTTTTTGGGGGGTGAAGAAGGGGGGGTTGAATCGTTTGATGCAAATGTTGACACTTGAGATAGCAAAATCTTTACTTTAGAAAATAATCAGCACCTTTCTATTATAATTTACTTGAAAATAAAGCCTATATTATACATATACTAAATAAATAAATATACTAAAATCTATTATATACTCATCTTAAGTTGTTAGTATAATTAAAACAATGTGTAAATCACATAAATATATGTATGAAACATGATAGATAGTAATAAGTATTTTACTGTATTAAGTATATTTGGATTATAGATCATCAAGAAATCAGCTAATGTGTCATAACATTAATTTTTTATTGCACAAGGCTACGTTTCGGCCGGACATGTAGGCCCTCCTCAGGAAGCCGTTTTTCTCTTATTTATATAGTTTAAAATAAAACCCCTCATTTTCAATGGGAAAATAAGATATAAGATTTTTATAAATACCTGGAAGGCTGTAAACCTATATTAACTTCTTCAGAGTTAAACATTAAAATTTAAGATTATAAAATTATTAATTAATATTATAAAAAAGAATACAAAGATAAAACTAATTAAGTAAATCTTAATATTATTAATTGAATATAATGAATAAAAAAAAATTAAATAATTTATAAATTTAAATAAAAATTTGAAACCATATATTCATCTCTACTAAAATTCATAAAAGAAGATGCATTCATTTTTGAATAAATAAATGCCTTATCATAATATATATATATATATATATATATATATATATACGCTCTAAAATTAGGTATAAATCATATACAACATATAAATTCAGTAAAATAACACAGGCCAACGATGAAAAAACTTTTGTATTGAAAATACCTTATTCCTATACTTTTTAGTGTGCTGAATCCAAATATGATATTAAAAAAGCTGTATCACCCACAATTTCTTCACATTTTATAGTTAAATTTATTAATTTAAGCAATTTTTAAAGAATTGAACAGCTTCACAGGCCAACAATGAAAAAACTTTTGTACTGAAAATATCTTATTCCTATAGTTTTTAGGGTGCTGAGTCCAAATATGATATTAAAAAAGCTGTATTACCCACAATTTCTTCACATTTTATAGTTAAATTTATTAAATTTAGCGATTTTTAAAGAATTGAACAGCTTTCAGTCTTAGGCCTCATGAAACAATTAGGCCTTAAGTTAGGCCTCATGAAACAATTTGTAAAGGCTTTGCCTAAAGATGAACTATGTTTCAAGTATCTCTGCCAAAAGTTTCCACGCCTTTCAGAAGCTAAACTAAAAGAAGGCGTCTTTGTCGGACCTGATATTAGAAAAATGATGTGTGATGTTAACTTTGAATCCACAATGACCTTAAATGAGAAAGAAGCATGGGCATCATTCAAGCAAGTCGTTACAAAGTTCTTGGGAAATGAAAAAGACCCAGAGTATGTTTCTATTATAGCTAACATGTTATAGAAGTTTAAAAAGTTAGTATGTTTGATGAGCCTGAAACCTACGGAAAACTATGGGTGATACAAAAAACTAAGGCCAGATTTAGATTCAGCACATAAAAATCTATAAAGATCAACTATTAAAGTTAAAAAAGTTTTAATAAAAATTGTTTTTGTTGGCCTGTGTAATTATAAGATAGTGATAATCTGTAAGCTAATCGACCCCCTAAAAATACAAAAATTAAAGAGAGAGCACTTTTAAAATAAAAGGAAAGCATGTAAAATACAGAATAAGGAAAAATTAAAGAAAAAATTATAATAAAATCTTCAGAATAATTTAATTTAAGATTTCTATTACAAAAAACATGACGTTTTGTTTTTAATACTTTGACTAAATTCCTGATTTCAGATAAATATGTATAGTTGATATACTACTAAAAAAAATATTTTCTACTTCCTTGACAAGAAAAAACAAAACAGAAAAAGGTACTTACCAGTATCCTTTATGTGCACTAAGTAGATGCAGGTGGTGTGAGATGTGGTCATCAATGTGATATTCGTTAGGCGTGGATCTTGCTCATAACTTCATGTAGTTTATAATTTGCGTCGACTGTACCGGCACTTCTCAACTCTCTGTAAATATATAAGTAATTTTAAAAAAAAATTACTATCTAATTTTGATTATTTAAACCAAGTATTCTCTAATTGTTCGCTATCAAGCCGATTTTCCTATTTTTATTTCATTATATCACTAAAATAATTCTATATATATTTTTTTATCATTTAACAAGAAAACTACTGGCATTTTAGGAATTATCCAATATACTTCTATTTCATCGATATGGCATTAGCAAGTGGGTCTTATGTTCCTTTTTGCCAAATTACATTGATCTAATGGTCAATTTTAATAAAGAAAACAAAATAAATCTAGTTAAAATGTCTAGAATTTCGACTAGTATTTTCATATTCTTTATATTCCTCTAAATAAAAACTTAATTTTAATCTTCGATACTTTTAATGTTGTGTTTATTTTTATGAAAGTTCGTATTGACCATACGTCATATATCTTTGAGTTAAGACTTCCCCACATCAAAATTTAACTGCCATAACTTGGAGATGCTTGGACTCTGAATTTAGCGCCAGTGCTGCTATCTGTAGTGGAGATTGTGAATTAACTTATATATTTTCAAAATAAGATGCTAAGGTGTAATTTATAATCTTTTTTCGGTGGTATCAAGTCGTCCCAAATTACGGTAATTGTATATACAAATAGAAAAATAACTTTATACTGTTACTAAGTCCCTTTAAAATAACAAAGATGTATAAAATAATAACATTTTATATCATGCCAAAAGACTTGTTAGATAATAAATAAAATACTTTAAATATATACATAGTGATAAAAAACAAATAAATATCTACAAGAACAAATAAAGGATGGTGGTACAATAAATTCAATACAAAGAAAAAAAATCATCTAATAAGAAAAGAAAAAGATTTGACCATAGAAAAGACAGAGAAAAAAAATCAACTGTTATATAAAAATATTTTTAAAAAGTGCACCTATTCAAATGGATGAAAAAAAAAAATTGTAATCTATATTCAAAAACGTAAAAGTTGAATAAAAACCATAAAGAGCACATATAGTTTTGTAAAAAAGTGGTCGTAGATGAAAAAATAGATAACTATTTTATAGTAGTTAATGAAGGATGACCCTCAATTGAAAGTAATTTTTTTTTCTTATTATGAATTGAAAAATAAAGAAAAAAAAATGTCACCAACCATTTCACCTACAAAAAGATCTAAACCAATGTACCAAAATAGAAGATATGAAAGTTTAACACTTTGAAAATTAATAAGAGATACTACTTATAGTATAGGACGTTGGTGATAAAATAGGATAGTTTGAAAATGCCCAAAAAATGGATTAGAAAGACCCGAAACATTACAAAAAAATAATATATTGACTATGTAAATTAGTTTTTATTAATAAATGTAATGTTGGATTAATAAGGTCTAATATTTCTTAATCTAATTTGTTTAATTTTATATAATAATTTAGAATCCCATTGAATATAAACAATAGTAATATTTTTGTTGATCACTGATAATTTTAATTAGGGCAGATTGTGTGGAATAGCCGGCTCGAAAACCGGAGAGGATCAAGGTGATAGGAAATTTTCAAGGAAATTGGCATCTTGTGATTGCACTAGTCTATAGGAAAGGATTGAAATTGGGTGGAAATGTCGTATATACATAGGTACAGTGGAACTTTTTATAACGAGCATAATTCGTTCCAGAATCTTACTGGTAATGCGAAACACTCGTGAGGCGAAAACGATTTTCCCATCTGCATTAATTAATTAATTTAAAATACGATTTAATCGCAAAATGCACTAAGACATTAGGGCAACGAGAGCTAAATAGATGAATGTAACACTGGTGAAGAATGTTCCAGCGCATGCGCACAAGAGAGTAACATAAAGAGAAGACTTCTTCCTATGTCACTCGTTATTCGAAATGTCGCAGGTTGTACAACCATCAACTTTATTTTATTAGTTTTTTCGGAGGACATAGTATTGTATGTGTTTGACTTTAAGTTATAAATTATTTTCTTCCATTTAAAAAAATGCTTTCTTAAAATGCCCAAATGTTGTTAAAATCATAGATATCTTCAAAGTAAATAGGGATAATTTTTCCTTGTTATGATACAATGGGTCATAAAAATAGAGTGTTTTCTCCAATTTCCGGCATCCTGACCTTCTTACAGTTATCTCTCGTGTTTGCCTTAATTGAATCATTTTAAGATGACATCATGTTTGATCCTGAGTTGTAAACAATTACTAGTAATGTTTTTGTAACAACTACTCGGAACATATTACTCAGACGCTATTATTTGATCTGTTTATTCCTAAACGTCTAAACTCGATTCAAATATTAACTATCGATTTGAGGACATTACACAGATTGATACACACTTTATAAAAATACGAAATATTTACAAGTCCAACATTGCCATATAGCGTACACTAGTTTTGTTCCAGTCTATTCAAGTTTTGAGGGTTTAAATTTATTTTTTATTTTTATTTTTAATTGACAATTGTTTAGACTCATTATTATCTTTTTTTTTATATAAGAACAGCGTTTGCACCCTATTTCATTAAATATGCCAAAGCTGGTATAATAAAGCATAGGTAATGCATATTATATTACATAAATGCTATCTATTTGTGCATTAAATGTTCCTATTAATATTTTAATTAATTAATTGAGTTACCTAGTTATGACAACCACCAATTTATTTTTATAATGTTGTTACTACTTGAATATACCCGTGAAATATCAAAATGGCTGAATTCCAATAAATTAGTGGGGGGAAAAATCAATGGAGTTTTTAGATGATCACGGCTGAAATTAAAAAAAAATTATATTTTAATTTATTAAATGTAAAAAAAAAAATGTAAATGCCTTTATAACAAGACAAAATAACCGAGTTAAGAATTAATTATAGACAATATAGGAGTTAATTTGTAAGTACTAAATTTATTTTCAAATATAGAATATAGAATTGTATGTATTCACATAGATATATAATAACTTTTAATTAAATTAATTATTATGTATACAGTTTAAAATTGTTTGAATTTTGATATAATTGTTTTAAAGGATTCTTTTAGAATGGTGTAGAGTAATGTTATGTGTATTGTAATGGAAGAAGCCTAAAAATAAATGTGTACAATTTTTAATATCAGTTAAAAAATAATAAGGTTTATTTTCTTTCAAGCAAACTAAAAATATAGGAGCTGGGATGAGAACACTTTTCAGACAAGAAAAGAAATATAAATTAAAATGTTACAAACCCATAGGTATGTACAAAAGACAGTGGAGCGGTATTTGTATATAAACAAAAATAATTACACGTGTAAGAAATAAAAGTAAAATAAAATTCAATGATGATCAATATTGACTAACATTTTCCTCAATAATACATTTTCAAACCGGTAAATAGAACAATATAATGAGTTGACGTACGCATGATAGTGTAGAAGGATCAATGTGATTAAGGATTGATAAATTATTTGTCACTTCTATAATTTAGTTTTTATTGAAAACTAGTTTCAAATGTTATACATTCATCTTTAGTTCTAAAAAAACACAAAAATTCAAAAATAACTATATAACATTTGAAACTAGTTTTCAATAAAAACAAAATTATAGAAGTGGTAAATAATTTACCAATCCCTAAATAGAACAACATAGACCCTGTGCGCTGGTATAAGGCGCTGAGCTTGATAAAAAGAGAATATTTCCCCTCTTTGAACTGCTTCCCCCCGAACCTTGAAATTTTCCTAAAAGGGAAATTCTTCCACAAAGTGGAAATCCTGTTACTGGAATGATATAAAGAAAATATTTCACATATGTCTGCTTCAATGTCTCATATAAAAATTATTTCTTTGTTAAAACACTGCATCACGGTGAATACAATTTAATTGATGTAAATAAAAAATAAATTAAAAATTGTACAAAAACTTTAACTATATATGTCTTAAAATTTGAGTAAATATGTACCAGAAATGTCCCATAAGAAAAATTATATTTGCCCATTCATGAACCATGTAGCAGTAGTAAAATTAGATTTGGTAATAACCTCACAACTGTTAATTAAGTAAAACCTGCGAAAGAAAATTACAAAATAATAAAAATGTATTTTCTTCTCTGAAGCATGGTGGGTATGGTACCAAGCAAGGCGGTTTGGTATATAAGCATATATATATATATATATATATATATATATATATATATATATATATATATATATATATATATATATATGCATATATGTGCATGTACATATATTATACGAAATATATAGTAAGGGAAAGTATTGTTTTTTAATGTATTTGAAATTTTCTATACCAAAAATATTACTTAAAATACAAACCTTATCTTTTTCGTACATTTCAGGGAGGAAGGGATATATCCCCTGATACCCTCCCCTCTCCTTCTACGTACGTCACTGATTGGTTATACACTTCGATATAAGAAAAAATAATAGCAAATTTAAAATACCTTAAAAAAAACAATACTTTCCCTTACTATATAATTCATATATAGGCTAGTGAAAGTATTATATTACTTACAGTTTTATTATTTACAAAATTTTTTACAATATTAACAATGACTAAAGAACAATAATGATTGAAACAAATACTATTGAAATAAAAATATTTGTGTTGATATAATGGAAATGTTCCTAATTCTACATATTGAGGAAATAATTCTAAAAGAGAATAATTTCAAGGAACTTCTATTTTAACCTAATATCCTCATTGCAGCCAGACTTGCAATCAAATTATAGGAACGGTTACATCTTCCAATATGGCCGCTGGCTTCTCACTTCCTTAGAATAATCTAGTCTTGTACTGACCACAGTTCGGTTTTGTTTGTCTCTGTTATTGTTTAAATTTATATTATGTGTTAATCTTTATTGTTACAGTGCATAAGTTCACTTCAGTGTTTGTCTTAGTCATGCTACATAATATTCAGAGAGTTACAATGACAATTAAGTCTTTAATGACAATTAAAAAAAACAAAACATTATTTAATTTAAATATAATACAATGGGGGAAAAAATCAGTGAGTTCTAATTATTTATTCCATGTTAGACATACATCATTTTCGATTATCTACCATCAAAGACATAATATAGAATATTAGTGTGTGGAAGATAAGCTAGACTTATAAATTTATTAATATGTATGGTATTTATTAATTATTAAAATATGCGTTTAAAAGAGGTGTTTTAAAATCATGTAAGTATAGTTTACCGTTAAAATGTTTATTTAAATTACAGAATCAAGCCTGTTTATATTTTACCAACCTTTTTTTTTTTTTATTTTTGAACCTTGAAAATAATTAATTGAAACACCTCATAGGTTTTTATTGTCATTTAAGTCAAATAAAAAAAAATAAAAAAATCAGAAATTAATTCAATTCGATATTTCACGTTAAAACCTTTATTCTGGTTTACTGATTTTTAATATTTTATAATTATTAATAATTTCATAAGAAAATATATTTGAAAAATCGAAACATTAATTTATTGTAAAAATATAATCAAATAGAAATTTTATATGGAAATTAAAAAAAAAAAAAACCAAAAGCTATGGCAATAATGATATTTCATTTTATTAAGACATAACTTTATAACATAAACAGATATATATTTTGAAAATTTTATTAAAAAGTTATAATATTTTATTGCAAGGAAATCTATATAAAAGCATCAATCTATTAGTAATTAAGAATTTTAATCTGATATATGTGTATTGTTCATGAATAAGGCACAAAAAGTAAAAATTATTATGTAATTAACAATTAAAACCTGTTTAGTAGCATAATTGATTATATTAATAATAAATACCTTTGAAAAAAAGAGAAAAACTTGACCACTGTGTAATGGCAGAGAATCGTTGAAGACTGAATATTTTCAGTTTTTTCAGAGACTATTTTAGGGCCAGAAGCGGCGGTAACTCTCGGCCAATCAGGAGCCAGTATTCTCTATGATCAAGTTGGCATCTGTCACATCTCAATCATACAGACCTGTCTATTTCTTTCTCATTATAAAAATTATTCTAGTGCAGTTCGGTTCTGTGTCGAATAGTAATTTATATTTTTAATGTGAGAAAATTGTTATAAATGTGATCATTTTGATTTATTGAAGTTACTTTATTGGTCGGTTATTTTATTATTTAATTTCGTTTCGAAATCTGCCTGTTTTAAAGAACAAGGCGGATAGTGAACATCAAGAAAGAAGGCCATATTGGAATTTTCAACTGTGAGTAATGAATTTTTATCGTCCGTTGCAATTCTTAATTTCTTTTTCCATTTATTATTGAAATCTTTTTTCAAGTATTTTCTTCTATAATTAGATTTATTATTCCATTCTCTAAAAGACAATATCAACTCTTAATATCTGATATTTCTGATATATGTAAGTAATTTAGTTAATATTTAAATAATTTAGTACTGGTGATGTTTGTTGGTGTTCTTATTTTGTTGAACTAGTATATTTAACACACAGTCTATTTAAAAAAAAACAATATTGATTTAGAATGCCACTTAACAAAATATTTCAAGTTTAAGTCCGTTAGAATAACAAAGAGAGTAGATTTGAAAATAAGATGCTGTTATTATGGATATTTTGTAAGCAGTTAATTTTAAACTGAACCATTATTTTCCATTATTAATAAGTTTATAAATGATATATCCTTTTCTGTTTAAAACAACTTTTAAAATTGAGTATTAGCGTTAGATATTCTCGAAAATGATAACAAAAAAAAAAGTTTAATTGTTGTAGAGGGAATATAGTGACCACTAATAGCGAATTTAAGAACCTGCCAAATTCACAGTGGAAAATTCCATTGGAAGTTGTGATCCGGTAACTTACATTTTTTATAAATATACTTATCAAGTTTGTTATAATAATGAAACAAATAATTTTACGTTATAAAATTTATAGTTTACAATATTTGAAATAGTGTACATGTATAATAAAAATATAATTCAGTAAATATTTCAGAATATTAGAATATTTTATTTTTAGCAATTGGTTTTACTGAATCTTTATTATAAATCTATAGGTTTATAGATGAAACATTGTTTAATATTTCGCCTTCCAACTGGAATAATAATGGGACAACTTAAATATGTTCATTTGTGAAATATCAATCGAAATAGTTGGAAATTAACCAGCAATTACAATTTACTACTGTTTCAATCGAGATATTAACAAAACGACCATTTTAAAAAAAACAAATAAATTATTTTTTTATTTAATATTAAAAACTAATTATTCTTTTAAACTTATTTAGAGCATTCTGGTGATCACAATTTTCTGATATTTTAAAAAATATCTCATTTTTTTCACTTTTAGATTAATTTAAAAGCAATGTATGAAAAGCCATTTCTTTATTTTCACTCATTTAAGACAATTCATGGGCAATTTTTCCATTTTATTTTAGAAAAAATTAATTTAATGCTTTGCTTAATGGTCTTAATCACTTTTTCTACTTCCTTATTGATTCATTTTGTTGTTTTGGAACCATCTTGAAACCAAAATAATTCCTCCATAATCATTTCAAAATCTTCTTTTTATTTATTTTTTATTTTTATTTATTTTTATTTTTCTTGTTTTCTAATGTCATATGTTTCCATTGGATTTAAATTAGGGAAAGGGAATTGAAGGGAAAGGTGCAGGAGTAGTCAGTTGTCCAAGGACATTATAAAAAATCAATCTTTGATAATTTTTGGTAGTTTTAATCCAAGTTTATACTAGAAAATTTTTTATTGTTAGTTTATTTAGATGCTACCGAAACTTCTGAAAATGAGCCAAGTTTAGTTGTTAGATGTATAATATTGATAAAATGATTTTTCTTTTAAAAATTTGTACCAAAATTTCTAAATGGCATATTCGGTAATTTTTTAAAAATATTTTTAATTAGATACAATTTTTTTTTCATCAAGTTTTCATCATTAAAGGTTCAGAGAAGAGTTTAGGAAAGTTGACAACAAAAGTTTATTTAACTAAAACGGTATTAGGTTATAAAGGGTAGAACTTCAAAACCAATATTTAAATACTCGTTCCCTCCAGAGAAAAATGTGTTTCTAATTTCTGACTCTTCAAATTCATTAATTTTAATATATTATATCAGATATCTATTAGCTTAATTTTAAAATAAATACAATAAAATTATGTTGTTTTTTTTTCTAATTTTCATAACTCACTGCAGAGAAAATAAAACCATTTAACTATATAAAATAAATTATAACTATATACTATATGGTTTATTTTACTACTTTAACCATCGACAGAAACTCATTTGCTCACTAACCCTGATGGTTGCCTTACGTGATTTAAATATTAACTCATGTAATAAATAACCCTCTTTATGTTCTGTTTTGTAATATAATTCACCTTTAATGAAACTGTTATGTTAAATTTCGTTCTGATAGACCTTGGAATATTATCATTTCCATCTATCTTTAAAATATTTTTGTCAACTATATAAAATAAATGAGTTACTCTGATTTGTAGTTTGAAGATCGTGAAATCGGTGTTTGACTGAATTCATTTAAAAAGGATGTTTTGGACAGCGGGCAGGGCGGAGATAGATTTTATAACGTGATAACGGGTTTTTTATCTGTTTTTATATGATATTTCCAAAAATGATTGCCTTGTTGGAAGAGTAACAAAGTATGGAAATTTAAAAAAAAAAAAAATTAATTGTTAATTTTCAATACTTCAGTTACAAATTTGTCAGTTTCTGTATCTTTGAAAAGAATGGACATTGTATATATATATGTATATATATATATATATATATATATATATATATATATATATTTTTTTTTTTTTTTCTGTATGATGTATCACATCACTTCACTTACTTCATTTTTCCTTATTTCCTCTATGACAGAGTTTTTACCACAATTTTAAATAAAATCAAAGGCATGGTTTATTTGTCATTAAACCAACTTCAGAAGTGCAATTATAACCATGTAAAGTAATGAGGAGAAAATAAATAAATTTTATTTATAACGGAAAAGTATTAACACTTCAAACTCGTTTTTCTCGAAATTAAAGTTTGAGACTTGTCAAACAAATCAAGGTAGCGTATAATTAAAAAAAAAACAGTAAAATCAGCAAGCCTGTTAAATCAGTAAAATTACATGATATCACCATGCCATGAGATCTTATAAAAATATGACTAATGATCACAAATTCATAAACATGATTATATTTTCGTTCATCCTGATCTGTAGGACTAAGGGGTAAATGCGCAGTAATTGTTTAGAATATCTGCTTCTCGCCCGCAGCACACTAAGAACGGTTAATCAGTAACTGGAACAGGTTCCTGGTGGTTACAAACGTTACGTTATCTGCATCTCCCTAGCATAATCTTGTCACGTTATCGCAAATTGTTGGATCGTTTATGGATTTTTAAAAATAAAATAAGACAATTGTTTAATTAGTTAATGGTTTATTTATCACCTTAATGAGCTGAAGTCGACGATTATGATATATCCCAAAAATAAAAAAAAAATCATCGGTCTAACTAAAGTCGTATTTTTATTAAAATAAAAATATTATAAAAACGTGGGGAGTGAGAAAAAATTTGAGACCCACAAAAGACAGTTCCCTTACATACCGAAATTTACCCATACATTTATTATATAGTTCTGCCTCTTTGCCGATCTTCGATTACTGAAAAGCCTTCATACCGAATTTCTACTCGTTTGACCCAACAGAAACCGCAGGTGTTGAAATAGCCATATTTTAGTAAAACTGGTCCGATTTCGATGAAACTTCTTTTATAGTATTGGTAATTTAATTTAAATTCAAAGACAACGGCCCCCTTACTCAATTTAGAGGGATTTTAAAGGCGCACAAATATTTTTGAAAAAAGAAAAACCCGGAGGGGTGGGGAATCCACTATGAGACCCCCAAAAGATACTTCCCTAACACCAACGCAATTCATATAAAAATTTTCCGCCCTATAAACTAATATGGTGGAGTTATAAAGATGCTTTAAAAACGCCGAAATTTTGACTGGAATTTACCCATTCTTTAATGATATTGTTATGTCTGGAAGAAAGTCCTGGATATCGAATTTCAGCTCATTTCACCCGAAGGGGGTCCGCTAGAGGTGCTCGAATGTAGCGGGGAAAAAAATATATATATCAGACATCTCTACAACTTCCATAATCGTGCACTCGGGGTTATGAAACGGATATATGTAAAATATAGTCCCGCTGCTCACCGCCGACCTTTGACCCACTATTTTTTTCGAAGAAAATACGACTAAAAAAAATATCCAAAATTGCAATAATTTGGGGAAAATAGCATTTTAATTAGTTTAATTACTTACATCATATTCACATAATTTTAGGTTTAGAAACCTCCAAGAATAGTTCTTTTCAGCCGGACTCGAGCAAATAGCAAACGTTTTATTTAATTTTTTTAATAATAAAATTCATTTTAAAAAATCCTGTAATAATTTTTATTGTAAAAAAAATTAAAAAAAAATGTTAGCCAACTAGTTAACTGAATTTTTTGCAAACAAATTCAGTTTTTTACAAACACGGTAGTTCCACGTTCCATTAGGCGTCGAGCGGTTGGACTGGGATAATCCCCAGTGGCCCTTATAAGAATCCTGATACAGGCGATTATTAGTATCGCTAATTTCGGAACCTCTGTAAGCTTCAATCATATTATTTTTTATTTAATTTTTCCCTTATTTTTGTTGAGACTGGCTACCCACATTCTTTAAAGTTTGGGTACTTCTCAGATCTTGAATTTATCTGCATATAAGTTATAACTTTTATCTAATTTTCATGAATAGAGAAATTTCGGTTTCTATTTTGCCTGGTCTGCGAAAGAGTTGAAGAAATGAAAACTACTGAAAGATGTGTTTTTTATTATTGTTTTCCACATTTCAGGGACATTCCTTTCCATTTTTGGATCTTTATGCCATTTCCTTGCGCCCTTTGGAAGTTGAAGGAAGAATATGGGATTATCTTCTTAAAAAAAAAAAAAAAAATATATATATATATATATATATATATATATATATATATATATATATATATATATATATATATATATGAAATAAAAATTGGTGCCTCAATAAAAATATTTGATCGCATTTCTTTAATGAAAAGTTCTTCGAGATTATGATCTTTAAGAGGTTCCCGATGAAATATCTCCCGCTACTTATCTCCTAACCACATCGCTGTTTCTCCAGTATCTCACCGAAAAGAGCCTTTCTGGGAAATGTATGTGGGTTCGGGTCTCTCTTATGAAAGGCAGGATTTCAATGAAAGACCCTCAGAGATTAGTTTCTGTCAGTGTCAGATTAGTGAGTGCTCTTGATATTAGAGACCAATCGTTTGACAGACCCTGTGAAGCATTCAGCCGTCTCCTGATTGCCAAGTCTCGAGGAATTCATATCTGTCTTTGGCATGCTATTTAATCTTCCTCTATTATTATTAGTCTGTTCGATTTCGAAGTCTATTCTGTGCGCAGATGTTTAAGATCTCACAGGTCGAATACATCATTGTGAATTACATAATGCGTTGTTAATTAAGGGAAAAATGCAGTCTTTCATATCTTCAGATTGTTTTGTGGTGATGTATAAATCTCTTCTTTTTTTTTTTTTTGTAAGATCATAGCTTCCAAAGATTTAAGAGGGTTGGAACTCCGAAGAAACAAAGAGGGCACTTGCCACGGACGGCAGAATTTAGAGAGCGGCAAATTTCGTGCGAGATTACATTTTTAGATTAAGGAAAAAATCGACCTGAAAAACTTACAAGGTTTTGCAGGTATACTGTCGAAATATTTGTTTAAGTTTTTTTATTTATTGTTTTGACGTTAATTTAGTCAATAAAATGAGTTAATGATATTTATATAGAAATATACCTATTCCCTAAAATATTTATTTATATAATCGTTGGTGCGTCTCTTTGTAATCGTGTAACTAGTGAACGATTTGACCGATTACTTTTAAATTCACACAATATATTTGTGTATTCGAGACGATGGTTCATAGCTACACTAGAATCGGATAGGTAACGCTGTAGTCAAGTTATTAACACATTCTATTTTTATAAGGTGGCACTAACGTCAAGTTACGTGCGTGTATTAGTGAACATTTTTACGTTTTTAAAGTTTAGTTAAAAAATTGGAGTCAAGAAATGAATTTTACATTTTATATACATTAATTTTACCGGGCGAAGCCGGGACGGGACGGATAGTATTGTTCTGAAACAGTTGACTTTTATTGGGTGGAGGAGATGGTGAAAGAAGGGGTGGCAAAATTAAACTTGCCCCCCTGGTAATAATCCTGGTTCCGGTCTTGGATCTAATAACACTTTGTTATAAAAAACCGACTGGAGCCAGGTGGATGCGAACCATATTCATCTAAAACAATTGCATCGTCTAAAACAACTGGATTCGTTGAATTTGACAGTGCTAAGATAATCCGTCATAGAAAATCAGACATTTCCGGACAAAGGCCGAATGATATCAAGTTTTAAGAGCATATTTACTAATATTACTATATTGCTAGGATAGGATAGTGGTATGAACACACTTGGGTCTTTATTGTCCTGTATATATGAGATTGGTAGTAATTCGAACACTCGTTTGCTTAATACGCAATAGAAACTAACTCTATCTGCGATCTCTTGAGAAAAAAACCGCTTTACTAATGCGGCAAACTGAAAGAATTTGCTTACTTTGTGTAGTTTGACAAAATTGTATCTGACACTGAGTGATTCTCAGATTACGAGCAAGTTTCATGAATAGAATTTTAAGAATTTCGACTGGATTTAAATTAAACAATTTTTAGTACCTCCACCTTCTGTTGATTTTCAGCTCTTAATTTTAACAAGTAGTAATAATCAAAAATTTTTTTTGTCATTTTTTTTTTAGATAAATTCGAAATTTAAAATTTTCTGAAGCGCGGTAACAACTACATCTATCTTGAATTTAAAGCTTTTATAAAGATCGAGAGTATTACTCTGCTGTGCTGAAAATCTAAGAGTGTAAGCTCAAATTTTCTGGTAATGAAACCAAACTTTGCTCACGTGAGTCTTTTAGAGTGCTGATTATAAATTCCAATCTCGAATTTTTCCCAGAAGCATAAAAAAAATAATTACAAATATATATATATATATATATATATATATATATATATATATATATATATATATATATATATATATATATATATATTTGTCACTTATCTTACCTTTGTCACTTTCATTTTTTTTTCTTTCGTTTATTGAGTTTTATCGTGTTTTGTAATATAGATTCTTAGTTTAAAGGAAATTATTAAAAATCTTATTTAATTAAATAATTACCAAGCTGAATTCAGGATTATAAGAGATTCGGCGCCATTCTCAGTGGAAGGTTTTGAAGTTCTGAAAATATGCTAATTTATTTTATTGGGCTGATTACAAATTTCAAATTTGTTACATAAATTTTTTCCCGGAAAAATAATGTAAAAAACGCTCAAAAAAATCATAAAAACCATGCATTTTTTTTAGCAACATAAACTTTTACTAAATTAAACATAAGAGTCTTTTAGTATGATGATTACGAATTTCAGCTTTGTCACCTCGAATTTTAGCCAGAAGGGTAAATAAAAACAAATTGTTTTGTTATATTTATTTTATACTAAATTAAACAAAAGTAAATCACCAACTGTTTTGTTTCTGATAATATTTTTTTTGTTTTGCCGTTTTCTTTTGAAGCGAGCGTGAGTCGAAGTTATGGGGAGGATTTTTTTTTAAACAAAGAATCTCGGAAGATAGTTTTGTTTAATTTCTGAAAATTTGCTAGATTATGTTTTTTTGGAGTGATTATTGCGAATTTAAACTTTTTTACCACATATTTTTTCCGAAAATATGAAAAATAGGTCAAAAACTATCGATATTCCGCCTAATAATTTCGACTCGTACTTGCTTCAAAAAAATAGCTGCCAAAAAAAAGAAAAAAACATTAGAATAAAAATTGTGGGTAATTTAATCTTTTTTAATTTAGTGTAAAATGAATATTAGAATTTATTGGATTAATACATGATTTTCAAGTTATATAGAAAAAGAAAAAAAAAATTAAAAATTGATATTTTTTTTTTATACTTCCAGGAGAAATTTCAGGTAACAAAGTTTAAATTCATAACCAGCGCCTTAACAAACATAAATGAGCAAATTTTCAAAACTCCCAAACTATCCACTGAGATCCATTTCTGGTCATTAGACTACGTGCGGATGCACTTAAATGAAAACCTGGACGAAAAAAACTATAGAGGACAAAATGTAGGGACGGCAAAATTAAGGTTGTTCCTCCTCAGTAAATGCCTTAATTCCGGCCCTGGGTTCGGATGAAGGGGAGGTAGGTTTTTTTTTCTTTCAAAATAAAGAAAAATAATTAAATTGAAATAAACAAAAAGCAAAAAAAAGTAAAAAAATAACAATTTAGCACCTCGTGAAGACACCTGTGAGTTTAACAATATTCTGGTCAATTATCAGAGTGGTACTGCATTTAGCACACAATCAAGTCTATTAAACTTAGCATGTTATTTGATTGGTTTTCAATTGTGATATTAAGCATGTCATTGTATCATTCAAACTCGGCGAATAGCACTATAACACAATTTAGCATGATAAATGAGATATTATGAGCACATGGCATGTAGCTGTGGACAATCTTCTAACATGTGGAAAATTGTCAGCTGCTAATTACACATTTTGAAGGAGTATTTTGTTATTAGATTGAGTCCTGTGTGGTTAATGCTTAGTCTAGGCATAACAATTTCTCTTCTACTGTTGTTTTCAAATTTTTTTTTTTTAATGCTTTTTAATTCATTGAATCTAAGATTATTCTATAGGTTGTAGTGATATAGTTTTAGTTATATTTACTATAGTTGATTTTTTTATTACCCCATATTGCTCGTTGGTTGGCTTCCTTAGAGATCGATTCAAGAGGAGAAAGCAGTTTTTTATTCCCACGAACATTAGGCTTTTCAGAATTCTGTAGTTAGACTTGGACCTGGGCAACCGACCGCAAGACTACGTGACCGGGTCAATTGGTAACCAGGGGCTAATGCTGAATTCAAGTTCTTACTCCTTTCAGCTCCTTTAGTAATAATGTAAAAAAATCACAATTTAAGGTAATAGTGATAACAATTTCTTCCTTATTACTTTATTAATTTATCTTCATTAGAATCAACGTTTGGTAGCCACTTGCCTCATCTTCAGGGCTCAATATTATTATTCTAAATTCACATTTATATTCATTTATAATTTTTGCATGTTTTTCCCTTAAAAATCCACTTTTTATAAAATTGTTAGTTCAATATATCTTGGCGTCTGTTGAGAGTAATTACAAATATTTTGTATGAAATTTAATCTTCTATATACAATTGGTTATCGTGCATTTTTCAATTAATTGAACTAAAAAAAGTTATTACCACTGAAACCACTGAATATCTAACATTTGCGTTTTCTTGACATCTTAGCAGATGTTCCGAATTTTAAAAAATATTAATGTAATGTCAAAGTTTTACCTAAAATTAACTGGGAGCGAGTTAATGAAAAAAAAAATCTGAAAAAAGTGACGAATTCTTTGACCTATAAAAGTTAATTGGAGCCAATCTAGAGTGGTAGAGGTTCATATTTCCCGTCTATGGTGACAATACTTTCTGCTTACACGATCAAAAAATTTCTTGAAATCTGACACATTTTTTTTGGCTCAGTTCCGGTCTGTAATGAAAAGTTACTGCATGTAATAAGAATTCCTTTTGAAATTTGAAATTTTGTGACGCAATATTATTGACAAAATATTTTCATATGGATATATAGTTTAAAAGGAAAATACATGCGAAAATTGTAAATAAATATAAATTTGAACCTAGAATAATAATATTGAACCCTGAAGACGAGACAAATTGTCATGAAACAATGGTTCTAATGTAGAAAACTTCATAAAGTAGGTAATAAGGAAAAAAACTTGTTCACTATTTCCTTAATGACATTATAAATAAGTAGGACATAAATGGAAGTATATTTTGTGGAATAGAAGTGCATCTACTGTTTTCTTTATAAGGAGCTTCCTTTTTCGTGCATTATAACTTTTCCTTTCCTTATGTATTTTTTGAATTTCTTCTTCTTAATTATTTGATTTATTTTTATGATCTTTTGTACATTTACCGGTTTATACTATGAGTGATTCCTTTTTTATGATCAGCTGTTTGTACTTTAACTTTTCCCAGCTGTTGTCTTGTTACTTCCCTTTTCCCTCAGTATGTGTCTGGGTGTCTTGGTGTGGGGTGCTATCTCTGTTTAATGACTTTTTTTGACTGTGGATTTGAGATGTGCTGTTTTTTGTTTAATTATTCGAATAATTAGTAATTAGTAAATAATATACAAAATAAATCTGTTATACGATTAATAATTATCCATTTACAGATTGAAGTTTTTCAGTAACTATCCGGATTACATATTTTCAAATCCAGAAAATGTTTATTATTTTTAACCAGTTTGTTTAAACTTGGCTTTGGGTTTCCAAATACTTCACTGGAATTTCAGGTAGAATATATTTCTGATCTCAGATTTAAAAATATTATAAAAGATAATTTAACATTTTAATAGTATTGCAACCTTGTATGATATTTTTGTTCATTAATAAAATTATATTAAACCCTTCCATGCTTAGTAGTGTAATCCCCTGACAGGCGACTAAATAAATAGTAACCATGAAAATTTATACGTTTCACACCCGTCTTTTAATATTTCACTTTGATGTTATTATTTATTTGATTAAAATACTAATTTATATGTCACAAATATAATGAAAATTGGAAAATTTACTAATGGGATGGTGGGGAAGGAGCATTTCTTATAAGGAGCAACAGCGACTCTTAGCTTTCAGTATCGTAATTCACGGAAGGAGATCTCTCATCCAAATCCTTTTAAGTCCTGTTGGGCTTGTCAGCATTAGCCATATATCTAATCAATCTTATCAGTATGACCGTGCAGTTTACGATGAAAGCGGAAATTTAGAGTTGTATTATTTACGCAAAAAGAAACTGTTATAATTTTGGAGCTGATTAAACTTACTGCTACTCCAAATTAATATTCTATCTCTCTATATTACTGAACAAGGCAATTCGATATCGTTGCTTGGTTAATCGATTGAGTCATTATATAATTGAATAGTATTCCTAATTGTTAAACATACCATTCAACGCATTTACATTCGATATATTCCCTAATCGATTGCAATCACGTAGCGACTTCTTTTTAACTCCTTAAATAGCCCGTTGCGACATAATCCACTGCCCGAGGCGTACAATGGAACATAAATCTCTCGCTTCGGCCTGTTGAATGCTAATCCCGAGCGCATGTTCTCAAACACGTGCATTGTTTTCCGATCATTATCTTGGGCCTTTTCACACTTTCCGTAATTCGATATGATAATAGAAAAATATTGAAATGGTAGTGAGATTTTATTTCTTCTATTTTCGCAAGCCTGTTAGGGAGTTTGTCCTTGCTTTATTGCCATAAAGCAAGGACAAAGAGGATAGGTAAAAAGAAAAAAAGAGTATAATTTGTTAGCAAAACACACACACTTATAACGCAATATATCGACGTCGTTTTTTGAAAAAGGCTTAAGCGCCAAAAATTATCGAAATTTAGGTTTCGACTTATTTTGGAACCTAAACACCACCTCCATCGATTCCGGCTCACGAGAAAAAAAAATGGAAATAGTCTAAAAATCTTCTATTGATGACGTAAGCATTAAATACTGACAATTCTCAGTGCTAAAAGCCTTGAAAATATATTGTAATTATAAAGAT